>JAFIDM010004315.1:10928072-10955899 GCA_023159025.1 Thereuonema tuberculata | reverse complement strand
TCAAATTACATATGGGCTGTTGTGGAAGTCATGGCTTCTAAAAAAATTAGCTTAGAACATATTTTTCAATCTTGTGTTTTTCAAAAATGTGGAATTTATTTTACTTCCTTGAATATTTCATGGGTCGCAACTAGTTATATTTTATCACTAAATGTTTACTGATAACTGTAAACGATGCACTAAAGGTAAGTAACACACTATATTCATTTATAGTAGCACTTTATAATTTAACTTGATTTGTAAGCTTGCTCCGCGGCGTTGCTTTTCTCTTATTCACAAAAGTTAAAAATATTTCTTTTCAAACAATTTAATAGTTTTCGAAGCACAGAACAATAACTTGAGATTTAATTATTTTGAAGTATAAGCTTGCTCTGTGTATTAATATTAGATGTCTAATAAGTTAAATAAAATAGACATCCAAACATCAGGAATGCATAAGAACTAGATCATTTATAACACACTGAAGATACAACAATTAACGCTATATATGCAGTGCATTATTGTGCATACCACTTTACATTATTAGGAATGATACATTACATCTCTCTTTTTTTAATAATAAGTTAAACTATCTGGCGGTTTACTTATTCGGCCTGATCTTGTTTTGAACTGGAACTGTTCTTGTATCACTTAAATTTTCTGATTTTTTCTTACATCAGTTACCAGGGTTCTTAACAGTTCCGATTCTGGCTCATTACTTGTGCCACTTAACATCTGCTGACCTGTTTGTACATTAGTTACTGGGATTTTTAACTGTTCTGATGTTGTACTGAGGTTGGGTTCATTACATTGTGTTGGAATAGGACAGGTCCTTGAAGTTGGAGGAAAATCAGCCTTTGTATGCTGAAGGTAAACCGAATTCCTTCTAAGGTCTGATCCATCCGTAGTGCGAACAATATCGGAAAGTGGTTCACCTGATGATTTAATTATTGTAGCTGGTTCCCATGTTCTATGCTTTGTTCTTAAAGCAACTTTTTCTTGAGGTAAGAATTTACTATGTTCTTTTGTTCGTGAATTGGACATAGCTTCCATTCGTTGACATTTATGATGTAGTTTCTTAGGCACTTCATGTTGTAATGCTGGTTTTAAACACGATGGATGAATTACCATGTTACATCTGGTAGATCTACCAACAAATGTTGCGCTGGTGAACCAAGATTATTTCTAGGAGTGTTCCTAATATTTAACGATGCTAAATAAAAGTCTGTTGACGATTTAGCATATTTAATCATCATGTTTTTTGCTGTTTGAACATAATGTTCCACAAGTCCATTACTACGGGGATATTTTGGGCTCGATGTTTGATGAGCAAAACCTCAATTCATTGCAAATTGTTTAAACTCCTTTGAGGCAAACTGTGGTCCGTTTGTCAGATTCAAATATTTCAGGAATACCATGTGTATCAAATAACTTCTTGAGAATATCTATTACTGTTTGAGATGTAATAGTTGGTAAATATGAAACATCAAAAAAGCTTGAATAACTATCAACTGTGACTAAATGTTGTTTCTCATGAAGTTCAAATATATCAGCAGCTACACGTTGCCAAGGACGTGTTGGCATAGGTTTCATTTTTAATGATTCTTGTGAAGGCTTTCGCTGAGTTGACTGAACTTTATCTTCATCAACTTCAAGACCTTTAGCTGACCAATAATTCGAAGAAAGTTAATTCAAACTTTTTCAAATTGACATTCTCTTTATTTAGCTTTACTCCAGCTTCTTGCAGTCTATTAAACACTAGTTTAGTTGCTTCTTGAAGGCCATCAAGTGTATTATGGGTACACTAATATATCATCCATTGATACTTTTACGTGTGCTAATCCTTGAAGTATTTTTGTCATAATTTGTTGAAATACCTCTGGTGCTGAAGCCAAACCAAAAGGTAAACGCTTAAAACAATATCTTCCCCAAGATAACTGTGAGAAACTTTTAAGTTCTCTCTGTCACTTTAATTTGCCAAAACCTTCGTTTAGCATCAAGTAATGTAAAACACTTAGGATGTCCTATTTGAGCTGCAATTTCTTCAGCTGTTTGTAAAGGATAATGTCTTCTTTTTACTGCTTTATTGAGATCAGTTGGATCAATACAAATTCTAACTTTATCTCCTTTCATAATAACAATAAGTGGACTGACAGATGGTGTTGGTTTTGTAATTGGCTTAATAATTCCAAGTTTACACATCTGATCTAATTCAGACTTAATTGCTGACTTTAATGCAAATGGTATCCTGCGTGGTGGATGAATTTTGAGAGACACTGTTGAATCAAGATCTATGTCATACTCAAAACCTTTAATACATCCTATGCCCTTAAACAGTTCATCTGGCGGATCAGTTTCAAGTTTAATTGCATTGACAAGCTCTAGATTAAGTTCAACACACGTTTTTTTTGTTCCTAAAATAGGCTTGAATGAGTCACTAACTACATGAAACATTATATTAGCTAGTTTTTTAGCCACTTTACATCTTGCAGTAACTATTCCAATCACAATAGTACATTGTTCATTCCAAGATCGTAGATATTTCACTGTCGACTGCTTTATCTGTAATTTCATTTTTTTAACTAAATCACTAGTTATCACATTACATTGCACCCCTGTATCTAATTTAAACTTCACAGATACATTATTAGGAAATACAATAACTGTATACCAATCACTAGTGACCTCTACAGTCAAATTATTTACCACTGATACATAAAGTGAATCTGTATTAAAACGATCTACTTCCGTTACTTCATTTACTGTTTTCGGAAACTTAACCTTTGATCGGCACATTTTACTATAATGTCCTTTCTTTTTACATTTATTACAAACACGATTAATTGCTTTACATTCATTCTGCTGATGTTGTTGTCCACATCTACCACACTGATTTTGTTGTCTACGAAATTTATTCGATTTTCTAGGAACTCTATTTACAGTTTTACCAATGACGTCGACTTGATTCTCTAAAGGTTGTTTCAATCTTTGCATGTCCTTTGACTGCTTAATAGCTCGCTCACTTGCTCTGCATAAATTAATTGCTAATTTAACGTTAACATTTTCTCTGCCAAAAGTTTCTCTCCCATCGTATCTGACTGTATGCTCTTAATGATCATATCTTTCACTAAGCTATCTTCTAATTTTTCAAATGCACAATCTTTAACCCCAACTCTTAGTTTCGTTAAAAAATCATCGAAAGACTCTTCCGAATTTTGCATTGAATCATTTGGCGGTAGAGCAAAATGTTCTTCAAACTTTGTCATCACGGTAACTAGGTTCGATGATTCAGCTTCTATCAATCCGAATGTATTGAAGATCATTGCACAATCTGGACCAATAGCTGATAAAAACGTTGCAGTTTGGACAACTTCTGACTGCCAAAGCTTCCATTTGGTTGCCATGTTGTCTTGCGTTACTATGAGCGGCTGCGGCGGTTTTAAGCCTGTCACTATTGAATCAGCCATTCTTCTGAATATTTTCCAAAGATCAGATCATATCATATCAGATCACAAAAGATCTTCTTCTGATCCCGCTTCTGACATCATGTAATAATATCAGATGTCTATTAAGTTAAATAAAATAGACATACAAACATCAGGAATACGTAAGAACTAGATCATTTATAACACACTGAAGATACAACAATTATCACTATATATGCAGTGCATTATTGTGCATACCACTTTACACTCTGCAACAAAGTTAATGAACGATTTTCTTTATCGTTCCGCAATATAAATACTCGATGAATTTATCAATGAATTTAACTCACACTATAGTTTTAAATTAATCTAAAGTCCTTTAGATTACTAAACAGTTCATTAAGTATTTTAGTACTCACTCGTAAATAGTTGTTTCTTCATTAAGTTGACTGTAGTAATTCTCTTTAGTGACTTCCTAATATTGGTTCGTCCTTTCGTGAAGATATCTTGAATCCACTGCTTATTTGTCAGCGTCCACATGGTTAATCGTAATCTCTGCATTGCGGACATATTCATGAGTTTTCATTGGTCCTTATTCCACGCACTAAGTAATCTTTCCGATTCATTCTTATCTGAATTAATTCTTCTTTCGGTTACTTCTCGGCCATGGCTTTGACGCTTCTTCTTAATTATTTTTTGACGTACGAACTTCATACTGGATTTTTCTTAATAACTGTCTTCACTTTCAGCTGACGAACTTGTGACGTTATAATGACGGCGTCATCTTAGTGATCTTTTCCGCTAGCTGTCATCCTTGCAACTGATCCAAAGCGAGTCTAAGTTGCGTCTTTTGAATCCGCTCCAACTGATGATGTCACAAAATATTCATTTCATATTAGCAATAATTTAAATTTCATTTGAAGCCATAGAGGAAAATTATTTCATTAAATATTTCATTTTAAATATTTAATTCAATTATCACTTCACATTTGATAAACTCATTGCAGGAATCAGAAATTTCTGGTAACTCCGACCAATGCAGCTGCCAAGATTCATCATGCAGCCACCATCCCCAATCGTTTGGAGATGGTACACATATTGCACGTTTGTTTGCTTGTCCCCAAATATGTCCAGCTTGGAAAGCGCCTCGTAATTCTAGTTGTTGTAATGCACCCTTTGTTGATGGCAGACTTTCAAGTGGATGATTTTTGTTCATGAACCACTCTTGTCTTGCATCATTAATACTTATGTTGTCACTAGTTGAACAGTACAGTAGTACTATGTATCTTTCAATAATGTCTAAAATTTCAGTAGAAATTGAATTTTGTGATTGTGAGATAAAGGAAAAATGCAGTAGTAGCTTCTTTGAAGAGCATCCATGTCTTCCAAGTTGATTTTTTTCGACTTTCCTGTGAAACTAGGAATGCTATCACAGCCTGTGAAGGCATGAAATCCTGGTAAAGCAATAGCCTTTTCCCTTCCAATACCTTCAGCTATAGCATGAACCCGAATAAATATGTAATTCTTTCCTGTTCCAAAAGCAATCCAAAGTTTATCCAGACCCACTGTTGAGAAGGTAAAGAAGGAAGCAATTGCTAAAACTAAGACATCGGTATCTACACTGCGTATAGAAATATTCCTGAAGCCGTTTTCCACCATGTCTTGGAGATGCAAGTATTATTCTTGAGTCTGCTTCTTCATGACCAGGACAAGTAACACCAATGAGGGAAGTTTGTGCATTAATATTTCTTCTGACGTCTTCACAACTTGTACGTGTGTGATGGTATTTATAGCTAAGATTCCAAGTAGACTGAAGAGCTCTTCATTGTTATTTGAATTTCTCAAAAAGCCTTGCCAATTTTTAAGTACAGTTATAAGTGAAAGCCCTTGTCTCCTGGTTCCTGCTCCCCTCTTCTCTCTAGTTTGACCTTTAATACTTGGTGTAACGTATCTATCCCAAATGAAATCAATTCTTTTGACACCCGAAAGCTTCAATGCCTTTACAAATGTGAGGGTGAAATGGGTTCATATAATAATCAGCAAATGTCTTTGAAGTTTGTGGCTTTAAAATATTAGTAAAAACTGCACCATCATAAAGTACAGCATCACAGGTTCCTGGGAAAGCATGGTCATTTGTGTTTACAGTATCTTCTAAAATGTGTGTTGGGTCAGCTTTATTGCCTAATCGAATTTACCATTACTGGAAAGTGCAGGTGGAAATGGCTGATTTTCATGTTTGAAAAAAATTCTTGATATCTCACTGATGATTCTGTGTAATTATAAAGAGTCTGGAAAACAGCTGGATGTCTGCTTTTAAAATCTTAAGTGTATTATTTTCTTGCTAAAGCTCATCTTAGGAACACTGAACAGGGGAACATTGTTCTTTTTCAAAGTTTGAAATATTGTTGAAAACTTTTTTACTAGTCGTTCCTCAATGAAATTGTGGAATAGCTCAACACCAGTTGACTCTGCTGAATTAACTGTTGCATTAACTTGCTTGTGTACAATAATCCTGCTGTCAATGACAATAAGGTCTTCATCCTTTTCTAAAAAACGGGTTTCTTAACTCTTTTAATGTGCTGTAAAGTGCTCGTACCTTAGCAACATATTTGACTTGAAATGAGTGGTACTGCTCATGATGGAGTCGATTGTTTTCAGGGTTTTAGCTGAATGCCACTCTCAAACTCTTGTATTAACCAACTAATTTCTAGTTCAGAAACCATCCAACACCTAAGTGGCGATAGATCCTGTGTCAACCCTACTGCACCGCCATCACCTTTAACTACTACGTTGTTTTGTTCATGTGCTTGGTCTACACTGATTGCTGAGAAGATTCTATTTGATTTTCATATCACAAATGAATGATGTACGTCTGTTAGTTCGATCTCTGTATCATAATGGTCTTTCAGATGGATTGATTGTGGAATCATTTTGTGTGTAATCTTTTGTGCAAACCATATTCGACAAAAAAGCATCTACATTAACATTTAGCCTATTTTCAACATGAAAAATGAAATTCTTGACCTGAAAAACACTTACATCGATATAAAGCATTTTTGCATGATGTGTATCAAAAAAGGTACAGCAAAAATCAAAACAGGGGTAGCCATTTTGAAACACATCCCACATCTTGGATTATAGTCACTTTGGGTGATGCCTCCCCATCTTATTTTCATTTTATAACCATAAACTACATTCTCATCAACAGGCATATTCTTACCACAATTTGAAGTTTTTATGAATGTAGCCCCCCCCCCCCATAGTAATGAATGAGGGATAAGAAGCACAGTCAATGGAAAATTTGAATAAAGTAATGGAATTAAATAACAAACAGTAAAAATTAGAATACACAAACAATAATAAAAAAGAGATTATTACAATTATAAACAGTAAGATACCTTAGGACTATTATAAACAAATAAATGAGAATATACAGTTAAAAAAAAAATCATTACAATTAGCCCCCTCTCCCCCTCCAGAATTTTTCATCCTCGAAAATTATTTACATAAGAATACAACTGTAACAGTAGTAATTATAATAGAGCTTAAAAAAAAAAAAAAGCTATGGCTTAATGTGGCCATATAGGGCGAAAAAAATTAAATACTGAGCTCAGAGAAAAAAAAAATAACTAACAACTATTTACATAATGGCAATGAAAATTGAGATGCATCATTGGATCTGGCTAATTTACTGTAATCCAAAGGCATTGAAAAAGTTCACTGAATGTTTGTGAAAGTTCTAAATGTCTCATTTAGTTCTAAAAGAGTTCATGTTAGTAATCCTCAAGGCACTTGAATCAGGCTGTGGGAACAACTCTGGGAGATCATAGCTACGGGAAGTGGATTATCTGGCATTGAAGGTTCTGGTGTTGGAGGCTATATGACATCGTCAGAAAGGTAGGGTTTCAGTCGGGCGATGTTAATAACTTGAGGATGAAGGCGGCTGATAGTACATCCAGGCGATGTCTGGCAAATTATTTGAAATGGACCGTAGCATGTGAAGTAACTTCTCGGCCAAGCCAGTTTGATGGGTAGGGATGTGTACCCATACAAAATTAGCAGACCGAAAAGCTAGTGGTCTGTGATTTGAATCATACTGGCACTTATTCGTCTGTTGTGCATCTCTGATGTTAATCCGGACTAGTTGATGTGCATCATCTAATGATACTTAGAGGAGGACAGGATAGTCTTGTTGTGGTTCGAGTTTCACTGGCAGCAAGGTGTCGATCATTGTGTGTGGGTTTCTTCCATGTAAGAGGTAGAATAAATTATAACCTGTGCTCTGCTAGATGGATGAATTGTAAGCAAATGTGACAAAAGGTAAGATGGAGTCCCAATTGCTGTGGTCAACATCAATATCCATTGAAATCATATCGGCTAAAGTTCTGTTGAGCTTCTCACAAAGATTGTTGGTTTGTGGGTGATAGCTGGAGTCTTGTGATGGATTGTTTGGCACAACTGGAATGTTTCGGAGAGCATTGCTGACCTGAACTGCAATCCTCGGTCTGATAGTAGAATCTGTAGCTCTCCATGCTTAATATCCTCTATGAAGAATTTTGCTATCTCTGTTGCGGTGGCTTTCAGCAGAGCTTTAATAACTATTTTGTAAATCGCAATGACCGTCCATCGGTTGCCAGCGGTTGAATTCGGGAAGCGACCTAGTAAATCAATACGTACATAGTAGTATGGTGTTCTTTGACGGCTAAGGGCTGGAGGTTGCTGGGTAGGAATTGAGATGGATTCTTCCTAGCTTGGCAAGCGAGACATTTGAGTGGCAAAGCGGCATACTGCTTTGCTTTGTCCTGGCCAGAAATGCTTTTGGCAGATTCGAGCGATTGTCTTCGCTGAACTGAGGTGAGCCACTGTTGACAGGCTTTGATGGCAGTTCATTGGAGGTGATCTGGTAATGAGGGCTTGTTTCAAGTGCTATTTGTTTTGTTCTTACCATATGAATGGCTACGACTTCTTCCTTAGAACGAATAATGGGCAGGCAATCGTGGCAAAATTGGGAATGAACTTTCGGTAGTTAGAGCATAATCCGAAGAAACTTATTAAACTAGTCTGTACTTGTTTCTTAAAGATGGGCAGTTGGAAATTGTTGACTGTGGCTACGGTGTCGGGGTTCGGATGAATTCCCTCTCGGCTTATAATGTGTCCCAGTGACACATTACATAGTAACTGTAAGAGTGTCGAAGGTTCACTTCTTCGGGTTGAGTTTCAGGTTAGCAGCGTTAAGGCATCCTAAGACAGTGTCAAGTTGTTGTTAGTGCTCCTCAAAGTCATGTGAATAGATCAAGATATCATCCGTGACATAAACAAATAGACCACATCAATCCATGAAGAGTGTTGTCCACTGAACGTTCAAATGTAACAAGGACATTATACAGTCCAAAAGGCATAACATTGAATTCATAGTCTGCCAGGTGTCAGAAAAGCTGCCTTCTTATGACATTTTTCTTTCAACTTGGATCTGCCAGTATCCTGTCTGAAGATTTATGCTCGAGAAGTAGGTTGAATGAGCAACAGAGTCCATTGTAATATAATTCTTGAAAGAGGATAAATATCCCTTTTCGTAGCAGCATTCAATTTCCTATAGTCCACGCAGAATCTCCAAGTTCCATCCTTCTTCTTTGCTAATTCAACAGGTGAACTCCAAGGGCCATGAGATGATTGAATAACTTTTTGATCCAATATGCAGATAACTTCTTCCTGAATGATTTTACGCTCCTTTTGTGAGACTCTGTAGGGCTTCTGTTTAATTGGTCTGTTTTTGCAGGTGTCATTGGTGTGTTTTGGAGCTCCTTGGGGTAATGTTGTGGGATTTGGTAATCAAAAATATAATCCTATGCTGTTTTAGAAGCTGTAAAAGTCATTGTCTCTCAGAAGGCAATAGCTGTTTAGACTTTTTATCTGTGCATTGTCAATAGTTGGCTTCACTGCATGATTTGTGCAATTGTTGGAGACCGATGGAGGCACGGCTATTAATGAAGTAATAAAACGAGGCAAAATTGATTGGAGGGTTGCTAATTTCGTTTTGGCACTAATAACTGCCATTTTGGACGAATTCATAATCCAGATGACAGCAATTCTATCAATGTTCTTCAATGCTGCACACTATTGCCGGAAAATGGAAATTATGAGATAAGCACTGTTTTTGGAGCGGATTGATTATCATAGGTCCATTAAGAGAGATGTCACAACTTGCTTCAATCTTGGTTGCTCATAAGGACAGAACAACAGTTGTTCGAACAGTGCACAAATACGCGGTAGCTATTGTTTGATTTTCCATTGGAATTGTAATTTGAATCATATTGTTTAAATAGTCAGTGGTTTCTCCAGCATCGCTTGGAGAAAATCCCAACCTAGGATAACATCAAAACTGCAGGGATCAATGATCAGAAATTCGTATGGGAGAATGTTTCCATTGATTTCCAGTTTCGCTGTGCATTTTCCTAGGACTAACAGCTGATTTCCAGTTACGCCTCTGAGAACAGGTGAGTGCGTTGTTGTTATTACTTTGCATCTTCTTTTTCTAAATGTCTCTTGATATCAAACTCACTGCAGTGCCGGAATCTGTAAGTGCTTGAGTCGGTTGATCATCAAAATACAAGGTGATTATATTGTTCTTCAGTTCTTCACGAGAAGGTGCGACAAGGCTGGTCTTCATTTGTCGCATCGCATAAGTTTTCCGGATTTGCGGGGGAAGAGCTGTGACTGTTTTATGGGTTTTCATTCGAAGCATGATTGCATCCGTATGGATACAGTGTGAGGGTAGTGTCTTCCGTTTGCTGTTGATCATGACCGATAGCAATGACTCTGTCTGTAGGAAGGGTGAACAGTCTCTTCGTAGATCAGTGAATCATACATGGATTGCTGGAAGGGTCGGTGGGTCATTTGGCGGAGTTGATACTCTGTGTTTTGTTGCTCGGTGTTTTGACTGATATAGCAGTACTTGATTATGTGTCTGATACGATGGCAATAAAAGCATATTGGTTTGTCCTGGGCTGTCCTCCATTCCTGTTTGCTTTCGATGAGGTTCGATGGGATTTTGGCATTGCAGGTGACATTGTGTTTCTCGAGCTGGGAGCAAATGAGTAGCGCCAGGATCGGAGACCAATCACAGTTTTTCGTTTCTTTTCCAGTTAACTGCCATTCTGGTATTTCTGGTATTGGTATTCTTATGGTTATTTCCTTTGGACAAACCATTTTTGGATTTCTCTTTATCTTTTTTTTTTTTATTACCAGCTTTTTTCTTCTTTGATCTGCAAAACTTATCAATGTGGCCTTTCATACTGCATGAATAAAATATCTTTTTATCTTTTCTTGGTTCTGACCTATATGTGGTACTTTTTCATCATTAATATCAGAAAGTTCTGATGTTTTCTGCTCACTTCTATTATATTCTGTAATTAATTTGTCAGTAACTTTATCAATATTGAAGTTATCGGTATTTTCGCCAGCTATAATGTCCCATTATTGGTTGGGAAATTCTTTGGTGAAACCAAGATTACGATACCAGGCTGTTTTGGACTATTTTTGTAAGTTCTGATATAATGGTTATGTTTGCACTATATTCAAAATGGCGGGAAATTTGGAAGAGAAGAAATAAGTTTTAAAAAATTATCAATATACACATCATGTAGTTTTTCTAACTTTTCTAATCTACAGCTTGACTTCATAGGGCGTAAAATTATTTTGAAGGCTGATTTATTTGGAGGAAATTGTTATGGAAGACATTAAAAAAAGGACTTACCTTATTTCCGACATCCATCTCTGAGTCTTCCCAGAAAAAGAAAATCACCCAAACCTGCAGCCAACCTTTCTTTCCGATTCATATTCACGTGGTTTTTAACAGAAACAACTCGAACTTTGAACATGGTATTCCAACAAAAAAAAAGACGTAAAAATTAGAGTTAAAAAACAAACACTTATGTATCTTTCTTTGCAACTGTTTAAAAACAACTTGAGAAAAGAAAAAAGAAACGAAATGAAGACACATTTCGTCAAGTGTAATCCAATTAATTGCTTTTAGAGGATAAAAGAAGGTGCTTGACGACCCTTCTGAAAATCATGGAAACTTTTTAGAAATTTTTCTCTTGCTCTCTAATTATGATGAGAATTTAGCTAAACATGTTAGGATTATGACCGAGGAGAGTAGATGCATTCAAAGCAAGAAGTAAATCTGAAAAAAAGGATAGAGACAGTCAGGTTACATTTAGTAAAATGACTGTTACAAAAATAATAATTATCAAGTTTGCAATTCAGACTGAGATTGCAAATGAAGTAAAAAAGCAAATCTATTTTCTGTACTAATGGACACAACCATGGATGTGTCAAGTTATGATCAATGTGTGTTAGTACTTAGGTACTGTATCTATTGGAAAAAAAGAAATGAAAGAGAAAGTTATAAGGTTGAAGTGTGAGGAGAATGTTTTTTCAACATACTGCTTGACATTTTAAATAGTACAGGACTTGCTGTAGAAAACTGTACAGCAAATGCCTTTGATGGAGCTGCAAACATCAAAGCGGAGAATATAGAGAGGTCTCAGCCAGACTCAAGGATTTAATACCAAACTACTTTTATATCTGGTGCTATGCACATGTATTGAACCTTATAATGTCAGATACTGCTCAATGTTTACCAGCTACCATATCATTTCTTGGATTACTGCAGCAGACATGGTGTTTTTCAAGGAATTGTATAAGAGATTAAATGTGTGTTACAACAGAATCCAAGAGTCTGTCTGGCTGCCATTGATGCAACTAGTTGGAGGTCAAGAAGTGATGCAACATCTAAAATCTTCACTGGTTCAACAGTGAAGTCAGAGACAACATATTGCAACCCATAACAGCATATGTAGAACTCATTGTTACTTAAATTCATAAAAGCAAGACTTCACTCCAGTCTCACAAATAATAACCCTCCCTGGAAGCCTTCCTGATAATGTAAGCAGAGAGAACCAAGCTTGTTGCAATTGACAATGACAGACCCACGATTATTGACAGACTCTGTGAACAAAGTGAATGACTTTTATCACACTAAACTATACAGAGTGTTTTATTTTTACATTTAACTAATGCTCATTTTGACAAGTCAAAGCATTTTCTTTCCATAGTTTGAGTTAAAAAATTTTTTTTTTATCTTAAATGAGTATTTTTATTTGATGAATTTTTATTGCACTAAACATAAAGCTGGAGGTTTGTGAACTAACTTTCTTAATAAACCTTTCCCTTTGGTCATTATTATTGAGCCTCCGCCATCTAGTTTTCACCTTCCCTTTGTATGTTGCATTAATAGCTTTCATACTAACACAGCAAAAAAATGATGTGTGTTGTGTTCCGACTGCCTCCAACAGCAACACATTGTAACCTCCTTCAAATGATCTCTTCTACATTGTAGATAGTTGGGAAAGCCCATCACCACTTTTATAAGTAGAACATTTTCTATCAGACTTACTGAAGAAGATAGTCAATATCAACAAAGCAAAATAACAATTTATAACACCTCACAATCACGTTGGTGGTGTTTGTATCTAAATTACAGGAATAACAGACTGTGTTGAATGAGAATTCAGACTATTATGTGGAAAACCTTGTAATGCAGCAGACATGCAGCTTTCTTAAGAAATAACACTCGGTTAGATCATTTCTGCAAAAAATTTCTAACTAATGAAAGCGTTTCATCTAAATTTGTCCTTTTTAAATAAAAAAAAAATACTTGTTATATACTTGTACATGTCTCACAGTAATGCTAGTGTCAAACAAGGATTGTGACTGAATATCAGTCTGAGATAATATCTAATTGGTATTTTGTACTGTCTATTAGTTTAGTCAAATAGGTCCTGCAAAAATGACAGGATAGGTATTGAAAAGCTCAGGGAATTTTGAACTTGACAGTCTCTACCAACAATGAGAAGAAAGTAGCTAAGCATAAATGTTTTATAAAGTGAATTGTGATAGAAGCTGTTCATTAGAAAAACCCTCCAGGTTGATGCCAATGATTTTTATAACAAGTATTAACATCAGCAATTCATTTGTGCTCTTTTTTTTTCCTTGCTGCTTGCTTTTAATGCTAATGTTTTTGTTTTTATTAACACATTTTTATTAGCTCGCTTTCTTCTTGTCTCTTTGTTCGGTACAAATTTTGCAATTGATTTTACAATTGCAATGAGCTAGCGACTTGAAACTTTAAACATAGCTCAGAAATGGATGACAATGCAATATTAACTCTCTTTCTTGTCTGTCTGTTCATTAGGGAACCATAATTCTTCGGATAACAGGTCGGTGCCGCACGGCGCGGCTGCTCTGAGTTGCCATGCATTGCAAGGCAGTGGCTTTTTTTTTCTTTTAATTTATCATGTTTAAAATTTAAATTCGTGTTAAATGTTGAAAATCGATTGAAAAATTGCATACACACAGGACTAAAAAGCAGAAAATAATTATTTAAATATTTTTTTTTTTTTAATATACCACGTTTTTAAGACGGACTAAAAAGTATAAAATAATTAGTATAAAAAGTATAACGAAAAACGTGGGGTGCAATTTACTGATATTGTCGGTCTTCTTTATCGTTAGAGCGCTTTCAGAATTAGGTGGTATCGCTAGTTTATAGAGCCTGTTTATTCTGGATCCTTCTGCAATAATTTTTCTTTTTAAACACAACACAAAGTCTTTTATCAGTAATTGCGCTTACTGATAAAATATTCTTAGTTTAATTAGGAACTTGCATGACCTTTAAATTTGGTCCTCGAAATGTCCTTTCGCTGTCCATACAGTACTTTTCTTCCATTCAATTTAGATTATTCGTTAGTGGGACTGCTTTTCCAACCATATGATGATTTTCTCCAGAATCAATAATGAACTCCACTCCTTGATCTTGAGAAGCTTTTTCGTCAAATTTTTGTGCCACTAACATGGTTAGGAGGCGTCCATTAATTACATGAGTTCAAAATGGGGAGGGGGATCCGGCAAAATCTCACCAAATCTAATTTAAAGGGAGGGTGGGGATCAATGAAAATATCACGTCAACTTTTTAATTCAGAGAATATACATATTATAACATTTTGTAATATTGTCTATGCCCAAGATTCCCCGATTTAAAACAAGCCCCGCACAAGTGACGATAGGCTGGAGTGGCTGCACGAGCGGGATGTAGATACGTCTAATGACAGTCTACCAAAAGACATGGACGTCATGTGTCCAATCATTACAATAGAGGAAGCACATGAATGCCCATGGAGTGAGTGAAGAATTAGGGAAGGTGGTGTCGCAGCCTATTTTTTTATTTTTACTAAATTTAATTAAATTCATTATAGTGCACCTTAAACATAGTATCATTTTCTCCTCTTCTTTCACTGAAAAAAAATGTATTTCATAAAAGACATAGTAACGCTTTAGATATTTAGTGGTTTAAAGGAAAATACATGACCATATCCAATAAATTTAATTATTTAAAAATTATAGGGGGAGAGAGGGAGGGTCCAAATTTAAAAAAAAAAACCTCACGTAATTAATGGACGCCTTCTTATCTCCGTCTTATCTGTTTTCTTCACATCAGGTTCTCGTTGAGGATTTGCTAATTTCGTTTCTTTACTTTGGCAGTTACGGGCAAAATGACCATCTTTCCCACATTTGTAGCATTTTATATTTTTCTTTTTAGATGTGAAAGTAGTTGTCTGTCTAAACTTCGGTGATAAATGTCTTTTGTTAAAAGTCTCTGTGTTACGTAAGTTTTAGTAAACTCAACTGTTTGGCTTATGCTGTTCATGCTACTGACCAATTGGGACCACGAATCTGTTAAACCACATAAGAGTACGATGGTGAAATTTGTATCAGTTACATGTTCACAGTTTTCGAGGTTTGTCATGATGTTGTTCATCGAAGCTAAGTACATGTCCATTGATCCACATTCGTCAAGAGTAGTCGTGTATAGCTTCTTTTGTAGCTTATTTTTTGGAGTAGATCATTTTTAGGAGCATACATGGTTTCTTGTGTATCCCACACTTGCTTTGGCATAGATAAATGTTGTGTGTGTTTTGCTTGAATAGGCGATATTCCCAAACACAATTTATCCATTGCCTGTTGCGTTTTTGACTCATGTTTCGCTTTTTCCAGTGGATTTGTTGGCACTTCAATTTCTCTTGAGACATAACTCTATCAGAATGCTCTGCATTTCAAACTTCCACGATGGATAATTATGTCCTGTTTCAGTCATCGTGTCTTTTACGATATTCACTGTTAGGCCTCACAAAAAGGAAGACTTGATGTTACAGCAATCTTCTTCACTTTGTAAATGATAAATAATATTTGCCTGGGCCCATAACCCTTATTAGCAGAGTGTTTTACTGGGTTTACTAAAACTATTGGCAGAGTAAGAAAAGAAAATTACTTAAGTTTAACTCATTTTTACAGACCATGAAAACAGATTCTATATCAAACAACATAAGTGAATGATGGCAACAAAGGAAAGTGTACATCACTAACAATAAACGCAGGCATTGTCCATGCTTTCACTAAAACCATGGCTTTGGGAACAATGTGTAGTTCCTAAGAATCTTTGAAAGGATCTTCAGTGATTCTAGCTCTGTCATAGATGTGAAGTGTGATGCTTTTTTAACAACCTTTGCCAATCTTCTTAGACATTGAAGTAAAAAAAAAAAAAAAAAATGGCAGGAAAAGTAATGGGGTTTCTGTTATCCCATTACTGATAAAAGCAACTGTGGTTACAGTCACTCAATTAAAAAAGTAACAGTATTGTTAATAAGATGCTACTTCCTATCAGTGACTAATATTTACAGCCTTTTATCCATTCACCACAGGGATACCAGTCATTTCCCACACATATAAGTAATTTAATTTGCAATGGCTGCTCCCCATAAATATGATGATTCTTAATTAGGCTGTTTTTAATGGCTCTGAAATGTTTAAAACAAATAGAAACTTATGTAAAAATAAGGTAATTAATTATTTATTAAGATATACTTATCTGTATTGATATATAATCCATTAGATCACTTTAAATTCTATTTTATTCCATCATGATATTTCGAATAGGTCTTCTCGACCATTCTTCAAAAGGTGAAGTAATACATAAAAAGGAATTACTATTTAAGTTATTCCTCTTTTCGCAAGTGTAAACAATAGAATTTCACTAATTCCAGTTGACAATGCTAATGTATGATTAGATCACATCATACAACAATAAAATGATAAGAATGATATCGTATACAATATTAACCTTTGGCATACAAGGTGGGGTTATCTTAACCCCAACACTTTTAAAATGCGTTGATGGTCCTTTATAACGCAATCAAATAACTTAATGTTCTCAGTAGCTGGAGCTTAAACATATCCGCATCGCATCACATTGTCGAAGAAGTACCGTATGCGCCGCAGTGGTGTACGCAGGTGCTCAAAGCAGGTTCTGGGCATTTTTAACCCCACGTTGTATGGGACGTCTCTAAAAAAATAAGTGTCCACTCTTCTGGTTTTTTTTGTTTTTTTGTTTTTTTCAAAATTCATGTTCAATAAATAAGTATAGTTTAAAGGATATAATATGAAACAAATACGTTTCTAAATGAAAACCCCTAATTTTTTTAATTTTTTTTTTTTGGTTACTTAATGGTAAATTGTTGATTATAAGGAGAATTTGTAAGATTTTTTAGTTTTTCTATTAAAAAAGTTTAATTTTTTTATACTTTTGTATTTATTTAATAACATAATAATATCTTCAACAGAAAAACACATTCAAGTGTATTTTATTTAATGCATCTATAAAATACATGCAATTCATTGTGGGGTTAATTTAACCCCACGTTGTCTAAGTGAGGAGTTTTTTTCACCTTGTATGCCGAAGGTTAAAACAATTGTCCTAAATAACTAATTGACTTAAAATTTCATTGTCCTCTTTTATTTTGATATTTTTTGAATACACCTAGGGAATTTTTTGATACTTTGAGGGATTCATCTTTGTTTATACATTCATATGTGTAATGAATCGTTCATGTAGCAAGATTCTAACATGGGTCTTTGTATTTCATCATTACATTTTTGCACTACTACGATTATTGGATCTGGGTTGTTTCTCTCATTTACGTCTTGAAAAGCCCAGTCTGATAAATTAGGTTGCTTGTTATTGTCGCCCTTACGTGTTCAGATAGTCTTTCTTTTAAAGTTCTGGCTGAATTTCCATACTATATTTTGTTGAAGTCCCTACATTGAAGTTTATATATAATTCCCATATTGAATTTGTGATCGTTCTTAGGTCTTTTATTCAATTTCATCAATTTGTTGTTTTTTAAAGATGTTTTTAATGTTTTTTCAGAACATGATTTTCTAATTTCTTTATTGATCCTTGTGCCAATTGGGAATCTTATATAATTATTGTAATTAGAAATTGTTCTGTTAGTTTGAACCTTCTTTTTCACGTTGCTGAAGAATTCTTTAATGATTTTATTGACATATTTTATAGAGTATTCATTTATGTAATATGTATTTTTCATAATTTCTGTTTTACTTTTCCGTTTTCTTTGATCCTCTGTATAACTTGTTATTCTTTTTAGATTGTTCCAAATAATTGCTTTTTTTGTTTTGTTGTTTACATTGGAGTGAAAGTTCATGGTCTGTTTGCTTTTTAAGTCTTTTTCGTAGAATTCATATGATAAGTTGTTGTATTTACTTGAAATTGTTAAGTCCGGATAATTCAGTTTGTTGTTTTCTTCTTTTTCGAAGATGAATTTTACTTTATCGTCCAATGAATTAACATAGTTGAAGGAAATTTTGAATTGTCTTTCGGTGCCTTTCCAGAAAATGATGATATCGTCCACATATCTGTAGTAGTGAAATTTTGTTCCTTTCCAATTGTTGATTAGTTGATTTTCCAAATGATTTAGGTAGATATTGCAGATGGATCAGAAATTGCACTCCCCATCGGAAAGCCTAATGTTTGTTTGTAAATCTTGCTGTCAAATTTAAAATAACTGTTGTTACAAATCATTCTAACCAGTTTTATAAAAAGTGATAGGCTTAGGTTAAATTCATTCAATATATTATTACTTTGGAGCGTTTTTTTTTCTATTAAAACTAATACTTTATTGATGGGTACTTTGGTGTACATGGATATTACATCCACAGAATATAGTTTCATTAGGATTATCTTTGTTAATGTTTTCAATAAGATCTTGTGTATTCTTTAAAATTATTTTGTCATTTTTCAATGGGATTTTCTTTAATATTTGGTTCAAAAAACCTCCTAATGCATGTAGTGGAGATTCATATGAGTTAATTATTGGTCGTAGTGGTTTGTTTTCCTTATGTAGTTTTATTCTTGGTTCCAGTGTAGGTGTTAACATAATTTCTTTAATAAGATTCTTGTTTAATTTATGATTTTCAACCTTTTTAAATCTTGTATTTCACTTTTGGTTTTTGTATATAACTGATACGTTGGTCAATTATATTGAATTCTTCTGATGATACTAAGTCTTTGACTTAGTTTTCATAATCTTTCTTGTCCAGTATTACTATTTTATTTCCTTTATCTACTTGCAAAATAGATATGTTCTGGTCTTTAGTAATGTTGTTAATCAATATTTGTTGATGATGAGATATATTTTTGTTTTTGATCCAGACCTTCATAAATCTGATATTATATTTCTTTATTTCCTGGAAATAATGAAGACTTTTTTTTCTACTTCTGTCATAATCTTCAGAGTGTTTAAATTAGTGTTGTTATTGTAATCTATGCCTTTGTTTAGGATAATAAGTTCATCCAATCTTAAGATTTCTTTTACTTAAATTTACTATGTAGTCCTTGTTTCTACAAAATTTATTATAATGGTAAAGTTCTATTTCTTTGTTGTATTTCATAAATTTTAAATTTTATCTGTCTTTAGAAGTTCTGTTAAATTTAATCAGTTCTTCATTTGTATTATTTTCTTGATCTTCCTGTTAATGTATATTTCCTTATTTTTGTATATATACAGGGTGGACCAATTAAATTGTTACAGCTAAATATTTCCGAAACGGTACGTGATAGAAAACAAATGTTTCAAGCAACTCCATTTATTTTCGAGGGGGACAGTTGATGGTGTTAGTTTTAATTGGAACAGTTCATTGCTGACGCGGGGGTGGACGGTAACTTCACAATTTTCAATGGAAAGGGTGGTGAAGTAATATATCATTGGAAAGCCTATAAAAATTCATGTTGAATGGCAATGTGGTTTTTGAAATTCCGACAAGTAGATCATGAGATATAGCTAATTGAAAGTCCAGAATGTTGTAATGAAAGACGTAATTGACAAATGGTGGACTCGTGGTATCAGACGAATATTACTACCTTCTCTGCAACAATAGCACTATTCCGCATGCTGGAATGAAAAGTGCGACCGCATTGTTGCGTCGTGCAGTGGCAGTGACAGAACAGTCCTTGCAATCGATGTGTTAACAACATGGAACGTCATACTGTGGACGAGAAAATTGAAATGATCTTCCTGTACGGGGAAGCGAGACGCAATTTACAACAGGCAAGGAATCTGTACGCCGAAAAGTTTCCCAACAGAAGAACCCCTTCCAAGATGTCGTTTTCTCGAATTATAAAGCAGTTTTCCGAAGACGGTAGTGTACAGCCAAAGAAACATGCTCGCAAGAGAACAGCCACTACCGAAGATCACGAAATTGTGGTGTTGGCTGCAGTGCATAACGATCCCCATGTGAGTAGTCGAACATTGGCTGACGATGCGGGGATGTCAAAAAGTAGTATTTTACGAATATTGAAACGATATCACTTTCACCCATATCATATCTCAT
This sequence comes from Thereuonema tuberculata, assembly GCA_023159025.1. Lineage (NCBI taxonomy): Eukaryota > Metazoa > Arthropoda > Chilopoda > Scutigeromorpha > Scutigeridae > Thereuonema > Thereuonema tuberculata. The sequence goes on along the minus strand of JAFIDM010004315.1, from coordinate 10,935,692 downwards.
TACATCAAGCACTACATGGGAATGATTTCATGCACAGGATGACATTCTGTCGATGGGCTCAGGACAAACTGCAACATAATAACAACTTTTTCCTGACTGTACTATTTTCAGATGAATCGTCTTTCTCCAATTACGGCGAAGTCAATTGACATAACATGCATTATTGGGCTGTCGAAAATCCGCATTGGTTGTGGGAAGTGGAGCATCAACGCCGTTGGTCTGTGAATGTATGGTGTGGCATTTTGGCTGATAGGATAATTGGACCTTATTTTTTTGATGACCATTTAACAGGACGAATGTACACACAGTTTTTGGTTGAGGAGTTACCCTTACTATTGGAAGACGTGCCATTACAGGAATGACGGACAATGTGGTTTCAGCATGATGGCTGCCCTGCGCATTTTGCCCGTACGACTCGTGAAGTGTTGAATCAACAGTATCATGGCCGTTGGATAGGCGTGGAGGCCCAATACATTGGCCTGCGCGATCTCCAGACCTTACATTGGCAGATATTTTTTTGTGGGGTTACCTCAAACAGAAAGTTTATATTGATAAACCAACGACTCCAGACAATATGAAGGAGCGGATACGCAATGCCTGTGCAAATATTGATAGCACTATGCTTTTACGTACTCCGCAATCGTTTCTGCCAAGGCTTGCAAAGTGCATTGCAGTAGACGGACATCACTTTGAGCATTTATTACGATAACCTTCATGTGGTTTTTGGATGTTTGAAGATAAATGTAGTTTGCAGACATATGATTACTGATTGTCGTCCTCTGTATTACTGTTGTTACTGTTCAAACCTCTCTGCAAGGTTACAATAAAGTACATAGTTGTTGATATGACAGTTGTTTATTTCGTTGCAAAGTACATCACCAACCACTGACACTGCCAATGTTACATTTATGATAGGTGACATGACCGTTCCATCATCCTGTATAACGTTCCCTCCCTGTCCCCACCAGTAACAGACACACCACAATCACTGTGTTGTCCCATTTCACGTGTAATACCTGTTGCTGGACACCTGTTCATCGAACACTGCCCCTACAGACATGTACAGTATGTCACCACAGCAACATGTACATGGTCCACCCATCCATGGATAATTACGAGTATCGTTAAATTACAACCGACGTCACATCGCCCTATCCACCATTCTGGAATTTCAATTGACAATATCTCATGTTCTATTTGTCGGAATTTCAAACACCAAATTGCCATTCAACATGAATTTTTATAGGCTTTCCAATGACTTCACCACCCTTTCCATTGAAAATTGTGAAGTTACCGTCCACCCCCGCGTCAGCAATGAACTGTTCCAATTAAAACTAACACCATCAACTGTCCCCCTCGAAAATAAATGGAGTTGCTTGAAACATTTGTTTTCTATCACGTACTGTTTCGGAAATATTTAGCTGTAACAATTTAATTGGTCCACCCTGTATATACACGATATCATTCGTATGATGTGATCTGATCTAATCATACATTAACATTGTCACTAGAATGAGTGAAATTCTGATGTTTTCACTTAATAAGAGGAATCCTTAATTGGTAATTCCCTTTTAGGCCGTCCGTCCACTGGAAGCGACAATGCGCTACAACACGCGACATAGGGCGACAAGACCTCGTCTTCTGCCAGCGAAATTGACCGGCCTATGGCTATTATTCAGTCTGCTTTTTCAATCGCATGTCTTTTGATTTGATAATGCTTTTAGCCCTTGATTCCCCTCTAATTAGACGGAGGAGAGCCAAGAAAAGGAGAAAAGAGTAGGTTAATAGGATTTTAGCTAAAAAATGGAAGTATGGCGAGTTTTTTTTGTACAGTGATCTTCAAGGTAGTGAAGAACATCATTTTTCTTATTTTCGAATGCAGAAAGACACTATTTCTGCCGCTACTTCGTTCCACTACTTCATCGTCACATTTCTCATGTTGTACTGCGGCTCCTTTTGGTCCCACAAATATTTTTTTTCGAGAACTAAATTTATTAGTTTCTCACTATCCATTTTTGTCGCGCTACACGGTAAAAAACCAAACAAACAGGATTGAATCTTTTGCGATGTAGCGCGACAAACGCTCTTCCACTGGACGAGCTCCAATACTATTACATGTTTGAAATGTCGCTAGTTGTCACTTCCAGTGGACGACCGGCCTTATGCATTAATTCACCTGATGAAAAATTGTCGAGAAGACCTATTCGAAATATCCTGATGGAAAAAAAATAGAATTTGAAGTGATCTAATGGATTATATATCAAGGTAATTAATGCTTTTACACAGTGCTAAAAGCAAAATGGCCCCATAATATGCACAGAAGCTATCAAATCGTTGTCGACGATATGCTTTAGCATTTCTTTCTCTTGTCTCGCATAAAGAACGGTCTCGCTCAAAGTCAAAGTGTGAAGCTTCTTGTTTTTCTGCATATCACAACAATCACATTTGTAATAATAAAGAAATTAAAGCAAAACGAGATTTCTTGGTTTTTAGCAACCCATTATTAGCAAAACACTCTTTGGGAGGTCAGGGAGTGGTCCTACAGGTTAGATTTTTGGTAGATGGTGATCTACTTCTTGATGCTGAACACAATGGCGAAGGTTTCATTCTAATAACTCTAACCGTTTGGTCACTACAGAGTGTGACATCCACCAAGCATAAAAGCAAGAATGGACTCCTACCCGGTTAGGGAGTGGTCCCACAGGTCTAACTTTTTTACATGATCATTTACTTTTTGATGCTGAACACAATGGTGAAGGCTTCATTCTAATATCTAACCGTTTTGCTGCTCCAGAGTGTGACATCCAGACAGGATAAAAGCCAGGGCAAAAGCAGTCCCCTAGCGGTTTTACAGGCAAGCTGTAACCTAGGGGCTAACAAGTAAATGCAAGAGATTAAATTTGAAAAATAAGATTGTTTTAAAAATAAATGAAAGAACTACAACAGTTTCACATCTATCGAACAGTTTATTCAGGATATGACAATGCAATGGTCACTGTGAACAAATTGTACCTTCCAATTGATCAAAATTCAATGAAATGCATGAAGCATTAGTTGTTAACTGTAATTTCAAATAGATTTATTTTTAATTAGCAGGAATGAATTCTTTTCATTCATATTACTGGTGCCTTTACGTTTGTTGATGATAATACTCAAAATATTGACTAGTGAGTTTAAGTACACCCTTCAAGCAATGAAATGAAATGCAGAGCTTTCATCCATGAAATTTGATTATTATTATTATTATTTTTTTTGCATAAGCTATTTTATTAAATTTTATTAAGGTTGTTTAGGATTTCTTTAAAATTTTAATTTGCATTAGAAGTAATAAATGGGTACAATTTCTTTACCAAGACAGATAATGAATTAGTGGCCTGTCATCAATATATTTTTTTTTTTTAATTTATATAACACAAAAAATATATTCCAACAATAATTTGCCGCAATTTTTTTTAACTGTTCATTTTATGAACGCTCTTAAAAATAATTAAAATTACTTACAAGCTACAAGCCTATCAAACAATCTCAGCTTATTTACAAAGACCATTTTAATTGCTAAAACTAATAAAAACGAGTTAAGAATTACTGCCCTGAAATAATACAAATATTTACATAGATGTGACATTAGGGTAAATTTACAATAAGTAGTGCGATTGTATGATATCCAAGCAACATAAATAGTTGAATATTGTAATTGTGGCAGTGTTCTACCATGTTTGTATCACATCTTCACAAAATAATGTTTCAAAACAATATTCTTTTTTGTTTTAGTTAAGTAACAGCCTGTGAGGGGAAAAAGAAATGCATGAATTAGTTAGAAATTTACTGAAAGGTTCTTATTTTTTTTTGTTCTTTGGATTGTGAAACAGATAAACATCTACTAATGATAAACACAGCTGATTTGTCCAAAGTATGTTAACAGTCACACTTCATTTTATCACTTCACAATACTTAGAAAACAGTTCTATTAAGCATAACAGCTAAAGTGTTCAATTCACTGCAAAATTAAAAGTATATCAACAAAAATCCTGTTGAAGAAACACCACTTCTTGGAAATAAAATTACCAAAGTCAATAAAGTAAATGGAATGTGCTTCAAAATCATACACACTTTCATACACAGCCGTATTCATACCAAATGGAGTTATCGGGTGGTTTGTCTCGAGCCAGGTTCCCTGTACTGGCCACAATGTTGCTTGTTTTGTCGGGGAGAGGCTTTGTGTTGTTTGGAAGCCTGGGTTGTTGCACTGTTAGTAAGTTTGGCCTTCTTGTCGAGAGATTTGGAGACAGGTTATTGTTTCTAGTGGTTAGGTCGTTGGTGAGTGGCGGTGAATCCTGTAGAAGCCTCGAGTGACGGTTGTGAAGTGGGCTTGCAGAAGGGGTTGCTGTTGTAGCAGTTGACGACGTCTCAACCAGACCATTTTCAGTGCTGTTCTGTCGTTGCAGTTTGCTTTGGTCATTGTGTTCCGAGTTTGGTGCTGGGCTTCCATCCAAGCAGTTATTGTGCCAAATGGAACCTTTGGAAAGGTATGACGGTACAGCATCATTCAGAGACTCGCATTTGGAAATTAATGAATAGGAACTAGCCATTCGGTTTCCGAGGATGGGGGAGGATGTCAGTGTTGGTGGAAGGGATCCCAAACTGTTGCGAGAACCTGAATGTATCAACCATCCACTTGAATTGAGAGAGTCAGATTTTGTAGATTTCAAATTGTTTTCTGGTGTGAGATTGCAGACTATCCTTGTTTGATCAGGATTCTATTTAAAAAAAAAAAAAAAAAAATTATTTAGCTTTTTTTTAATTCTAACATTTGATTATATAATTTTTACAATGTTTGTTCTGGTATCTTTTTAATTTGTCTAAAAATATGGTTTTTATGTTGATCAACATGTAAAAAAGAATTAGGAATTTTACTCATAATTTCAGCTAGGTATCTTGAGCCTTCTTCACAAGAAATTCCCCACTATATTAATATACAGTAAAACCCCGTTCTTTACGCTCCTTTCAAATGGTCCCTGGAATTTTCTATGTAACTCTGTATACTTTTACCCTCTTATAACGCTTCAAATCCCACTTGTAGCGCTTTTTTATATCGGAAATTTTGTATCGAAAAGAAATGTAACACTGCAAAGATTCTTTTCTTTCCCTGGTAGGAGGGAATCTTTAAACTCTTTGAAGTGCGGGTCTGTGATATAGTAAGTTAGTGCAAAATGTCGAAGCGGAAATCCCTTTCTATAAGTGAAAAATTACAAATTCTCCGTAAGTACGAAGAGAATTCTACACTAAGTCAGAAGGATTTCGCAGATTCTCTAGGAATTCCCTCGTTTAGTCTGAGAACAATAATAAAAAATAAGAATGGAATTACCAATGCAGCGAAGGGTGGTTGCAAACGTAAGAATGGAATTACCAATGCAGCGAAGGGTGGTTGCAAACGTAAAAAAGTAAAGTGTGGAAAATATGAAGATGCCGAGTTACTTCTAATTGAATGGATTCATCAGTCCCGTGATGCATCAGTGCCATTAAGTGGCCCAATCATTCAAGAAAAGGCGCGTGAAATAGCGGGCAGTGCACTAAATCTCCTTCGAAAATATATTAGTGTTGCTCCTAGTGGTCTATCAATTGATGTTAATAGTTACTTGAACCGCATTGAAAATGTCATAATTCATAACAGTAGTACATACACGCGGCAAACTACAATCAAAGTTTTTTTTAATAGGAAATAAGCTCACATTTGCACTACATCTATTGCAGAATCAAGTATCTTTCCTGTAAAATGGTGTCTAAATGTTTCCCCATCTCATAAATCATTTCCCGTCTATAGCGCTATCCCGCTTATTACGCTTGTAGGTCATGGTCCCTTGACGAGCGTAATAACGGGGTTTTACTGTATTTCCAAAGAGAAGGCTTAAGTTGAGTGACATTATCTGGATATGGGAAATTTATCATATCTTCCCTCTCCAATTTGTTTTGGAGTATTAGTTTAATAGTTTCAAAAAGTCTAGTTGTGTGATCTTTACTGAAAGATCAAACAACTACACTATGAAAGTTAGACCTAGTGTTTATGAGTGTAAAAGTGACATCTCAAAACAGCCGATCCTCAGTTGAGAGTAAACAAGAGAATAGGCCTCATTACAGAGGTTAGTAAAGGAAGGAAAAGAATGGGACCTCCAAATCTAAACTAAAAATACTCAAAGTAAAAGAATAGAAATTCATGTGACAAGTCTCCACTGGTCGCAATGATGTGCATCAGTTAAGAAAAAAGAGCCTAAGAAATGCTTAAAACACATTAAATGTTAGACCTAGTGTTTATAAGTGCAAAAGTGACATCTCATAAACTGTGAAATAGCTGTTTTTGCACTTATAAACACTAGGTCTAACTTTTAATGTGTTCTATGCACTTTTTTTCTTAACTGATGCGCATAGAAAATTCATTGCGACCAGCGGAGACTGGCACATGAATTTCTATTCTTTTACATTTATTGTTTTTTTCAGTTTAAATTTGGAAGTCCCATTCTTTTCCCTTTCCTTCCCTACACTTTGCTCAACCAAAAATTTCTATTTTTCATCTAGAATTCCTCAGCTTTTTTTTTCTAATGAAAGTACATTCATTTTCCTCCCCTCAAAAGACAGATTGTTATTCACCAGTAAACGATTTTTTGCCCATGTCTAGAGATCTGCAAATCAAGGTGACCAAAAAATGTTGATATATTTGGCAAATACAAATTTTAAAAAAATATTTTAGTAAACTGTGCTTTTCATTTTTAGCAACCGATTTGGGAGATACTGCGTTTGTCCTGTCTGTCTTAAGGTCGGATTGGCAGATGGACTTAACCATCGTATGCAGAGACCCAAACACCGTAGGAATGGGGTATTTATTTCTGCAAGTTTGGGAAGTTCTTGCTCAACAATACTGACTATAAATTTGGATATGGTTCACTTTAGTATGTCTACTATACAATCTATATTTTTATTTGACTATCATTCAAAACAACGAATAAATGGGTCTGGAAATGCTTTATTCCCAAGATATGAACAGAAAAGAGATGTTGGCCGTACAGTTGCTCAGTTTCACAGAAAGTGTTCGAAATGCACACAACACAACATCATTCCATCAACTGCCGAACACAGTCGAAGAGGCACTCATCCACAAGGAATTTGTTCCTGCTGCATTCTACCTGGAAGTTCTGAAATGTTTGTTCTGACGCGTAAGACGACAGTTTCACGAAATGGGATTTTGCTGCACTACAAGCCATAAGTCAGTTCCCAGAAGCTTTATGTACGATGGAGAATACTTGAAGGCTAATAAAGGTAATTTCTATGTAACTTTTTAGGCAACTGTGAAGGAATTTTCAGAAAGTATTTTTAAATTTATAATCTTAATACGGCCTTATGCTTTGTTTTCACAGATTTTATTAACTTAATCATATCCTTTTACCTTATTTAATTTCATTGTCTTCACATGACCATGGGAAATTGTTCGTCGAGAATTAATGTAAACATTTTCTTTTCTAGTGACAGCATGCTCAATAGGCTTAACGTGCGTGGAATGAAATAAAAAATGGAAATGAATAAAACTTATACAAAGTTGAATATAAAGTTGTATATGGAAATAATCCGACA
>JAFIDM010004315.1:10899306-10927972 GCA_023159025.1 Thereuonema tuberculata | reverse complement strand
TACACAAATGTCCCGAAGGACACTTTCTCATCCCTTCCCAGTCTAGCAGGGTGCTCATCATGGCACGGAAAGAAGACCACGAAAACAACACATCCGAGAAACTAACAACTGAAGTTGTATGATATGCGCCAGTCTTAATGTAATTAATATACACCTCCCGAAGAAGGCCCGAGGCACAGGACCAAAATATCGAATAAATCTCGCCCCGAGTGAGAAAATCCCTCAAAACGAGGATCTATCCAGTAAAAATATATATTAGCATACGAACGTTTTCATAGTATAATCAGTGTCAAATTCTTGTTTTAAAAAGTACAACATTTTTATAGAAATCTAATTTATTTGTGAATTTTGTCTGTTAAGAGTAGACCATCTTCAGACTATAGGGTAAAATTATCAAACAGCTAATTCTCAGTAGAATCATTATACAGGGTGTTTCACTCGCTATCAAACTCTGATTTTCCTTTAGAATTTTCAAACTAATGGAAGTAATGGAGAGAAATTTGACAGAGATGTACCTTGGTTTAGGAGAAGCAGAATGATTTCATAGCAAGTGTTGAAAGTGGATGTCATTCAGGCAGAGAAGCATGATTTTATAGAATACAAAAAAAAATCTGAATCAAAGTCGGTGCCTTAAAACAGTACCAAAGAAGGACAAACCTGAGGATTTTTGGAGTCAAAGAATCCAAAAACAAAAACACATAATTTAGTGCTCAATCTGTGTAAGAAGAAGCTTGGACTGTCCATAAGATCGGATGAAACCGACCGCTCTCACCGAGTAGGTCCCCAAAAAGGACATAGATCCCTTGCCATTATCGTGAAATTGGTATCCTACAAAACTAGAGACGCCATTTTCGCCAAGAAAAAACTTCTCAAGGACATGGGCATTACCCTGAGGGAAGATTTAACTCGCCATAGAGTTTACTTGCTCCAGGCAACAATTAAAAGAGATTTGGGGTGACGAAAGTCTGGACTGTAGACGGCCAAATTATTATTAACCTTGGTGACAAGAAGAGATCCATCACAACTTTCGATGATCTCGAAAAATTCTAATACATTATAGCCCCGAAATATAATTTATTTTTTATTTTTTAAAGGAAAAAAAACTATTTCTTATAAATAGTATCTTGTTTGTTTTTTAATTGCTATTTGTTATTATTATAGTCTTTTAAATAGGCATCATTATATTTTTTATTGTATTTTAACATTTTTATTATTATTAATTTTATTAGTATTACCTTTTATTATTATTATTACTTTTATTATTACTATTAAGGAATTCTTATACTCATTATTTTCCCTATACTGTTTTGTTTTCAAATTAGTCTAGCTCATTCATTCTATACAATTTACCTTCCTTATATCACATCTCCCATTTCCTCTCTCCCTCTTTCTAATTCATATATACTAAGAAACAATTTCGTTTTCGAGATCTATATTTAAAAACAATTTATTCAAGTGGTTCCTTAGCCCTCATAATACACTGTTAACTCTTTCTTTCCACTTACTCCACTTCGTTTCTTGACCTCTCAACTCCATCTATTTGAATCCCGTGGCTTGCTCTAAATAACGCCATTCTAAATCAGACGTCATTGCAAACTTTCAATGAATAATGAGTAAAAAAACCATAAATTTTAAACCATATCTTCCTCCTTCTCCTTATGGCAAGCATTGAAGACCTATTCTTAACTATCTCACCAGACTCTCTGATCATTCTTTCGCAAAATATTCTTAGTATTACAGCTCATTGGGACGTGCTACTAGGTACTTTAGAAACTTTGCACAAATTTCCAGATTTTCTACTTCTGATGGAAACTTGGGCCACAAACTCACAGACTTTGCCGAATATTGAGGGATATTCCACAGTTTCAATAAATGAAATCACAGAAAAGGAGGCAGCATTGCTCTATATTATAATAACAAGTTCAATATTATAAAACTTAATGAATTCTCTTTTATCAATGTAGATTTAGAATGTGTTTGTTGTTCGGTAAATGAGGATCTAATATTCGTCGGAATGTACAGACCACCTTCTGGAAACCTTCAATTCTTCCATGATTACTTAGTTTCAGTTGCTAATTTTATTAACTACAACAATAAAAGAGGGATATTCATAGGCGACTTTAATACTAACTTTCTCAATAGAAATGACAAAACAATCATAGATATTATAACTTCACTGAATTGTTACTCTTTCTTCCCTCTCATAGATTCACCAACTCATCACTCTGTTTCTCATTCATCTCACACTCTTTTGGATCAAATCTTTACGAACTTTCCTGTACAATCTAAAGGTATCCTGAATGTTTTAATAACGGATCACGATCCAATATTCTTTACAGCTACAACTTCTAATTTATTTAAAAACCTTACTTTTAAAAAGCCAGTAACAACTAAAAATAGGAAAATCACAACAAAAAATGTAAATAACTTTAAAAAATATCTTCAGAAAATTAATTGAGTAAGAGAGTTGAAAGATGCAATATCTACGGATGAAGCAGTCACTATCTTCAACAAATTCTTCTTCACTGGATTCAATAAATATTTCCCGCCTCTCTGCACTCCTAAGACTAATACATCTAACATAAATAAAAATCCATGACTTCCTTGGATCTACTTAAAGAGATTCGCCAAAAAAATAAGTTTTATAAAACCTGCAAAAAGAATCCTACCCCTGACAAACTTCAGCGTCTCAAAACTCTTCAGAATAACTTAAAATCAAAAATTAGATCGGCCAAAATCAGTTACTATGAAAATGCATTTAAGGATAGCCTATCTATTAAAGAGAAATGGAAGAATATTAATAAACTATTAACAACCTTAATTAAAGAAAAGCTTCCATCTCATCTTATCACCGAAAATAATCCCACTGATACCACCCAAAATTTAAATCATTTTCTGAATAAGCTTCTTCCACACTCATCCTCTTCTTCTCTTGATGTACATAACATTTCTATACTCACAGCCCAGTTCCTTCTTCCTTTTATCTATCACCAACTTTCCCTCTTGAAGTGGAATATACAATTAATCGTTAAGTAATAAAAGTTCTTCTGGACCTGATGAGGTCTCCCCTAATCTTCTTAAAAACATCGTAGATGACATCTCTCTTCCTCTAGCTCACATATTCAATATGTCAGCCATAGAAGGCATCTTCCCTTTCTCCTTCAAAGTGGATAAAATTATTCCACTATGGAAATCAGGCGAACTATTTAGCCAACTATCGTCCTATATCTATAATTAACACGTTCTCAAAAGTCTTTGACAAAGCTTTTTCTTAATAAGTTGTCTACATTCATATCTCAGAAAAAACTACTTGCTCAACAACAACACGGTCTCACAAATCGAAAAAATAATGAAACAGCTCTAATAGATTTATCAGAATTCATCACAAATCAAATGGCCTCAAGGCAAATTGTTTTAGGTTTATTTCTTGATCTCAAGAAAGCATTTGATTTAATTAATATTGACATCTTACTGACTAAATTAGAGCATTTCGGTATTAGAGGCCCTCCATTGTCATGGCTAGCTTCTTATCTAACTAATCGTCAATATCAATTAACTCTAAATGGATACTCCTCGTGGTTTTCTACATCCAAAGGCTTACCGCAAGGTTCCATTCTGTATTCCCTTCTCTTCTCTTTGCTAATAAAAGTATAAAAGATCTCAAGGAAAATGTTCAACAAACACACCATCACCTTGAATCTTGGTTGTCTTTAAATGATCTGAAATTAAATACATCGAAAACATAAATAATATATATGTTTTTCCATCAAAAAAATAAAATCCTTTGTAAAGAGAATTTTTCTGTCACTTATAAAAAAGGTGCCCTTCAGGAAGTGCATTCCTTCAAATATTTAGGTATCTTTCTCACACAGGATCTTTCATGGAATCTACATGCGCAACAAATTTCTTATAAAATTTCTAAAAACTTGGGCATTATTAAAAAACTAAACTTTCTACCTACATAAATATTTCTAAATCTATATGGGTCCTTAATCCACTCAAACCTATTGTCCTCCAAATGAGAGATGGCCGCCCTGTTTTTGTGAGATCTGCGCATGTATGATCGATTAGTCTGGTCAGGCACTTCCGTCTGATTTTATGACAGGACGCTGCCATTACGGTAATCGCTTGTTACTTTGCAAAAGAGCATTGTATTTATAAATAATATATATTTATTTATTTATATAAATACTTATTGTTAGCAACTGGTATTGAAATAACGCTAAATAATCAAGAGAAGTTTTAATTTGGCGTTATCAACATGTCTTTCTCAGTGAAAACAGACGATGGCGTCCATTGTGACAGGAAAACATAATTAATCAGCTACCGGAAGGGCTGCGCAGCTCAAACTTCCACCGGCCAACTTTCATTTGGAGGACAGCATGCTACGGTATTGCAATATGGGGCACCGCCTCTAAATTTTATCAAAACATGATTCTTAAGGCACAAAAACACTTCCTGAGATTTTTGGACGGAAAGCCAATCGAATACTCGACTAAATCTCTTTGGCACAAATATAATGACCTCTATAACTTAGTTAGCTCTCTTCACCTATAAATTGCTTAATAAAAATATCTCTTCTTCTACCACACTAACTACTACGCCACAGTCACATCTTTTCAAGAACCTCCTCAACTCTATTCACTCCAAGAATCGCATCAAATTATCAAAAAAGAGCTGTCAGCTACTCTGCTCCTTCTCTGTGGAATAAAATTCCCCCCAATATTCGTGAAAGTCCCAATTTAAAACAGTTCAAACAAAAACTAAAATATCATCTGCCTGCACTAACATAACCTTTCACAATTTTACAATTATCATTCTTACCTTCCCTTCTCTCCAATTCATAAGTTAATTCCTAATCTATCCGTTGTCAAGTCGCAAATGTCTACTCTCATCAGATATTTTCCAACCTTTCCTCTCCTCTCCCTTATTTCGCTATTTCTCTTAGTATTCTCTTTACTTTCTATCTATTTGAGCTAGGCTTAACCTCTTATCCGAAAATTTCTGTTCACGAATTCTATGACATTTTTTTAATTATATTAGTTATTTTACGAAGATTGTATATATCAACAGATCTAAACTCCACAATTGTGTAATTCTTTTTCACATTTTTATTACAAATTAACTGTTCCTTTTATCCCCATTATATTTTATTAGTTTCAATGTTTTTGTATTATGCTCTGTTTTGTTTTCTCCATTATATGTAACCAGTAATGCTCTTTGTATTTCATTTTTCTTGCCTGTAATTGACTCCCTGCCTGCCTTCTGTACCCTTAAGGCATAGGGAAGTCACACTCATATCTAGATTGTATTATCAAACTTTTGTAAGACAAATTATTATTGTTGTTGTTATTATTATTATTATTACATTAACAATAATAATTTGTGAATTAGCATCAAGGCAAGCCTGTACATGCTTCTCCATATTACAGAAGGTATTCACCAACACATCGGGAGTCATAGCCTAAATTTCCCAATGAAGGTTTTCTTTCCGTTCCATGAGAGTCCGTGGCTTGTTGTGACACACTTTCCCTTTCAGCATGCACCACAGAAAGAAATCCGGTGGGGTAAGGTCAGGTGGCCTTGGTGGTCAAAGTCCCTTAGAAATGACACGATCTTCAAAGAAAGAAACAATTTCAGCCATACTGACATTCAAGGTGTGGCAAGTGGCCCCATCCTATTGAAAATAACCAGTACGGAGTTCCTCGTCATCCAACTGATTCACAAACTCAAGGAATACTTGAGCAACAAATGCCGAGGATAGCGAAAATGCAATCGGCCATCTCTTCGAAGCAAGCATGACAACTGGCCTAGACATTACCACTACCACTCATATCCTTCCGTAACCATGCTTCTCCTAAACCAAGTTATGTATGTGCCAAATTTCTCTGCATTACTTTCATTAGTTTGAAAATTATAAGGAAAAATCAGAGTTTGATAGTGAGTGAAGCACCCTGTAATATTACTTGAATGAACAATGAATGAACTTCGAAATCTTTATAATATAAAACACTATTCTGAAAATAAATGGCTTTGATTATTGAATAATAAGATGAATATTTTTTATTGATTTCCAAATTTGAGACAGTTTGCTAAATTTTATAGAATGCCGAAAAAGGATAACTCACAACCAAATTAAATTATTAAATACTCGTATATATTGCATTTACATAGGAGGGAGAAACAAATTTATGCTTAAATTCTTAAGACGTAATTTTAAAATTCTCAATGAAATTACAGACAGAATTCAATAGGAACCCTTAAAAGCAAGCATATAATTAATTTTAATTCTAATCACATTACTTCTGTTAAGAGAATTCTTATTCTTTTGATATGATTTTGAATATGTGATACGACTTCTACTGAAAGAAAATATATTATTTATATCAAGACTGCAAGGGATTTTGAAAATCAAGATTATCTCTCTCAGTGTATAGAAAAAAAATGGACATCAGTTCTACAGTTTAAAGATATTTCTCTTATGAAGGATTAAAAACATGTATTGGTTGGTTACTAGATTTTAATGGCGAAAAGCATCTGTGGCTAAGCTGTGCCAAAAACATGTATTAATTAATTAATCTATCAGAGCATATGGAACTTGCATTAAAATTGACATCATATGAAACAATACTTATTGAAGAGCCAATTAATAATTTAAAAAAAAAGTAGAACCAAAGGACTTTCAAAAAAAATATCAAATTAGTATTTATTAGATTAGTTACTAATGTTTTTACCAAAAAATATGGGCATTCAAAACAAACTCGAACTTGTAAAAGACACTCAAAAACTATTAAAAGAAAACTACTTTAGAAATTCCTGAATTTTAATTCCTAACTTTGCTTTTGATTGTTTTTTAAACAACTGGAATCAAGGTATACATTTCAATATTCAAAAATAAAATTATACAGATTCTGCATAGAAACTTAATACTGGTTCTTAACCACAAATAAAGAACAATTTATACACAAAGCTTATAATTCATTTATGTAGTGGTGATAGATATTTTTAGTTAATGTTCCATTTGTTTATCAGTGGGTTTATAGGTAGGTTCTTGTTGATTAATTTGTTTTTCTATATCAATCTGTAAAACTGCCATGACATTAACTTTCAATTGTACTAACTATATTATGGTAATATTTTATTAAATGAAACATAATAATGAATTAATCCTAAACGATTCAAAAAGCAGCAAGGAATCACTCAATGGATTGTTTTGGTTAAATTCAATATATGCAATTGGTCATGAATTGAAATGGCAACAAGCCATTTTCCGCAATGATTACTCCAAGAGAGCACTGTATCCTAAGTACCAGAAAATTTGTTCAAAGGAATGGAGACTCAAAAAATATAAGAATTTTAACTAAATTTAATAGACTTGACTTTTTTTTTTTTTATCTCCATGATTCTTTCATTTTTAATTTTGTGTTAAATAGAAGATACAGAACTGCAATTGCAATTGATTTTGAGGCAAAGTGAAAATACAACTGAAATAGATCTCATTTGAAAACATTTTAGAAAGAGAAGAAATATACACAAAAGAGAATCTACAACAAGAATCTTCATCTTCTTGATTAATAGAAAAGTGGGATTACTCATTGGACTAGCCTAAACTATCTGTAATACGTAGCAGTAGCATGACTATCATTTGCAATCAATGGGTGAATATCCAAGACAGAGAGGGAAAACAAAACTTTAATCAACTGTTATCTTCTAATTTTGCAATGAGTATCACACAAGACTGTAACATCCACATTAAGGAAATCAATTCCAAGAGAAGACAAAGTTTGCTGAACATTGTGAAAACTCAGGAAAACATTACTAATCAGTAAGTGGTAATAAGAAAATGAACTACAATGAAAAAGCTTGATAAGAACCAAGCATTCATTTTAAGCTGCCTTTAAAATACAACTTTGGGCAATGATAATGCAATAAACATTTTATTGAAGATTACAATTGCTGACCTAATTTTGTGAACTTCTAATGAGTAAATTTATTAATGACTTACCTTTACTGTCATAGTTGGATGTTGTGGATCTTCTACTCCTGACATTTTGTTGAGAGCAGGAATAGCAAAAAGTAAACACGTCACCATGGCAGAAACAGGATTCCCTGCAAGAGATAAAACGCTATTATCATTTTGAGAAGTCTTATTTAAATTGATACTACAGTTTGTTTTTGTTTTTCTATTAAATTATTTATTGAAGATTACCAAAAACAAATGTTACTTTGGATTGCAATGAATGTCGTCGTATTTTCTTTTGACTAAATGTTACGTTCTAGTTACAAAAATCTTCTGTAATCAAGTTATTAACATAAATCATTTATTTCTTGTTCTTCAGAACTGTTCTAGACTGAAGTGCCAAAAATTTAGACATATCTAGCTAATAATGATTAGCTCCTCCCTTTGCCCGAATAACAGTGGCTACATGACGTGGCAAGGAGTCAACAAGATGTTGGAGTCGTTGCATGGGCATATCCAGCTAGAAACATTCAATGGCTGTCTTATAATGCAGTTGCTGCAAGGCATTGAGTGGTGTAAAGGCACTCCTCACTTTATGACCTACCTGCTTAACTTCCACTCACACTTACGACCTCTGCCCTTGAAGGTTCAACTTCTATTTCATCGTCGTCATCTCCCTTACCTGGACCCTCTACAGCTCCAGATAACCAAATAAACAAATGATAATATGAACATATGAATGTCTTTTTATGAATAACTTTGAAGTTTGTTGCATAATTTTTATAATTTTACAACGAACCTATATTCCCGGCACAAGCTCCTCACTTATCGACGTAGTCGTTGAAATGGAACTTGGTTGTAAAGTGAGGAGTACCTGTATATAGTGTCCCATACTTGCTCAATTGGGTTCAAATCCAGCAAGCATGGAGACCAAGAGTGGAGACCGTACAGTGCTCACTTGAACTGGTTTTGTGTCACCTGTGCAAGATGCGGGGTTGCATTCTCCTGCTGGTATACAGCATCCCATCGGAGAATATGGCTAGTATAAAAGGGTGCAAATGGTCTCCAATGAGATCTCTGTAATTGCACATCTCAAGACCAACTCCAGCTTCACCAGTGTTCCTTGCGAGCTCCAACAGAACATATCCCACACCATTACAGAGCCACCACCAGCTTGCATAACACCTTGCTGACACGAGGGATCTATTGTTTCACACGATCTCCTCCACACTCAAGACCGTTTCTACCATTAGGCAAGACTGGGCGGCCGCCTAGGGCGGCAAGATTTTAGGGGTGGCAGATTCTTTTTTTTTTGGTTGTTAAAATAGGATTGTCTTTTTTTTTTTTGTGGGGGCGGCATTTTTCAGTTCTCGCCTAGGGTGGCAGAACACCTAGAAATGGCTCTGCTCAGACTTGACAGTCTGCTCGAGATATTTGAGACAGTGATTCATCAGAGTGGGTGACACGGCACCAGTCATCCACAGTCCATCTTTGGCCCAGGCTGGTTGACAACCACCAAGCCCTATTGAACATAGTGTATACAGTGTTGAAAGGAACCAGCTTATGGGTTGAGAGGAACCAGCATTGAATTGGGATGTGATTTGACACAATGTTCCTCTGAGCCGAAGGTCCCATTCTTGCAACATCTGCAGGCACTCACAGTGTTAACATCCTGCCGATGCCTATACAGATTTCATGTATTCTAGGTATATTCAAGGTATTCCTACTGTGGCCTGCAAAAATCCAAGAGCACTTGCTACCTGGGAGATGGAATACCCCATTCTTCTGATCCCTACAACCTGTCCACAGTCAAAAGTGATACATTCTGCCTATGTCCCATGGTTACCACAACTCTTTATCTTTTATGTAACTTATCATCATCCAACTCTTTACAAAAAGTGCTTGAGCCAGAATCATCCCTCTGGCAGCTATCTCTAATATTTTTGGCACTTCAGTTTATTTTGATGAATTTTAACATAATACTAAATAAAGTTTCTTGGTTAAATTTTTAAGTAAATGAAAGCCTTTAACCAAGAAATTTCTGTTTAGAAATCAAAGTTCTAAAAAGAACTTGAGATGATGATTGCATTATCTCTCAAAATTAAATCAACAAATGCTATCTAAAGCAAATTTCCATGCAGAATATTCATTTGTGCTCTTTTTTTTGTTTCCACGCTTTGGATTCATGAGAAATTCCAATGGCAAGAATTTAACAATCATACAAATTAACAATGCACATTTAAAATGTTATTCTTACAAATGCATAATAAGTTATAAGTAATATGTGAATACTAATATATTAATATTATAGTTTTTGTCTCGAAACAGACAACAAAATACATGAAAAACTTAATTATATTTCCAAACAATGAATTTTGAATAAAACAATATTGATGAGCTAAACATTAAAAGAAGAAGAAAAAAGCATTTTATTAAACAAGGCTTGCTCATCAATGGAACTCTATAAATACTTTTTCCCATTATCTACATATAGGGTGTTTAATTTGCCAGCATCGAATTTCCATTATTAAGAAAAAATATTGCCTAATTGTAGGATCCAAGGCTTTTAGGTACAATAATTTGATTTGATTTTTTAGTTCAAACCTCAGAAAGTGACTTCCAGTCAATGCCACTACAAAGTAACACCCTTATTTGAAGATTTTTGTGATTTTCATAAACGGGAAATATTTGATTATTCTTCAATTACATACTGCAAATGGGTTATTTCGAACATACTTCATAACTTCTTACGCTTTATTTGCTCAGCAATTTTTTTTTTTTTTTTTTTTGAAGTTTTATCGTATTTGTTTATTTTAACTGTTTATTATCTTGTGCAAGTTCTTCTTTCTCCTACATTTTATTAGAATTAAAAACAAAAATAACAGACTAAGGAAAGCGAATACTAGAGTGAGAATTAATAGCAGCACAAATTGTGCCTTTTCCTCCCCATTTTTGTTTTCTGCAGTTCTCATATTCATTGACCGCCTCGAACTTTTTTACCTGTCGCAGGAGTACCCATAACCTCTCAAACTGTACTGGAATGACTAGTACTGTGACCACTGACCTCGTCAATTTGAACCAAGCAGTTGTGTTGTACTTGCAAAGATTTAATTTTACACTATTGTTCAACACAATGGAAAAATATTCAATAGAAGGACGGGTGGTTTTGCTAGCTGGATGGAAGAGGAAATTGGTCCCGTCATTCAGGCAGTAGCAGGAGAAAATGAAATGTAGTTCCAGTAAGACAGGGCCCCTTTCCATTTTTTTCTTCATTCTTATTTTTATTAATATTCCCATTAAAGATGTGCTTTAAAGTATTATGAGCTTTGTGCGCTAATTTTATATTGGCTTCATTTAAAATGGGATCATACATATGCTTAAGGTTAGTATCATATGGAATAGAAACAAATTTCGTATTTTCTTTATCTTTAGTACTAGGTCTAGAAAATTTATTTCTTTGTATGGTTTTATTAATAGTTGTATCAATGAAACTTATAGGAAAATCATTTCCCATAAAGATATGTCTGATTAATCTTAATTCATTAGATAATAATAATTGATTGGAGCAAATTTTAATAGCTCTATTGACTGCCAAAGAAATTGCATTAGTTTTATAAATTACCGGTCCTGTTGAATTATAATTTACAGTAATATTTGCATTAACTTCCTTTCCATATACTGTTGTATGAAATTGACCCTTAGATCTAATTATTAGGACATCCAGAAAAGGAATCGTATTGTTCCTTTCTATTTCCATTGTGAATTTGATATTATTATCAACTTCATTAAAAGCATATAAAATGTTTTGAATTTCTATCTGATTAACTAACAAAAATATGTCATCTACATATCTACATATCAAGGATATATTCTTATTGACTAACTCCATTTTCCATAGTTTGGATTCTAGATAATGCATGACATATTCTGCAAGTATGGCTGAGGATGGCAATCCTATGAACACCCCTTTCTTTTGCTGATAGACAGAACCTTTAAATTTAAATGATTGCATTTTAAATATGGTATTTACCAATATATGAATATGATTAATATCAATCAAACCTTTTGTGACATATATATTAAGATTAAGATTACAAAAATGATCAATTGCATTATTGCATTTGCATTATTCCATTATTCAGCAACTATGTGGGAATTTCTGGACGAAGCATTCCAAAATTCCTGGATAGACAGCAAGGCCACCCGATATGGCATCCAATGACTTTTTCTTTTGGGTCTTTAAAATTCAACATTTATAAGGATGAACACTAATAATAATGTTACATTCCAGATGTGGTGCAAAAAATTGAGTGTAGGTGTATTACTCCTCAGCAGCTTCAAAATATTCAGGAGGAATTTCTGCACAGACTAGGGCACTGTCTTGCTGTGAATAGCAATAATTTGAGCACTTATTGTAAAAAATTTCACTTTTCTTATTCTGTTATTTTGGTTGTTTATTCTGATAAACTGTAGGGAAAAATGAACTTGAGCAAAATAATAAAGTTAAAATAAACAAATACAATAAAATTTGCACCTACAATCATTTTTCTTTCGAATTCGCTTAAATCCTGATAAGCTGCCATCGGAGCTGTAAATGCTACTTGAGATTACAGAGATATCTGCCATTACTTCGTTTGCAGGCATTTCCATTCACTTCAGGGTTGTGGTGGCATAAAATAGACATGGTAATGCCTTTTCCGGGTTTTCTTTTTTTTTTTTGGCATTTTAGTGTATATGCAGGGTGTTTCATAATTTGCGCAGCATCGGAATTTCCATTTTAAGGAAAAACATTGCCTAATTTAATTTGGTAGGACCCAAGGCTTTTAGGTACAATATTTTGATTTGATTTTTTTTTGTCCGAACCTCAGAAAGTGACTTCCAGTCGATGTCACTATAAAAACAATAAAGAATGTGCATACCGTTGCCTAACCAATCACCACAATCCAGACCTACAAATATAAGTTCTTTTTCAAGTAAAAGACATAAAGGAAAAGTTAATTATAGAGACTCTAATTATAAATAGTTTTAAATATATAAATAAAGCACAAAAGGTTTGAAAATAAATAAATATTCAATAGAAAGTTAAAAATAAGGCGAAGTTTGCATAAAATGCTTTTTCACATGAAATATTAAAGCTTCTTATTATTGTTCCAACAAAGTAAACATATCAAAAGATATGTAAATTGTTTTAAAACATAATAAGCATTTCAACATATATGTAACTTGTTGTTATAATTATTGCAAATTTTTAGAATCTATCTATTGTTTTTTTTTTTAGAAGAGGCTTGAGAAAGTCAAGGAATTTCCCTTGACGAAATATTGTATAGAAATAAATCAAAAGAGATATGATGATTTTGAATAAAATGAAGATAGTTCAGGATATTGTCATAAAATAACACCCTTATTTGAAGATTTTTATGATATTCTTTATATGTAAAACACTTGACCATTCTTAATTTATATACTGCAATTAGGTTATTACGAAAGTAGTTCATAACTTCGTGCTCGTTTGTTCAGCATTTTTTTTTTTAATTTTATTGTATTTGTTTATTTTAACTGTTTACGATTTTGCTCAAATTCTTTTTTCCCTACACAATTTATTAGAATAAACAACAAAAATAACAGAATAAGGAAAGTGAAATTTTTTACAGTAAGTGCTCAAAATTATTTTTGAGCCATTTTTTAATGTCCAGCCTTTAGGATACATGTAGAAGACATTCAAAAGATCGAATCCAGGGAAGGGGAGAGCCCAACCATTGTGAGAATATGAAAAAAAATGTGACGACTTTTCCTCTAGGACGACCTGGGTCGTTACGAAGTGTAGAAAAAATTAATTTCAATGAAAAAGAATTATTCTTTTCAAAAAAATAATAATGTGTTAATGATCTTGGGCCATATAAAGTTCGATGTTTTATAATGCATTCTTGTCAAGATTCAAAAAAAAAAAAAATAAAATAAAATAAAATAAATAAATAAATGAAATGACTGGGTTCTGGCCACCACACACAGTTCTAATTAAATACATAAATATAAATAAAATGAAATGAGAGCGCTTTCGAGATGATCTTTCAAGCGCTTTTCTTATTTTTGAAACATGTTATTCATTTCTCTGCTTGAGAAGGAGATGTAGATCATCTCGAAAGCGCTCGCATTTCATTTTATTTATATTTATGTATTTAATTAGAACTGTGTGTGGTAGCCAGAACCCAGTCATTTCATTTTAACTTTAAACACACGTAAAACATCTTTAATTAAATAAATAAATATTGAAAGAATATTTTTGATACAGACACTTTAAGCTACATTTTGGATATTTTTTTGAAAGTGGGGACTTGCGGGGAATCTTTTGTAAGTTACAGTAAAGTTAAAACTGTACTCCTGTTCAGCCAATAAACACAAGAAATGATCCTTCATAAATATGTAAACTGAATACCAATTTGCTTACAAATATTTGGAATAACGACTTCATAACTGATTAATTTCGAATATTTATTACATAACATTAAACAAAAAATGTTGACCATCAACGCTGAACAAACTAGAGGTTTTAATTACATGTCTAACGTATTGAACTTTTCCTGAATTTAATGATCATGTTCACAGGATTGTAGAAACTAGGTATTTTGAACTAATGACATGGGATTTTGGGAAAGAAAGTAGCCTACATACATATCTACCTATAAAATTTCAGACTGCTACAACCATTTTATTGGAAATTGGACTTTTTTCCACTTTGATCTTCATTCGGACCAGTGCGCAGTGGCTCCGTCATTGTGATCAGAATAAAGAAAAACAGAATCCTGGAGCTAAGTAGCACTCTACACTCTGAGTATAACATATTTGATGCTATAGAAAATGTTCGATACGCTGTTTGACGGTCCATGTCAGTTATGCATGTAGTACAGTGCATTGGCATACTCAACACAAGAATACATTATTATGGAATTAAGTGCTACTCTTGCATCAATCTGTTCTGCATTCCTGAAGAGCTCTAAACAGTGGACAACATCCTGCAACACTTCTCCTGAGTGTATCCTATCCAAGTTCAATCAGGTTTAAATCGTAAGATAGAGCCAGTCAGTCTAAGCACCTGATATCTCTGTTTCCAGCTAGTCATCCATTAGAGCAGCTCTACGAGTTTGTGCGTTGTCATCTACAAACAGAAGTCAGGTCCTGTTGAATCCCTGAGCAGTTGAACATGTTGTTGCAGAATGTCATCACAGTATATCTGGCCTGTTAAGGTTTCCTGTTGAATGCACATAGGAGGGTATAGATTCTAGAAAGACATTTTCTGGGACACGCAGCTCATTGGACACTACCATCAGCATTTGGCCAGCCTCAAGTAACCCTATGGTTCTGCCTCACATAACATCATCAATATGGATTTGCTGAGCCATATTTACATGGTAAAAAGCACTGTCACATCAAAGAACAGTATAACACATGCTCTATTCTGCAGCTCTGATTATGATATGTCTAGTGCTGAGTCACATTTGTAGTGTTGACAGCACGACCATATGTCTTTTGGGGAATAAATTTGCCTTTGGTCATTCTGGCAGAAGTATGTAGTAGTTTTCATGATTATTCAATTTTCAAACTGCAAAAATTTTCCTGTGATTCATAATTATTGTTAATTTCTGAGCATGAATGTGTAAATAAGAGAAAAATAAAACCCTAAAACAATCAAGTTTCAATTTTGAAAAATCAAATTCATTAAATATGTAAGAAAAGGATAAACCAACTGAAATTCTTTATTTTGAAGTATTTGTCTAAAGAGAGTACTTTAATATTACTGTATTCTAAAGCTGAAACAGAATTGGAAGAAAGAAATCTCACCTGGTAAAGCAAAAATTAATTTGGTCTGTCCATCTTTTTCAATGGTTGCAAATGTAGTTGGAAGCCTAAACAGAAACAATAACTTAAATATAATAATGTAACAATAAAGATCTTTTCTTTAACAATTTCAAAAGTTAATAGTTAAACATTCAAAAAATGCAAACAAATTAAAATTGCGTAAATATTTGGAGAATAGTTAATTTTCTTCTCTAGAACAGATGATAAAAAAAAAACAACAACAACAACAAAAAACAAAAACGGATGAATTCTGATGAAGCAGTTTTGATTAAATTAAAAGGTAAACACACAAATCCAGGATTCATTTTCTAAGAAAGTTGAATTTAGCTTATATCAAATGTTTTGACAGGAACTCTAAGGAACTGATTTAAAAAATAAAATTTAACCAAACTATTTTTTTTTTTTTACAAATGCCCGGGCTCGTAGCTTGATCAGCTTTCTTTAGGCCACAACTAGGGACCAGATATGATGCCTTTAACCGACGAATCGTTGCCCAGGGTACGCCAAAGGAGGCAGCATCAAGTGATACCCGCTGGAACAGACAGAAGGAGAAACAGAAGAAGAAAGAAACATCCATGCCACAACCGGGATTTGAACCCGGGTACCGGCACACTGGCTGCAACGACAGACTGCCGTATAGACCGCACGGCCACGCCAGCACAGCATTTAACCAAACTAAAAAATATTAAAAATCAGACAACTGTCGATAGGGTGTAGTGTGAGTCAGACGTCATCTGTTTAAAGATGACAGTGAATCTGCAGGTATGCACCAATGTTTAGCAGAGAGCTGCTAATTTTAAAGTATAAATACATTAAAGAAGATCAAAAATTTATTGGAGATAACTGATACTACATGGATCTGCAAGGGTATCACATCCATACTTCTACAAGTAAGTGTAAAATAATTCCAAGCAGGTAAAATAGAGACAGACATGTTATGACCAGGCCAGGCAATCAAGCTGTGACATCAGAGTCACTGAGTGTGTCCGGCTGCAAATTTAAAAAATCTGAAAAACTACTGGTGGTTCAGCCTCATCCCTTCCGAGAAGGGTACAGGGGCAAAGCCCCATTGGGAATTTGAGGGATAACCATTTCCTCAAAGCAGGATTGCTACTAAGATGTTGTGTGCTCAAGTGGATATGGAAATTGTCATAATGGTGGCATAAATAACCATGATCTACCATTAGCCATATTTTAATTTGCACGATAAACGAAAAACTAATATCCATTCATATTTCAGAAAAGACTATGGTTATCCCTCATATCTTGTATGAGTCCACTTCACTATGAACATTAATTTACATTCTTTCTGCAGGAACCATTTCGCTTGCTACATCTGTGATATCCAGCTTGCAAGTGCTTAGATCTTGAATACACCCAGTTAGTACAATTTTTAATTTACAAAAAAGGAAAGGAAAAACAATTACCCTGGTTTCATCAGCACACGACCAAAATGTATTTCAGCACCCAATTCATTTTTCAGAATATCTTTTAAATAATCCTAGAATTAACACAAAAAAAAAATCTTACAATTAAATATTCAGGAGAATAAAAATATCTTTAGAAGTCATAACAAAAGGAACAAAAAAGTTTATTTTTTTCTGTCATTCAAAGTTATAAAATATGTATCTCTAAACTAAAGGTATATTTATAAAGTATATAATCATATACATCTCTAAAATATACATTTAGTTGAAAGTTTACTTTTACTTGAATTACAAAGTATATTTTAGTTTTGAGTAAAGTCTATTTTACTCATCTAAAGAAACCTTTATTAAGAAACCTACAATCCTATGTGTCCTAAAAGAACATATTTGACTATTAAGCATCCTTATCCATCACTACCACTGTATTCTCAATAACATCTCGTCTTCATCAAACAATACAAAATGAAAAGCTAAGCAGATGGGATTAAAGCTGTAGACAAATATCTTAGATAAAATTAACAATTTTATGATAATTACAGTATTATCTTTCTTAACCCAGCAGATTCTTTTAAGTAAGCAAGGATGAGTACTTTTACTTGATTAAAGTTAATGGATTAAACATAATGCAGAAGAAATTATCTAATGTAGACTAGCTGTACCCGGCATGCGTTGCAATGCCACTCAAAGAAAGTGTTTGTGTTTTAATTCTGTTTATTGAAATGCTTTTGGATGCACAATATTTTTTGTTTTTCCATCTGGTGCATACACGAATAAATCAGAAGGTTTCCCGATGGCCACTTACAGCTGTCCATGTGTGAAGTATGGATTTTCCAAATTTAGTCCACACACTTGTAGCGATTGTCCCTGTGCTTTGTTGATGGTTATTGCAAATGCGAGTTGCACCAGAAACTGTAAACGCTGAATCCGGAAATACACTCATTTGTTGAAACGCACCAGATATTGTAAAATGGTTCTACTAATTCAGAAACCTTCACAACAACTCACCAAAGTTTCATTACAATCTGATGAATGGTATAGGAACGCATACGGGTCAAACAAACAAACATTCATTTTTATATATTAAGACTAGTACATTTCTGAATGAATAGAGTGAATAGTAGGATAATCTGCACTGTCAAATCAGAATCATAGAACACACTACCACAATAAAAAACTTTAGTTGTTATGTGAATGTAATTTTTAATTTTGAGTAAATAAATAGAGGAGTTTCTTTATTTTGAGATTAACTTGCTTATACTTGGTGTATTTCTACACAATGGTTGATTTTTGAAATGTAGACTGAGATGGACTGACAAATCCTTCAGAAACTGTTCAGAGATAAATAAAATGATTAGTCAGTACAGGGTTTTTGAGGATTCTGGAAGACCAAAAATTTGGCTGAGAAAAGTCAAACTATGCTGGAAAGAGGTAAACTGTTGATAACAGTCGTTGGAAAAGAAGCTAGAGAATCCTCCTGTTGTAATTAAATATAGTCAGTGAAAAAGTAACTGAAAGTGATCTTCCTGACTTTATTAAAAATCTATCAGAAGAGGACTGCAGTGATAGTATGAATATAAGTTTGGGCAAATACAAATTTCCAGGTATGAAGACCGTCCAGCACAAACAAAGGAACATCAACTGAATGTAAGTCGTTAAATTCGGTAATGTCAAAAAAAAAAAAAAACCACTTTCTTGTGACATCAAAACAACAATCCACCATATGGTCAGAAATTGCAACAACTCCGGGTGCAAAGGAAGTGTACTGTTAATCATTAGTAGATGGAGCTCTAGATGGAGGAAAAAACAAAACAAAAACGAGTTCTGGAAGAGATGAACATTGCACAGCTCTTTAAAATAAGCGTTTCTGGGTCATTCCACAGAAAACGTACCTTTTTATGTACAAGGCACTTATTTACTTAAGAAATATTCAAAGTTCTTCTTTCAGTGGTTATAAACAGCAATACAAACCAAGGAAGACATGAACATTGGTATTCTTTGTTCTTTCATTTTATTTCTATTAAATTTTTAAACAACAGTGAAGAGATGTATACCTCTGTTACGTGTCACAAGTGCTTCGTCAGAAGGATTGTTAATTATTGCATGAATTTAAGGAAATATTGAATAAGTGAGTCACATTGTATTTCTTACATTAAAAGGTGAACTGCAGTTCGACATAAAAAAAAAATGAGAAAATGTTAGCATGAACATATGTTTTCAGTTTTGAAAGTTTGTCACAGACTTTCTCTGTATCTTCTGTTCTGAAGATATTTTAACAAATTCCCATTAGATGGCAATAGTATTCACAAAAAATGGATGAAGGAGGAAAAGACGCCACTTTGTTTTAGCTCTGTCTTGTGTTTGGAGTAAAATAGTGTGGTTTAACTACATTCTATCTAACAGTTTCTTCAGGATTGTCAAGACGGTTCTCATCTTTGTGTATCCTCCGTTCTCAATTTAGACAGATAAATAACATTGAGAAAATACATAGAACTTGTTGAAATTATTCTTAAATACGATTCAATTACATTTTAAAGGATGTTCTCGAGCTAACCTCACAATAAGCATGATAAACTAGAGAAATTTTGCAGAATGTATCCTCCATAGATGTATCCTCCGTTACATTAACATTGAATGGAGGATATTAATTTCGTAACAGAGGGTACAAAATCATTTATTTAAATACTATGAGTCTCAATAATTGATTTAGTATCTGTACTATATTGTTTATTATCATTATCTCAATAATTAATTTAAAATCTTTATGATATTGGAATATTTGTTTATTATTATCGGTAAATTTCTTTTCTGCTATTTTGTTCTGTTTAACCACTCAGTTTCAGAATAAATTGAAATTTTACTTAAATTATGAGTTATGCTTTTAAAATATGGTAGATTTCATTACTGTATCTTATACTCTGTTACAGTTGTGTATCCTCCGTTCTTATCAAAATTTTATTTTATTCCTTATTTCATGAAAAAGGAAGAAACAATGTAACAATTCATTTTATAATTCATAGGAGCAATAATACTGCTTAGAAAATAAATTTCAGATTTTTTTGTCAATATTTTTTTTTAAACATTTTTGTCTCTTAAAAAGTACATTTTCTGTGGAATGACCCTTCTGTAAATAAGCAAATATAAAGAATAATTTTCCACCTTAAGAAATTACACAGCTTAAAACATACCAAGCAAATAAATGCAGACAAGAAGGAGGGAAAGCAACACTATCAAATTCCTTGAAAACTAAGTGTTATAGTGCAGACAATCAATGAATGGGAAGAAGAGCTATTTAAGTTTCATTAAGGAACAGAGAAAGGTAAAAAAAAAAAAAAAACAACATTCTGCAAATGATTATTGTTTGCGTAGAAACAATATTATAATACAGATTACTATCTCACCTTTTCTCCCATAGAAACACCTCCTGAAGTAATTACAACATCTGACTTTTCAAGAGCTTTTTCAAGTAAACTTTTAACTTGTTCTGGTCTGAATGAAAAGAGAAAAAAAAAAATATAAAAAGTTAATTGACTTAGGATTTGAAAAGAGTGGAAAAAATATGAAAGAAAAACAAAAATGAAAAACACTACTTATAAAATTTTAGTTAATAAAATTTTCTAGAAATCTAACAGTATATTTATCAAACTTCATCTTATAAAATTGACTTGCAGCAGGAATACATTATTAAAAACATTAATGACTCATTGTGAAATTCCTTAAAATATTTTTTCTTTAATCTTCCTCTGAAAACTTCTTTACAAAAAAAAAAATATATAGCGTCTTATCATAAATACTGTTACAGACATTTGACAGAAGGCACTGAACTGGAAGGCCGCATCGCTGACCATTCAATAGGCCTAAAGCAACTAAGGGTCATTGTGCAATCAGTCGACGTGTTTCATCATATTGCAATAAATATTTGCCATGTAATGGGGTGATTAATAGACTCATGTTGCTGTAATAGCACTGCATAAAGTTGGAAAATCGGTTTCTGAGATTTATACTGTGCTGAAAAAGCAAAAAATAAGTCAGATGTTTGTCAACCGGATCTTCAACAGATTCCTTGAGACTGATACTGTTGCTGATCGACCATGAAAGTGTCGGCCCCACACCGTGAAGACTGGTCTTACGTGATGAAGGCAATGGCAGCTTGTATTTGACAAAATCCTGTCAGAAAACAATGAGTGATGTCTTGGGAGATGAACTTGTCAAGGATATCGATGTCACGCATTCTGGGAAGTGAACCTAAGGTTGAGAGCATAGTGATGACGTACTGGTCATTCCTCACCCCCACATCTGAAGTAGCAGAGGAAGATAAAAGTGAAATGTCTGCTGCAAAGTTACGCAGACAATCAACACAGACAGATTCTTTTCACTAATGAAAAGGTTTTTACCACTGAAGAGGCTTTCAACCACCAAAATGAGAGGGATTATGCATGAAGCTCACGAGAAGCTCAAGTGAAAACCCAAGGATCATGAGGGCCCATCATCCTGCTTCAGTCATGGTTTGTGGGGAGTCTCCTACCAGGGTACCATGGAGCTATTTCTGTGATAAAGAAGTAAAAACATCCGGCAAAGTCTATCAGGATATGTATCATTGGAGCAAGTGGTCAGAAATTTGAGTGGAGCCCTCTTCAAAAACCAACAGTGAAGCTTCCATCAAGTTTCAATATATGTTATGGTTGCAATATACAGTATACATTCAAAAAGTTCCTCCGAGATAACAATGATCTGTTTGTTTTATTTCAACAGAACCAAAAATACTCACTGTGGAGAGATTTTCTGAATGCACTGAACAATAAGAAAATAATCAAAATGCAAGCAAATAAAATAGCCATCCTTTTTGATAAAGGGTGTTTCTTTTTTTTCTCTCTACTGTCTACAAGGCTCAATTGGCTGAAATTAGGATTTATAGATCACTGGAGTAAGTAGCATGATTTTTAGTATCAAATGAAGGTACCTAGCCCTAACTGAAAGGACTAGATTCTTGCCAGAAATGTACAGTTATTATGATTTGTCTGCAATTTCTATTCAAGTCTTCAGAAATTTTTTCCCTCCTTAATATTATGTTTGAATATTAAAAACAAAAAAAAAGCAAAGGTAAGGTGGGCATTACACGAGTGAAAATTGGATGGTTCTGTGCAGGATGTTGGCTAGGAATCTGCAGTTCATCGTTTTTTAACCGGTTTCCATCAAGGTATTTTGAGTATTACACAACCCAGCAAAAATACATCAACCCATCTGAAAATCATGTGAAGGTCTTGTTGTTGACGAGATCCCAACTTGGCACATCAACAGAATTGATAAAAGCTTGGTCTCTTAGCACTTGGCAATTACTGTCTTACCTACGTTTTATTTACCTACAATAAACATTGATTTACGAAAATTATTTATTCAATGCATCAAATAGGCAAGAGAATGTTTTTAATTAATTAAAATAGGAAGTATTTAATTTTTTTATCTTTTTGTATTTCTTTGTATTCAGTTTCCATATTTCTCGTTAAATCTCGACAACAACTGTATGTTTTCGAGATTTCAAGCACCAGCCGATTCAAATTTTTATACTGGAATTTTGTTATAAATTTGATTAACAATGTAGCTTTTTCTGGAAGCATCCACAAAAACAGAGAAAAGATGATGTCTCTTCCTGAAAATCAATTTTTTAGTCAGTAATTTCATATACAGATAAAATCGATAGGACTTAAAAGTTCTTCAATTCAGGAGCGCTGTTCACTATCAATCAGACGGGCCAGTCAGCAAGAAAATAGAGCACGTCCTAAAAACTGCTAGCAGCAGAAATTCCCAGCACAGAGCCACCCAATTTTCACTTGTGTAATGCCAACCTAAGTTTAAGAAATTTATTTTATATCTTAATAAATATTTTACCATCATGACTCACTCAATCAGGATTTCTCCACCAAACAGATAGGTAAAGAATCCATACAGTATTACTCAAAAATTATTCATTTTATTTGTGAGATCATAAATTTGTAATTCTATTAAAGTCCTACTATTAAAAGTAACTGTAAACACAAATGTGGTCTCAAAGTGGTTAATTTTGCATAGAACGAACACAAACTGATCAACAGAACTATTCAATTGGAGCAGGTTAAAAAATGAGAAAAAGAGAGAATGAGAAAACAATTAAATAAAAATATGTAAGGAATAATATAAAATTTCTGGTTATGTAAAATAAATGTCGTATAGCTCAAACAAATGTACGGGACAAGAAGAATTCTATTCTTGTAAAATAGCTATCCATCATGAGAAAAAAAAATTATAAGATACAAAATGATTATCATTCATCTTGTGTGAAACTAAATAAAATAAGGTCCAAACACACAAAATTCCATAAATATAATAAATTATGTTCCATTATATGTTTCGAGGCTTCCTGGCCTCATCCTCAGATATAAAACAGAAAATAAACCTTCATAAAACATACAAATCATGAACAGAATAATAACAATAAAAAGGAACATCAGATAACATACAAAAGCAGTAACATTACAATCTATTATTATTATTATACATGCTTAACATTATTATTGGTGTAATAATAGATTGTAATGTTACTGCTTTTATATGTTATCTGATGTTCCTTTTTAATTGTTATTATTCTGTTCATGATTTGTATGTTTTATGAAGGTTTATTTTCTGTTTTAAATCCGAGGATGAGGCCAGGAAGCCTCGAAACATGTAATGGAAGACGATTTATTTTATTTATGGAATTTTGTGTGTTTGATCCTTATCTTATACAAAATGATTATTTCCTTATGGGAAATAGCTTTAAATGTCTGCAGAAAAATAAGTCTTAAAAAAGATGTGATTTCTATTCAGAATAAACGACATACAGTAACAGTTGTATGTGTGGCATCATTTGCACTAAACTTTCAGCTGAGTGAACAATTATGGATCTTTAAGATTGTCAACAATTATTTCTATTAGAGATGAAACTATACAGCATAACTTTATATAAGATATAGTTGAGATACTTTGACTTATTTTTTGTAGTTCAATTGTGCACTGACATACCAGACAAGCTGGGACATTGTCTAGTAACAGATTAACAGATCAGATTGCCGTACAACTCCACAAGCTCTCTGAAATATAGTGTAGATTGTGTATACCATGCTTCCTCAATCCACTTCCCTACTATTCATCGGTTATGGAATCCTGGCATTGATGAAGCACTGAACCGCAACCCACATACGTATGTTCTATTGAGTTAAATCCGGCAAAGGAATGGGCCAACTCACGATGCAAAACTCAGAGGAATGCTCCTTCGAAGTTTAGTATCTGCAGACCTGTGCTGTAGTACATTGTCCTGCTGAAAGAGTCAGATTCTGTCGGAGTGAATGATACATGAACAGGTATAAATGATCTGCAAGGATGGTTATGTAGCATCTGCCAGTCAATGATGTCTACAGAAGTAGCAAAGCTCCTTATATACATCAGCTGAAAATCCCTCACACCATAACCTCTCTAGACTGTCCTTTATTGGCATTTGGGATCCTTTGCCTCATGGGATTGTTTGATGAAATATACTGGAAATGGAAGCAACTGTCTCAGTTTTTCTGGTTCTTCAGTGTACTTTGGTCAGATCTAATTCTTTGGAACCAATGCATTAGCTTACCAAAAAGCTAATATAAACTATTCCATAATAGTTGCAGTGCAGATCTTGAATATTTAATGAATTATATAAACTGATATGCTTTTATGTATATTTTTAAAAGTCAAGGAAGTTAATGTTGAAAATATTCTCCTGCAGACTGCCATTTTAGAGAAAGCCATCTGTTTGTGGCTTCTGTTAAATCAGTATTAAAAAAAAAAAAAAGAACATTAAAAATTAGCAGCATTTAAAAGACATGATGAAAATGGCAACAGTACATAAACACGCATAACACAATCAAAAGTCAATATATTTCTAAAGAAATGTAAGAAATGATGATCCAATCAATTGAAAGATTAATCCTGCTTACAAAAAAAAAAACAAAAAAAAAAAAACTACCCATTTCCATTACCAATAATACTGCAACAATGAATAGGTTCATGAATTTTTGGCTCAAAATGGGAGCCAATCAATAAAACTGTTTTAAATCAACTACACATCAATGAAAATTTGAAATTTCTGCATATCAATTTGTTATTCTCAATGTCAAATGATAAACTTTGGTTTGTCTGTATTGCACAACTTGAGAAGGATGAGATTATGGACTTTTCGAAGTCACTCATGCCTTGAAAAAACAGTAACTGCTCTTGTTCTTTATCTTTAATACAATGTAAAAAATGCATAAAACATGACATACAATTAGAAACAACTTTAACAAAGAATCTTTGTAGCTTTGTCTGTATGTGTGTTTTAACTTGTAAGTAAAGGTTACCTCACAAAAAAACCTCACTACAATGATAAATCTTGTTCAATAATTTTAAAGTTAGGTTCTGAAAAAAATTGTTGTAGAGAGATTGGATACTCTCTCTATATATATACAAATATAAAGAGAGAGATTTAGATATGAGTGGATTAATATATTTCATTAAATCTACCTATATATAAAAAGAAAAGTCCTGACTCACTCACTGAGTGACTCATCAACGCCCAGCCCAAACCCTTGGACCTAGAAAGCTGAAATGTTGCACAGAAGTTCCCTTTATGATGTAGACAAGGAATAAGGCCGGATTTTTCGAAATTCCCATGGGATAGGGAATAAAGAGGATTTATATTTTCACTTTAAAGTTGCCTTATCGGTTTATAGATATGTGGCGCCAACCTGCAATACATCTGAGTTATCCGGAGAAGGCCACAATGGGCTGGGAAATCTTATATTTTCTGATCTCGATATTAATTTGCTAATAAATAAAGTTGTTTTTTTTATGCTATGTGTGCAAGGGTTCTGGAGCGAAGCAACAGTACCCTGCTAGTGATTAATAATTCTATTTTTGATTACAGTAAAACCCCGATTATCTGAGTTTCCGCTTTAACCAAGCTATCAAATATTTCTAGGATTTTTTTTTCTCAAATTAATCTTCGTTCGTCTAGTCATATGATCCCCTACCTGGAATCAGGGAATGGTTTCGACACCAACAATCCTGGTTTATTCTTAAAAAAATGCCAAAACATTGCTGCAGAAAAACACTAAAGTAATATAAAACAAAAAATAATTAAGGACTTTTTTAAGTAAAAGAACTCTTTAAGTATCGTAACAATATGAATTGCATGTAGTGTATCTGTGTAAGTTTTGTATTTGTTAAAATATACATTTAAACCTTGACGATTTATTTTATTTACAATTTTCGGTTTAACCGAGTTTTTCGATTATCCGAGTTAGTCTTGGTCCACATTAACTCGGATAATCGGGACTCTACTGTAATGGAGTTTTTATTCTAGTTCTGCCTAATTTGAAGGAATTGTAATGATAAGTTTATGTGAGAAATTCAATTTTTAATCCTTGATAAAATTAAATTAAAACTAACATCAAGGCTTTGAAATATTTATATTTTTATTTTCATTAAAACCTAAAGTTAAGAGTATGTTCTTTTGTTGTGTGTAAGCACGTGAGAACAATGGATGTGTTGAACACAGCATGAACGCGGACATTCAATTGTTAATCGTGATTCGTAGAAGATCGAAAAATGGCATTACGATGGAAAACCGAAATAGCAATGATGCTAAGGTTTTGAAAATGGGATTCGGATGAGTTCCTTCCGATTGTGCTATAGATTAGTTTTTGTTTTTAAACTCATATTGTGTTCAGTAAAAGGCGGACGGCCTTGAGAATTAAATAAGTAAGGATTAATAGTAAAGTTAAATTAATTCTTAATAAACGGTTAGGCCCAAAGATGGAATCCGGCAAATGAAGACTGGCAGACCAAAGTGGAATTTTGCCAAGGTATTATCTTCAACGTTTGACTGGGATTGACGAGAAATTGATGGATTGTTGCTGAACTTTTGTAAGTAGGATTTCTATTTTACTTCACCCGTCGAGAATTTGAAAAGGAGCCAACGTTTGAATTTCGAACACAAGAAAATGAAGTTTAGGACAAAGCGGAACGTATACTAATGAACATTAAAGATTAAACATTACCAACACATAAACATTTGTTCGTTGATTAAAGAAATAGTAAAGTTATTTATTTCAAGTAAAACCATTACTGCTAGGATTTGTTGAAGTCAAGGGAAATCGACTTATTACAAATGTTGGACTGAATCAACTAAAGTTAAAGAACTGTAAAGTTGAAAGGATTTAAGTATTTATACAGGAACATTTGTGATTATTAGCAAGAGTTTTATTTTAAAGATTATTTCAACGAAATCAAAGATTATTCGATTGAAGTTTTCAAGTTATGATTATAAACTGTTTAGAGTGTTTTGGTAAAGACTATAATACTAGAATGTTTAGTCAAGAAAGGATTGGAGAAATCAAGTTAACTTAAACATTCATATTATTAAATACTGTTATAGCACATAACGGTGAACATTATTGAAAGCTATCTAATACAAGTTAAAAAGACATATGAGATACAAGAAAGTTCTATGTGTTAATGAGGTTATACATTAAGATAAACTTTAGTAATTATCACACATGATGAAAAGGCCATTTATCAACGTTGTTAATTGAGCAGTTGATGTTAAGAAAGATTCAAAGGAACTTTAAATGATTGAAATCTACATGATAGATTTATAGACTATTTGAAACAACTGTTTCACATTTGTAATTATTTAATGATTATAAAACAAGTTAAATTTTTATCAGTTTTGCTTTTCATTTTCTCCTTACTCTTAAAGACTTAATATACTCTGCTAAACTAGTACAGGCAAGTAAATAAATTAAAATGCCGTTTAGAAAATTCATTGTGTGGAACCTCAGTGACAATTATTCTTATATATAATCCCACAGTTTGACTAAGATAATTCTCTCCACTTTTAACAGTAACTTATCTTTAAGTAAGAGTAAACAATTCAAAATAATCCACGACATTTTTTGTAGAAAGATCTCAAAAATCAATTAGGAAATCCTTTATGAAAGATAGCTAGTTCTATAAAGTTAATATTTCTGAAATGACTCTCATTGTTTGACCTTACAGTGAAATTACTGTATATAATCAGACCTCAGAGGAAGAAGGAAATTACATAATACTTACTTGTCTCCTGCAATTCCAAAATCTTGACTTGAAAATCCATGATTTTCCAAAACTGACTGTATCATAATTCTGTTACTATCTCTAACTTTACCAGGTGGTGGTTGCTTGTCTGGATTTACTAACTGGAATCAAATTACAAAAAGAGATGGAATGGTGATTATTACTTTAGTGCAAAAACTTACAAATAAACCCAATTAATTAATTAATAAAACTATTTTTAAGGAAAGAAATTTAACGTGCTGGAAGTTTTAATCAAAATAACAAAATAAGAAACAAGGGCAGCACA
>JAFIDM010004315.1:10888236-10899206 GCA_023159025.1 Thereuonema tuberculata | reverse complement strand
CTTAATGATTGATATTATTGTTCCCTTTTGTGATTCTAAAATTACCTCTACCGAACTATAAAAAAAATTGTCAGGTAAAAAATTAAACTTTTTACTCTGTATCTTTGATGAAAATAGTTGATGTTTATGCTCTTGAGTGTGAGAAACATGAAAATGGCAATTAAAATGCATGTTTAGCTCTAGTTTTTTAGATATCTCAATTATCCTTATTATCCTTAAAAGCATAATGCATGTATTTATCTTAATGTTTCCCCTCGGAAGAATGTCTCTGAAAACGCAAAATCTTTGCCTGCCGTTCATATTCTGTTGCTGGTGATTCCCTGATGAGTGTCCAGCAGTAATCTGTCAACATCGATTCACTCCACTTTTCCTGGTACCTTTGTTCCATCTTCGAAACTTCTCAAAGTTTACTCTGCATAACAGCTGCTTTATATTGTCATACGTTTCCTTTATGTAGGCTGCGTAAACAATTGGTACAAATGGAAATAAGTTACCATTGTGTAGAAGAACAGCCTTTATACTTAAGATCTTTAATGAATCTATGAACAATCTCCATTCATCACTTTTATAGTCAATTTTCTGAGCTGCCATGAGACCCTCAATATCACTGCAAAATACCAAGTTATCTTGTTTGGTGAAAAACGGTGGGAAAAGAGTGTGACGTTCACGGAAAACAAGGACATTTACCAATTGAAGACACTAGTGCAAAAAGGAGGCAGCTCCACTTCAGCAAATTTTTCAAGAGAAGCAAAAAACTGTTCCCTTTCTGCATCGAATCCAATCAGGAGGCATACATATATTCATTGTATTTCCCTTATGAGTTAACGGAGCTGCCTCGTTTTTGCACCAATCGATGGAGTGCCTTTCTATGAAGTTCTAGCGATTAAAAATGAAAAATCGTTAATATATGGAGTTACCTCCTTTTTGCACCGGTGTCTTCAATTGGTCAAGTTAATTTCACTGCTGCAATCTAGATGCCAACAGTTCTACTCTATCTTTAGGCAATAGCAAATCTCTTACCGGATCATTCAACTCACACTGTGTTACTTTGTTTTGCTGTGTAGACTCCTCAATACACTGAAAATCAGGATCTTTCGATGCACTCGGTTTAGAAAGTGATGGAGTAGCGTTAGAGTTACTGCTGTCCTCATCACTAACTGTATCAGGAGGGATTAGAACAGATAGTCCATCTCCATGAGGGACTGAACGCATAGCTGATCTTATGTTAAGATACATCAATGCTGACTTTTTCTGCTTTGAAATATCATGTTTTAAGGGAGTTGTCATGCAAAAATAACATTCATTTAAGTTGTTTAATGATTCTCTCCAAATCATCGGAATAGCAAAGCCCATTGACGATCTTTTACGATTCAACCGTGAATGAAGACCTGTGGCAAAATATATACAATATATATGAGGACAATATATATGGTCACCGATTTTGCAAGTACAGATGGTAAGCCTTCTTAATGATTGAAATTATTGTTCCCTTTTGTGATTTTAAAGTTATCTGTCCACAAATATAACAAAAATTGTCAGGTATGTTTACACATTTGCGTGGTATATTGAACGAATGTCACTTAGTATGCTACACATAAATTAAACTAATCTGAAGCAAAGCAGTATGAATGATGTTAAGTAAGAGGGTTAGAAACGGTTTAATATATGTGAGATTTCCACGGCAATTTCAGGACAGGCAAAATGAATTTTTAGCACTAACTGATTCTGAACCCCCCCCCCCAATATCTATGAAGCTAGAGCTAATCTGAGATTTTAATGGTCATTTTCATGATAAGCATGATGGATTTAGTAACGATCAAATGGTTTTGTTCAAGATACATTTTCACTGTTGATTAGTGAAATTACCATCTCCAAGTTGCAGCCATTATCACACATGCCCTTCAAGTTATCCAGAACACGGAAGTTTCCCAAGCTGGTCAGGAAGATCCCCTGTCTGTCTCGTATTGGTTCTTTTTTAAGATTTCCAACGGAAAAAGTACAACGCAAAACTGTTTCTTTCTTGTTCAGAGGCAAAACAAACTTCGATGCACCCTAACCATCAGGAGTATTTTGATTATTTTTTTGTTATTTGCTTTCAGACTGTTGTGATCAGAAGGCTTTTTTCAATAAATCTGACTCCATCTTGGCAATTATAAACAAAGCAAAAAAAAAAAAAAATACACAAGCAAACTTAAATCAACAACTTTTTTTACTTTCCCTCTGGCCGTTGCTCAGCAACTACAACAATGCTAAGCTCGCAGGCTCGCACAGTACATCCAACAACGGCAGCAATAATAAAACAAGGGAAATCATGCAATAAATTGACAACACACTCCCCACCTTGAAATATTGAAATCGATACTTCAACAGTTCAACATTATTTTAAGTTTTCTTTTTTGAGAGTTCGGCATCCGCTTCTATTTCGAGTGGATTCAATCTTTGAACCGGTCTCACTAAAATTCCGCCTTTGGTCTTGATCTCGGCTACTCGGATTACACCGTCCCGACCAGGAATAAGGTCCACTATTCTTGCTAAGGGCCACTTTTGCTTTTTATAGTTCTCGGATCCCAGCAACACAAGATTACCTTTCTTCAAGACAGTATTCGTCTGCTTCTTAGTTCGTTGCACTAACTGAGAAAGATATTCTTTTCAAAATCGTCGTTTCAAATCTTGAATAAGACGCTGTCTGTAGCGGAAACGGGTTTAGTCTCTAATTTATCCAAATCCACTACACGAATATCTTCAATCTCTTTCAAAAACATAGCAGGTGTCAAAGGGATGAGGTCATCGGGATCTTCTGATACGTAAGTCAAAGGTCGTCCATTGATTACAGCTTCTACATCACAGAGAGAAGTCAGCAGCTCCTCATAGGTAAGAACGGCCTTCCTAACGTTCATTTGAGAAGGTCTTTAACAGAACGAATGAGACGTTCCAACCATCCTCCCCACCAACTGGCAGTAGGAGGATTAAATTTCCATTCGATACCATGCAGTTCTGATTTATTTTGTAATTTGCGTATTTCAGGATTTTTGAGAGCATTTGAAGCACCAACAAAGTTTTTTCGTTATCACAATAAATTATGGAGGTTCGTCCTCGTCTGGCTATAAATCTCCTTAAAGAAAGAAGAAACGATCCAGTGCTGAGTGACGTCACCAGTTCTAAATGAATTGCTATGTAAACAGCACATGTGAAAAGAACAATCCATGTTTTGGATCCATCCTTTAGAATTAATGTTCCAGCTAAGTTAATTCCTACGATTTCAAAAATAGATGCATCTTTAACCCGATCATTCGGTAAAGGAGCAGGTTCTGATTCTGCATTCTTTAATTTGTAACGTTTACAACGGATACATTTTGAAATGACACTTCGAATGGCTCTTCTACTCTGTATTATCCAAAATTTCCTTCTCAGATGAGTCATTAAAAATTGGACACCAGCGTGGCACTGAAGTTCATGTTCTTCCTTAATCAAGGCAGTAACTATTTTGTGTTCTCTTGGCAACACATACGGATACTTAAAGTCAGTAACTTCATTTCGCATCACTAATTTTGTTTTGATACGAATCAAATCGTTTTCATCTCTGATAATCTTCATTCCTTTAAGATTATCGCCTTCCGGTAAAAATGATTCCATCTGTACACTTTTTAGTAGTTTGATTTCTGCTATTTTAAGCTCTCTAAAACTCAAAGAGTTATTCAAAACTAAACTCCTTTTGGCATTGTTGCAAAATCTCAACATCTAGGCAACTATTCTTACTATTTGTGAATAACTATAGTTTTTCTTCATTTCAAAAGCTATCATTGTTATAGATTTATCAGCAGTTTTCCTCCTTTCAGACATTAAGATTTCTTCATCCACTGTCTCTTCAATATCATTAAAGGGCCATTTTTCCTTAGGAAGTGCTAACCACATAGGTCCTTCCCACCATCTTGAATTCTTCAATTCTGAAGGATAGCAGCCTCGTGATACAAGGTCGGCTGGATTGTAGATGCCAGGAATGTGTCTCCAGTCCTGTGGATTTGTTGATTTTCTTATTTCTTGCACTCTGTTACCAACAAAAGTAGCCCACTTTTCATTCCTTTTGATCCAGGCTAGTGCAGATGAAGAATCAGTCCAAAAATATTCTCGAACTTTTTCTAGTGCAAGAGATGGTCTTACTAAACTAGCCAATCTACTTCCTAGGAGACAGCCTAATAATTCTAATCTTGGAATAGTAACCCCTTTAAGAGGAGCTAATCTAGCTTTAGCTAACATCAGTTGGACAAAAGTTCCACAATGGCTTTCCACCCTCAAGAATACAGCTGCTGCGTAGGCTTGACTACTAGCATCCGTAAAAGTATGCAATGACCAATAATTACGATTCAGTTCACCATTCGTGAGTAAACTTGGAATTTCAATTTCTCTTAAACTGTAAATGTCATTGTATCTTTTTCTTAATTCATCAGCAATTACCTCTGGCAAAGGAATATCCCATTTAGATTTGGCTTTGACTTTATTTTTATCCATAGATTCCTTGTGCCATGTTTTCTGAAATAATTTAAATGGAAGCAGAGCAGGAGCAAGAAATCCAATGACATCAAATACCTTTTGGATTATCGAAAGTAATAATCTTTTTGTAAGTACTTCGGGTAATGTCGATGTATCTTTAATATCAACAGATAAGGTATACAAATTCCTGTTCCAATTCAGCCCTAGTACCTTTGTATCTGTTCCTATTTCTACATGTTCTTCATTGACTGATAGATTGGTTATCGTGGTCTCCCAGTTTCTCAGTTCCATTTTAGCTTCCAATAGTGTAGCATTACATTTTCTTTGGAAGACTTCATATTCTTCCACTGGATTAACTGAAGTTACACAGTTATCAACATATAAAGAATTCTTTAACTTGCTTATGATCGGTACATCTTCTTCATAAGCTTTGGCTAAATGGTAATCTAACACAGCTCCTAATATAAAAGGACTGCAAGTTGCACCAAAAACAACCCTAGTGTGTCTGTAGATTTTCATCTTCCGATTGTCGTAATCTTCCCACCAAAGAAAACGGAAGTATTCTCTATCATGTGGTTGCATTTCAATCATTTGAAAGGCTTTTCGTATATCTGAAACAACTCCAATGATGTTTTCTCGAAATCTCAACAGTATTTCAGGGATTAAATGAATGTAATTAGGACCCTTTTCTAAGCAGTCATTGAGTGATATGCCTAATTCTGTTTTACAAGATGCATCAAAAACTGGATGAACTGGAGTAGTTAAATTGTCTGGCTTGACGACAGGTCGGTGTGGAAGATAATAGCATTCCTTCTTTACCTCTTCATAAGGTAATTCTTCGATAAATCCCGCCTTTTCCCAATCTTCAAAAATTTGTGTATACTTTTGAAATACCTTCATCTTTTCCAGTTTCTGTGTTGTTCGTTCTAGTCTTTTTTCTGCTATTTCTCTGTTCGAGGGAATCTCTGGATATCCTTGTTTCCACGGCAAAGCTACTGCATAACATCCGTCTTCATTTCTCTTTAAGCTACTTAAAAAGTTTTCTTGTACTTCTCTGTTGTGTTCCTTTGCTGATTGAACTTCTATTGGATCTTGAATACCAATGGTTTCTAAATTCCATAATTCAGTCAAAGACCTATCTTCATAGAACATCGATATAGTGGAATTAGTTAGATTCACTTCAGGACAGGCATCAGTTCTTTCACCACCTAAAGTCCATCCTAACTTGGTTTCTATGGCAGAGAGTCCAGTAGATAAAGGGATAATATTACCAGTTAATATCTTTGCATACACGTCCATGCCTATAAGAAGTTCTATTTCTGGGCAATCATTCCCAAAATCACTAATCCAAATCTTCTTTGATTTTAAATCTCTCAGCAAATTTGGAGAGCTTGAAATCTGAGGTATTGATCAGCAAATTGTTAATTGATCTCTTACTTCTATTTCATAACTTAATTTTCCTTTAGGTTTCTTAACTCTAATTTTATATTTGTTATGGATTATCTCGGGAGTTTGACTAACACCAAATAGAGCATGAGTTGCAACTTCTTCAGCAAATGGTTTCAGTTCTAATTCTTTTGCTGTTCTTTTCAACAAGTACGATCTCTGAGAATCACAATCTAGAAAGGCCCTCACTATTTTTTCTTTATCTCTTCCTACTAGGGTAACCATGAGTGTTTGAAGCACAACTTGTCTGATCGACTTATTATTCGCCATATTAGGAGAGTTTTGTACTTGTTCAGATTCTTTCTTTTCTTTTGGTACGAGTTCAGGACACATAACAGCAAGATGTTTTTTATTACAAACGAAACATCGTATATTAGCTTTGCAGTTCCTTGATAAATGATGTGGTCGTAAGCATGAGTAACAACATTTCCTTTCTTTAGTCTAGACCTTCTTTCTTCAATGGTCAAATCGAGAACTCTTTGGCAAAGTCTACTATCATGCATTTTTCCACAAAATATGCATGTTTCAGAAGAACTGTTACTAAGTGCGGCAATGGTTGGAATATTTACTTTATTTTTCATTGGTTTGCTTTCTGTTCTCCAAGAACTAGCTGTTTTATCTGGCTTTCCCTTTAATTCGGTATTTTCAAAACCAGATTGTGCCAATCGTATTTGTTGATCATTTTGCACTTCTGATTTGACAAAATCCATCAAACGATCCAATCGAGTTTTAGCTTCATCTTTGTTGGCATCTTGTCCGAAAAATTGACTTCTTTGCCAAGCTCTTAATGTTTCTTCGGGAAGACTGGATTCAACTAAAGGAAACAACCAGGTACTTGGATCTGCTGAGGAGAGATTCAATGTACTGAGAGATCGTAAATGGGACTCTAACTTAATTAATAAGGTTGACAAAGAAAGCTTGTCTTGTTTTCTAACATTTGAAATTACTAACTTCAGCAATTCCCTTATATAAACTTGTAAAAGAAGATCCTCTTACCCATACCTTTCTTTTAGAGCTTCCATGGCCTTTGGGTAATTTTCAGCTGTCTGAGGATAACTTAAGACTATTTCCCTTGGTTCCGTATCTATTTCCATAGCTTGAATTAGATATTGGAATTTGTCCGTATTGTGTAAGCTATCATCCTCATGGATCTTCTGAAACTGAGACCAAAATCCTAGCCATTCTTTTAAATTCCCATTAAATTTCTTCAACTCTATTTTGGGTAATTTAAAAGATCTCCTTTTTGAATTCTGCCTAAGACCACTTCCATCGTCTATATCGCTATTTACACTAGGTACTGGACTATCTGATCTATGGTTCGTTAAAACATCATTAATTTGCACCTCAATAATTGCAAAATTATCGTTATATTGCTCAGCACTCTCTCTTTCATTTAAAATAATTTCATCACTTTCTTCTTTATTTAATAAACAGTCCATTATTTTCTTATCTATCTCCTGTATTTCTTCCATCAACGAGCTTAGTCGATT
The DNA here is from genome assembly GCA_023159025.1 of Thereuonema tuberculata. Taxonomy (NCBI): domain Eukaryota; kingdom Metazoa; phylum Arthropoda; class Chilopoda; order Scutigeromorpha; family Scutigeridae; genus Thereuonema; species Thereuonema tuberculata. The sequence goes on along the minus strand of JAFIDM010004315.1, from coordinate 10,891,782 downwards.
AAAATTAGACTTTATCAAATCTTGTCTCTCGTCGGATATTTCTTCCAAAAATAAACTCTTGATGTTGTTAATCTTCTTCGTTATTAATTGCCTAATCGGTGTTCTACTTTTTTTCAAACGATCCATCCTGTCGTATATCAATCCCTTCTCCCGGTGTATAGGAACAACTCAAAATTAGGCCTACTTACAATTTGATGTCTTCTTTCTATGGAAATTGCTCATCATCATGTCTGGGTCACCAAATGTTGTGTTCAGAAGGCTTTTCAATAAATCTGACTCCATATACTTTTAAAAGTTCTTGGCAATTATAAAGCAAAGCAAAAAAACTACACAAACCGCACAAGCAAACTTAAATCAACAACATTTTACTTTTTGGCCGTTGCTCAGCAACTACAACAATGCAAAGAGCTCGCAGGCTCACACAGTACAACCAACAACGGCAGCAATAACAAAACAAAGAAAATCATGCAATAAATATAATCCGATAAATTCACAACAATGCTTGAAGCAGCTCCTTGATATGGATGACTATATTGGAGGGCACTATCCTCCAATAAACAGCATAAACACAGTCTTTTTGAGACATCCTTGCTGCTGGAGACCTGGAATAACATAGTCAACATAGAATGGTAGTGCTGGGAATTGACAGTTTATGTAACAGGACCTGTGTGAAGGTTCTCTTCAAAAAAACAAAAACCAAAGGAACAGTGATGAATTGCGTCTTAAATTTACACCACACACAGTGGCACATCCAGAAATTGACTTTGGGAGCTGGGGTTTTAGAGGAAAGTTTCGAGAGAGACAAGTTTTACAGAATATAACAAAGTTTCTTTTTTTTTCATGTAGTTTATTTAATATTAATGCAACCTGATGTCAAGACTTCTTGATTTCTAGCCATTACGTCAAGGACTGCATCAGGAGATACCTCACATCTTCATGGAGAAAAGCTAAAGCCAATCCCTTCTGACGTTCCTCGTTAGTTGAGCTGCAGAGATAGTTCTTCAAGTATTTTAAATTAGAGAATGATCTCTCACATGCAGCAGCTAGTAACTGGCAGAGTAACAAGTAGACCATGAACTGAGGGAAATATACTGATGTTGCAAACATGTATTGCTTCTAGAGCCCCACATGAGAAAATATTGGAAGTCCTCATACAAACTACATCCATAGCAGCATCATAACCCTTGATGTCAGTGACGATCTCATAGAAATTAGCTAGTGAAGCAAGTTTGGCAATGACCTCATCTGGTTCCTGTGCTTCAGCTGTGGGAGGAGACAGAAGATACTGTCAATAGCTGCAATAGTCTGATCAAGAAAGGAGATGCAAAGAACTCTTTTGAAATATTCCTCCGTAGTGTCTGCTGGAATGTTGCTTTTGTGTACCTGTCAACCTGCAACTCCTGGTAGAAGTAGTTCAACATCTAGTTTTGCGCAGATGTGTATAATATTGTGGAAAATTTGAGCGAAACACACCTTTACATATTGCCTCATGTCTTCTAATATAGCTTTAACATTCATTGCTGAGTTTGCGCCGAGTTTTAGATCAATATTTTCTGTTTATAGATATTTACTTAGTCTTAGTTACTTCAAAAACTGAGTCTACTGTAAACAAGGCCACAAGGAAACTTGATTCGAAAATGGAATTTTTAAGGAGCTGGGCATCTGTGGCAATTTTTTTGTTAGTTCATCCAGCGATGACGTCAAGAGCACTGAGGACTAGCTCAAGAAGTTTGATGAAGGATTTGAGGAAAAGTGTGGCATTAAATTCATCTTGTGGGGAACTTCCTCTTGAGCTTTAGAGCATGGGATCCATCTGGTAACTTGAGGATTTCTTCCTGGAAAGAGCGTACAAGAAGTGCATGTTTGTCAACTACAGTAGTACCAAGAGTGAATGAAAGTTTACTTTAGGGTACTTTTTAATTTTTAATTGTTTTATGAAGGAATGAACCTGAATAATCAAAGAGCCATTTTTATGCATACATTTTTTTAAAGTCGTTATTACTTTCATATCTATCTGTAGGATATTTTGTCTCTTTGGAAACCGGAAAAATTCCCATGCTGTCTCTGAGTCATATGCAGTTTCTTATTTCCTGTACACAACATCCATCAGTAAGGAAGAAGTTGAAAGAATGGGACATACAGTGAACGAACATTGCTTTTGAGTGCTTTTGTTTGATGATGGCTTGTTATCCCCTCAGAGCACCAACTCTTGGCAGCTGCTTCATTGTAATCTTGGCCAACTAAGTTAGTACAGTCTAGTTTCATATCATTTAGTGCTGTGCATCCAGCATCAGCAAGGTGAGCGTCAGCACAGTCGTTTAATGGTATGAACTGCAAAAATTTTTAATGAACACTGGTGTTTTCCACAAATCTTATACAGAATGATAGTTGAATGAACTACGCAAGCAATGTCTCTCATTGCACATGATAGAAAAGCACTACCAATTACTGACTGTGTCGACCAACTTCATTAGAATAATTTCGTTTATCAAAGATATAATCTTATTCTGTATTCCCCAGCTGATATACGTTGCATTTGAAGCATCATTTGACAAATCTCAATTCTACATCACCTGCTTCGACTCTGAACTTGAAGATGGACTTGAAATTTCCTCCTCCTTTTTTTGGCAGATTCTTCTAGGTCAAGAGGTCCTCCATCTCTGTGTCCCGTAAAGGGTAATCCTAAAAGAGCAAGAAAGATAGCAGATTTAATAATAGGTTTTAGAGCCTCCGATTTTTCTTGATTTGGCTTTGCAGCCCCTTCTCAATCCCATGTGTTAGCTCATGTGTTTCCCATGTGTTAGCTCACATGGATATTCAGTTTCTCACCACTATATGTTGCGAGGAAGTTGATAGCTCTGCTCAAACATTCTTTATGATATCCAGAACTTTCATGTTTTTTGAATTGTTCTTTGGCATCTTTCCAGCCTCTAAACACTGTTTTAACCAGTTTTCCTGCATAGGAACTCTGATGACCCACAGTTGCTGCAAACAGACAGTACTACTTGCAGTAGTCACCAACTTCTTGTGCAGAGTACATAAGCCACTTCCATTCAGACATCCATTGTAACTGGAACCGCAAGTTACGAGTGCCAGATTTACGAAATTCGACAGAAATGTCAGGAGTCCAGGATTTTCTAGAAGATTTTTCCTGGTGAAATCATCAACCACTTTTCCCACATAGGCTCCGAAATCCATTCTCAAGGTTAATGGATGAACTACAGCTTCCAGTTCTCTATGTCTGAAGAGTTTGCTGCAGCAGGCCTCTTTAGATCTGAGTCGTCTGTGAAATCCTGAGTTGGAGTGTCTTCTTCAATATGTACATTTGGTGGTGTCGTTTTTTTTTTTTTCTAATGTTGATTCTGGAAGAAAAATGAAAGGTTAAGGGCGGTGTGCACCAAGCTTTCGTTAACTTTGATGGTTGTCAAATCTTCCATCAATAGACAGTTTCTGAGAGCACGTAAGCCTTAGGATAATGTATGATAATTTGTTATCAGATATTAAGCAAAAAAACAGTCGCCATTTACAGTCATTTGAAATATTTTT
>JAFIDM010004315.1:10841298-10877245 GCA_023159025.1 Thereuonema tuberculata | reverse complement strand
AGTTTTTTAACGAAAACATTAATTTTAAATAATGTATTTATTTTTCGTCATTAACGGTGAACGTAATCTTCGAAATGATGTCTCAATCATTAATTTTGATGAAGTATTAAGGGAGATATGGCGAACAGACAAAAAAACACCTTTGAGAAATAATATAGAGATATATTTGTGCTTTGTAAAAAAAACTCAACTATAATTCCACTTCATTGGATAATAATAATCAAATCTGCTCTCCACCAATTGTAAGGCATTTCGGAATTCGGAGACAATGGTCAAGAGGAAAGAAAAATTGCCAAAAAACATTTATTTATTTATTTAAGTATTTATTATAATTCACAAAGAAAATATTTTACTGTCTAATTCTATTTTATTGAATACACAAGGTGTTCCGTCAAAAAAATGTCAAACTTCGCCAGCTCTTCGGTTATTCTTAACTAAAAAATGTCAAACTTCGCCAGCTCTTCGGTTATTCTTAACTAAAAAATATTATATACTGTATATATACTATGGATCGATTCAACTTCGTTCCCGAGATATGGACTGAAATGCCGCTTCTCTGTAGTTAGCGTGCGAACATGTGAAACACGTGGATTGACCAAAGCGAGGTCCCTCATTGTTTTTGTCTGTTATCGGGTGTATGAGTCGGTGTGACCAATGATGTCACAGGGTAAATGCCTGAAACGTATCCAAACATGATATTTGAATTACAGATAAGATATTTGTTCATGGCTTTTGTAAGGGGAATGGATGTGCAGCTGATGCGGAATATCGAGACTAATATCTTAATCCACGGTCATTCATCAAGCGATATTTGGAAACATGTATCGGTGTTTGAGAGAGAGACTGGTTTCCTTCCACGAAGGAATGTAGACTACAGAGGCGTGATAAAGAGATTCTAAATGCTATACTACGAAGCCCAACATCAAGTCTGCGCAGAATTTCATGTACAACACGTGTAGCACCCACGTAATTACGAAGAACAGTACATTCTGATGGTCTTACCGTCTGCAGAAATTCCAACACCTATTACCTGGTGATTTATGAATCTCGTGTGACATTTTGTGAATGGGTTCGAACCAATTTGGATGTCCTTTCATGCATTCTATTCACTGGTGAAACCACAACACGGAATTCCACAACACGGATTGCTCATGACTATCCATAACAATTGGTACTTACCAACACAGGTTTCTCAATGAATGTGTGATACGGATTAGTAGGTAATTATTATCTGATTGGAGCATATTTAAGACATCTCACAGAAGATTCTTACACAGACTTTATGCTGCCCTGTATTTAAAAGATGTGCTACGTTAGTAGTTTTCATAAAAGAAGGGTTTGCCATATATGGTCATTACATAGCGATCGATTTTGTCTGGAACAAACGTCACCAGTCATGACGTCATCAACTTGAACTCCGAGCAGTCAGTCTAACATGCGTCGTTTTGTGATCGCATAAGCGTGACCAAGAAAGGACAAACTTTGCATAGCCAAGCAAGAGGAATAGCGTGGAACGTTTATAATTATTATTATGTATTCGTAACAGTAGAAAATAGAAAAACCAGAATGTTTTCGTAATTTTTATAGTAGTTACGGCTTTTAGCAATAGATTGCGCTGTTATGTCCTGGAAACATCAATCTATAACGAAATTACGTCATCAAAAGCTCTTCTTTCATGAACTGAATTGTAGCATCTTTCATGAACAATGACAAGTAATTGCGTGCTGAAAGAGACGTTTCCTAATCGGGTGAAGTTCTATGGCCTCCTCAGTCACCCGACTTTATCACAGACTCTATTTCTATCTTTAGAGTTGTATGAAATCAAGAGTGTAAATGAATGCAAGCCAAAACCACGGGAACACTATTACAGGCAATAACTGCCGTTGCTGATAGCATCTGCTGCCCTGACTTTGCTGATGAATGGATCACTAGAAACACGCGTTATAGTATGTTTACAGCGCCATGTTTGAACAATACTAGTGAAAGGTGTAGTGATGTTATTGTAATTGCATTTCAGATCAATAAAAGCAACAGAAATTATTCTTTCTTTCATTGTGCGGCTTCGAAATGTCCATATCTCGGGAACAAAGTCGAATCGCGCAATGGGTGTAAATGCTTACAATAACCATCCAGAAGGAGCTGGCGACGTTTGTCGGTTTCCTGACAGAGTATCCTGTATATATTTATTTATTTGCCCATCAAGATAAAGAACAAAGACATTGGAATCGGTGAAGAGAAATCCAATGGTTGGAATGATAAGGTTTCGGATTCAATCTCCGGCGAAGATCGGGGATGTTTCCCTGCTTATATTTTCTTCTCTTTGTTGTCATACTTCCCTCCAAGGATTAAGGCAATTTAGCGCCAGTCCGACTTTATCCCATTGGTGGTCGCTGTTACCCTTTCGAGGAAAGTAGGACCGTAATGCTTTCATATTAGGTAATCGTTGTCCACTATTAAAATCATAGGCATAACTGCGGGGGGGTTGGGTGGCCTCCCAGGGAAATTCGTATTATTGTAATTATTTTATATTTTAAATTTAAAAATAAATTAAATAAAATATTTTTTAACTTATTGGCATTGTATACATTATTTGCAACAATAAGAATGCAATTATTCGAAGGTACAAGTTTAAATTTTAAATTTCTCCGCTTTTTTTCCCAAACACAAAGGGCCTGCCCTCCCCGTCCCCCCAGAAATATTCTCTATTAATAGTTACGCTTCTGATTATAATGAAAAATCTCCGTGAATGTGATAAGCATATATACATTTATTTAAACAAACAAACAAACAAATAAATAAATAAATCGTCTCATTTTTAAGGAATTAAAAACAAACCATATCCTATAAATACTTAATAAGAATAATTTTCGATTTATTTTAATTTGTCAACAAAACCAAATCTTTCATCATTAAGATTAAAAGTTGACAAAGTTATTTCCTAGCCCTTGGTTATTTTAAAACAACTGGTTATTTTAGTTATTTTAAATTTTAATATTCATATTCTAGGACGTTGGCAGGCAGCAGGAAATAGAAGCTCCGGGATCAAATGTGGATGGAAATGCGGAGGACAAATCCTATGGAGTTACAATTGCGAGTAACGTTATGTGCGATTGGGAAATTATCCAACGATTATTTTTATATATAAAAGCGTTTAGTCTCAAATATGATTGTTTATTCTCGTCGATTTCACTTCTATCCAGAATAATCCTTTTCCTGTTTTCTGCAGGGAAGTTAGCAACATGTTGCACAAAATAAACGTTTTATCATTATTTTTTTTTTGATCAAATGGTGGACATTACATAAATGTTTCATTCGTTTACTTATTGGTTGTTGTTGTGGATTTTTTTTTTCCTAAATTCGCTTTTTTTTTATAAAAATAAAAAGATTAAAAAGATCAATTCTAATTTTAGAAATGATAAAACAGGATTTATCCAGTATATTTACAGTTTCTTTATAGATAAATAGTTATATCTTAACAATTGCAATTGTACATACTTTTTTTTATTCCTACAAATAATAATTTAAACATATTCGTTCGTTATTTAATGCAAATATCCTGATGGCTAAAACGCAGTTTTAGTTTAGTTCCTTTAAAAATTGATAGATGGCACTACACGACAGAAGTCAATTGAAGCTCGGCCTCAATTTTAATTTTTTTCTTTTCTTACAAATCTTTCAATAAAAAACAAAAATATGATTTCATTATCTGGAAATTTCTGTGTTTCACAGAGATATCAAAAGACATAATTTACTTCTCCACACATTTCAATCCAGGTCGTCATTTGTTTATTTTTTATACAACGTTTTTCAATGAAACTACTGTAGTTCGCTATTTATCTATGTTAAGAATTTGCCAAAGCAATTGAAAAGGGTCAGCGGATTCAAGAGTAAAATTTGTTAACGTCAGTATGTTTTTTTTTTGTTTTTTTTTCTGCTAATAATCGGTTATTATTGTTTTGTGTGAGGATTTGAAAACTCCGTTCTAAAATTGGATTTTCAAACAAGTTCTTGACATTGTTATCTTGATATTGTTTTGAAAATTAATTTAGAATTTGGAAATAAAATTGCTAATTATTCAATGATAGTATTTGTTAACTTTCAGGAAATATGAAATTAAATCAATTTAAAATACTTAACATCAAGCCCATGTTTAATTCATTTTAAAGAACAGAATAAATAAATATATTTATAAATATAAATATAAACTCTCGATTATCCGCGGACCTCTCCTGTTTCCATTTTTTTTTAATGTACAATAAATTGCGGAACACATTTTTATACATGTTTAGAAAGTATGCATGAGTTACGATCGGCAGTGCAGCATCCACATTTAGCGACGTCCAAGTAGGGTTTTCATGTTTCGACACGAAAAAAAAAAGACAATTAACTAGGGTGACCAGACGTCCCGATTTTGGCGGGACAGTCCCGATTTTTAACAACTTGTCCCGCGTCCCGCGGCATTTTAAAAAAGTCCCGATTTTTTTTTTTTTTGGTTATTGAATTCCTTTTTTTTTTTTGGTTGTTGAACCTGGAGACTCCGTTGTTTTTTTTTTTTTTTCGTTTTTTCCCCCCCCCCCCCCCGGTCAATGGTGTCCCGCTTTGCCAATGTAAAAATCTGGTCACCCTAAATTAACCTATTTTTTTTGTTAAAAAGTAAGAAAATAAAGTAAAATAAAATAATTGTTTATAATGTATGTACTGCCATTTTAATGTAAATAAAACATGTTAAAAGCATTTTTGTGTTGATTTTCGTCCTATTTCGGATTATCCGCGGTTGCCGTGCCACCCAATTCCGCGGATAATCGGGAGTTTTCTGTATGTGCTTGGCAATTTACTTTCGAATATCACACGAACATCAAAGATCCACTCACATAAAATCCAAATAGACTGACGTAACATTTTTTTAACCACTAAATTTTGCCAAAAATACACTGTCTGAAAATGGGGAGGGTTACTGTAGGCCCCAAACATGCAAAATCAATCCATATAAATTCCGTTCACCACCACAATTAATTATCCCATATAGGAACAAAAAACTCATGGCATCTCAACTCCATTAAATTTTGTAACTCACGGTCCCTAAACTTAAGCCGAATTTCAACATTTTAATTTTGGGGGGACAAACTTCTCGATTGGGGGGGGGGGGGAAATCTAATCATTCGCAAGCCTTAAAGTATTTTAAATTACCACTGAAGATAACTTGTAGATAATTTAATTCATGAGAAATGTGTTAGCTAAAAGTGAATAATGCTTGTCGACTTAGATTTATTTTTATCCTCAAAATATAGGGGGGGGGGGGAGGCCAACTGCCCCCCACCCAATCCGCCTTTGTCCCTAGATATGAAATTAATATGGAGATCGGAGAATATAAGACTTTCCATCCCTTTCTCCTCTTCTCCACACTCTTATCACATCAAACCTTCCCCAGTTCATAAAACTCGTGTAATCATTAAAAAATTCATATTTGTTCCGAACACCTCGTAGAAGGATCCTTCAGCATTCTTTGTCCCATTTCCTCACCGACCTCTCATTTATACTCCATAATTTTACTTTTTGCATCGAGGGTAATAAGTGACATATTATGCAGAACTAACGTTTTAGTTTCAACTGTCACTACCAGTTTGATCTGTGACGCTATTATGCAAATAACATTTTAGTTCCAATTTTTGAACAACAATGTTTTAACAATAGCATATGTGGTGCTTTCAAGAAAGTTGGCCTTCTGTTTACACCTGCCAATATCGAAAATTCATTGAATACAGATGTTTTTGATTTTGACAAAGAACTCTCATTTCAAATTTCGTGTTTCTAGGTCAAACAGTTTCCGAGATATGCATAATCTTTATCCAGGGGTGAAGCACCACTTCTTCCTATCTAGTGTGAAGATAAAAAAAGGAAATAAAGAAAATGAATGGACATCAAGGGAAGCTTGCGCTATCTAGTGTCAAATCAGAAGCATTCTGCTTGTTGTCGACAGGCAGTTGATGGTCATCGTCCTCCCCAAAAAAATTTTTAAAAATGTATTTTTATAATTTTTATATTGTCTATAGTATGGAACTTACCCCCATGCCAAATTTGAAGTTTATAGCATATTGGGAAGTATGCTAAACATTTGTTACAGAGACACACACATACATATCCACAAATTTCATTTTTTTATTATATATTTATATAAAATCTGTAGCCGTGCCGGCTTGGTCTAGCGGATTAGATGGTGGTCTCCCAAGAGGCTGATATGTCGGCACCTGGGTTCGAATCCCGGCGTCGGCTTGGATGGTTACTTTCTTTCCTGTGTTTGTTTTTTTTCTTCTCTTTCTCTTCTGCCGACTGTGGCACTTGAAAAATTGTGAAAATTTCACATGGAGACAAAAATCCCTTCAACATTTCTGACCTTTGTAGAGTAATTGCGATAGATCCAGAAGGATGAAAGCATACATGGGGTGTGCCCACAGTCCTATGCCTAATATAATCTATGTAATATATATAAAACCTAAATCTATTGCATATTCTTCTTTTAGACAGGTAAATAGAACAATATTTTTTTTTTAAAGAAATAACTTAAATAATCTTATTTTAACGCAATAATTTTAAACTTTTTAAAATTTTTCTTTACTTCAGTTTCTGAGGGGGTCACTTGCCATATTAAGAACATTTCACATACATGTGAAATATAACCGGTCTTATAACAGGACCCTGCAATTATAATCTGGAAATAAAATAAATACGAAAAGAAGACATATCTTAAGGTATCACATATCTCACAAAATATTATAACTATTATAGTAACTATGAAAATAGTATTTTATGAAATGACAAATGTGATGATCTGTGACCATTTTAATTCTCTCTCTCTCGTGTAGAAATTACTTGATACAAATAATATGTCCCATCCTTACAGCATTCGGTAGCTGAAGCTATTTGAAATACCTTTAGAATACATTTTTAAAAGCCTAAAAAACCTTTTGCATTTCATTGATTTATTATTAAAAAAATTGTATTTATTTGTCATAACAACAAGCTGTGTAAAAAACTGATAAAAAATTAAAATACTATTTTGAAAAATATACAAAGAATTCGTTTTGAGATTAATTCTCAAAAGTCTGAGTTAAAACTAAAAGGAACACAAACATAAACAAGTAGTAGTATTATGGCAGTCATCTTGAAGACTTCGTAAGATCAACTTGAACTCCTTCTATCACTACTGTTTGACCGGAAATAACATCGCTTGGTAACCTTGACATTCGACTCTAAAAAAAAAAAGACAGAATGTGTTAAAGAGACGATAGAAACTACACACCTTGTATAATTAAAACCAAGAACGTTTTTCAGCTCAATGAAATGTATAAGTTTTTATTTCACGTTCCAACTTGTTCATTATGTTTTGCTTATCTTTATTTAATACATTACTGACATCTTTTAGGGAAGACTAAAGTGAAATTGAATTTAAAGGAGAATGGGCAAACTCTATGGGAATTTGCCCCACCCTGTAAAGTGATAAGATATATATACCTACAGAAAGATCTCCTTACTTAGAACATATGTTATTATTACGACTCGTCTCAATTATTAGTCTGTTCGGAGTTATATATGTCTAGATATGACGTTTGAGTCATTGATTATAATGAGTGTGGGTGACAGGGAAGCCAACCACCCACAGCCAAACACCCCCCGCCTGTAAGTGTAAGGCTTCTCTGCCACCCACACTTATCAGAATCAATGACTCAAATGTCATATCTAGCAGTATATAACTCTGAACAGACTAATAATTGAGACAAGTCGTAATAATAATAAATGTTCTATTTATGGAGATCTTTCCTTACGTATATATCTTATCGCTATACAGGGGTGGGCAGATCTGTCATTTTCCTTTAAAAGACTTTTAAAAATTATGAATTTTATTTTTCATTTCATTCTTTAAATCAGGATTTGGAAAAAACAAAAAACAAACAAACCTTTGGTTTTTTATCATTGGTAGACATTGATCCAATGCACATACTATCTGTCGTATGAGCGAAAAGAAATTCACCTGTACATGTGAATGAAAATGAGTTATTATAAGTTTTACAACAATACCCTGTAATGCACTATAAATCAGCGGTTCCCAACCTTTTTCGTTGTGCGGACCACCAATTTGTAAAAAAAACTTTGAGGCCCATTAACTAAGTATACAAGTAAAAAATATAAACACACAAACACAAATAGACACCTATATACGTATGACGAAGTATAATGTTGTTTGTTATAATACTTACAATTAAATCTAATATATCATCTTTTTTATAATTAGCTCTTTAACACTGATTTAAAGTAATTATACAAGTATGCTTGTGTCCGTGATGCATACACTTTGAAAATGTGCGAAAATAGCACGACCCATGGGGTAAACCAGGAGAGCAAAGGGTACGACCCGAAAGTGTTAAGGTTAAACCATGGAAGAATATAATCAAATAATTCGATTGTTACTGACAATCGAGTGACTCGATTGTTTCCATGTTAACCCCTGAAGCTCCGATAACATTTATCTTGGCTTAGACTCTCGACCAGCATCCACGGCCCAGAACCACGCTTCCCGCGGCCCATGGGTTGGGAACCGCTGCTATAAATGATTCTTAAAAAAAAAAAAAAAAACAGTTTAAATTAACATCTTAAAAAATATGCCAACATAAAAATGTATTCTTATATTTAAAATTACAAAAAATGCATTACAAAGATTACACCATTAACATTATTACTCCTTGAAGTATTTCTTGAGCAAATTGCATTCGCCATATTTTCTAAATATTTTAATAATTAAAAATTCAAGTATTATAACTTACTTAAAAATCTTTAAATATCAAAAGATTTAGAATATTTCAATAAACTTTTTAAAATTATTATCAAAAAGAATTTTGATTTCTGATTTTCAGAGGGGGGACAGAAATATTTGTTATTTACCTCTCTTTTCTTGTTTATTATATTTAACACAGATACATCCAGCCATCCTCTCTTGGTTGCTTGATAAATTGACTGAATCTAAATGTAATTAAAAAGATTTAGGTTTTAATCGTCGGAATTGCAGTGGTGCCTCAAAAGCAAAAAACAACAAAAAAAAAAACTCACTAATAAAATATTACTGAGAAAATTCATGTGCCAGCAGTCCGGCGGAGACAATGAATTTTGTTTAATGCATAGAAAATTCAACTGTGCATTGAATTATTAATAAACAACAATAGGTGGGACCAAGTGTTTACTAACTGACATCCTAGAACAGCTGTTTCGCACTCTTTGGCGATCATCAGCAGGAAGAAGTCACCAGTAAACAGTGTCTCGGTACTGAGGGTATTGTGAATAATCATCGGAATTGCTGTGATGCCTCAAAAACAATTACTGTTGTTTTTTACTTTTGAGGCACCATTGCGATTCTGATGATTATTCACAATTGCCTCAGTTTCGAGATCTCACTGTTTACAGGCGAATGCTCCTAGCTGATGATCACCAAAGAGCGTGAAACAGCAGTTCTAGGATGTCAGTTAGTAAACCTTTGGTCTCACCCAAATTGTTGTTTAGAATTAGTTTTTATTTGACAGATTATTATAATATTAATTTTAATTTATTAAAAAAAAAACAACAACAACAACAACTTCTATGCAGGGTTTATAACAATCATATCAGTTCTCCAGAATTTTGCTTTCCCTTAGAATTTTTGTAGTTGTTCATTATTTTATATTGTTTAACATTTCTGAATTATCATTGATCAGATATTCTCATCATTTTAATTAGTTGTGATAGCTTATGTACTCAGCATGTGAAGTCTTTATTTTCAACTTAACAGCCCATAGATGGTGATGCTAGATTTTGTTACCACTCAATAGTGCATTACAATTTGAACATTTTTTTTTTCTCTATTTATATGCACATAAAACACAATATGTGAATATTACAGTGAACTCCTTGCTCAGCATATGATTCTTGCCCTGCAAAAATGAAATAGTTTAGAGATCACTATTTTCTCACCCTTCCAATCCCTCATAATTGACTCATGTATTGCTGCATGCTCAGTCCTCATGACAAAATGAGCGTATTCTTAGTAGAATATTTCGACAAACTTTTGAATGAGAAATGTACCTAAGTGACACTTCTGAAAAATGATCATCACTGAAATATCTTAATCAGCTATCAAAAAACCATCTTAAAAGTCAACAGTGATGGAAGAAATGAGGTTAATACATATATCCTTTTTCTAAACTTTGAAGCAAAACAAAGATGTATCTATACAAAAATCCTTTATGTAAAACTCCTAAAAAACCTATAGACGTGCAATGGATTTGGAAGCAGAATGTATTTTTTTACGGAAACAAAATTTACTATCTGCTTTAGAAAGAATGCCAATGAACATGCTTTTCCAGTTAATGGTGGAATTAGAATCACAAACAGCGAATCTACTTTTGCAACTAAATACAACAGATCACAAATAGGCAAATAGGAAGTTTCTTCCATTTATTGGAAAACAATATTTCAATCTGTTTGCTCAAGAAATCCAGAATGGCAAAGTTAGGACAAACATTAGTACTAAATTTAACGTCATTAATTAATTACTAGGAGATGGCGAAGTTCCCTGTAATTTGCTTGTTCCAAACTTACAAAATGTGCAATCCCTGCTATATAAAGAATTGAAATAAAACAAACTATTACAAAACTAAAGTTAATTCAAAGAAGAATCGATAAAACATGATTAAGCAAAGTATGTTGTCAGTGAAACAAAATTGCCTTCTGGTATTACAAGATGAAATATTTAAAGTTTTTATCATGAAATACTGACTATTAGGTGATGATTCAGGTGATAAACAAAGAGCTAATCAAACCTTTCAATTTTTTCTAGGGTGAGCACAAAAACTTAGTATAAATATATATACTTTCAACAAATTTTCAATTAAAATTACTTCTTACTTAGTATGTTCTCTTCAAACATCTGTTGTAAGGCTACTGTTGGAATTTCATGCCGACTTATTACATTAGCACAGGATTTTGCAAACAAAGTTCGAACAAGAGATTCTCCACAACCTAAAATATTCAATAAAAACAAAAATATACTAACTTACAGAACTGATTCTAACAATCTTTTAAATTATAATAGTTTATTAAATCTAATCTCAAAGGTGAGTATTTTTTTTTTAGCTTTTATCGAAAAAAAAAAATCCCTTCTAAATTCTAATTTTAGCGTTCTCATGATATCCATTAGTCTTTCAACATGAAATTTTGATCATAAATCTATGTATAATAAAAAATCATTACTATAACATTTAATTCTAATGTATGTAGTTTATAATTTAATGGAGATCACATTATAAAATTTTTATTGCAAACTCCTTGAATAGTTCATGAACCATCTAAACAGCAGTGTTATTTTAAAGAAATTCTCATTTTTAAATTGTAGGGTGTCATAAAACCTCGCCTATTTTGGAGGAGCATTAAAAAAAAAGCAACTCAAAGAATTCAGACTCAAATGGGGATGTTTAAGGTCTCTGGGTCGAGGCTGGAAAAGTCACGTGATGTGTGTGTGTCACTTCTAAAAACATGGCTAAGATTACCGAAAAACCTCTGTATATTAAAGATTTCTCAACTTTAAATATATTGAATTATCGGCATACAATTAAGGAGGCGTATGGAAATAATGTAGATACGTTATTTCTAGATAAAAGGAATAAATATATTTAAAGAGAAATTTGTTCTATTCCTTTCATCTAGAAATAACGTATCTACATTATTTCCATACGCCTCCTTAATTGTATGCCGATAATTCAATATATTTAAAGTTGAGAAATCTTTTATATACATAGGTGCTTTGGTAATCTTAGCCATGTTTTTAGAAGTGACACGCACACATCGCGTGATTTTTCCAGCCTCGACCCAGAGACCTTAAACATTCTCATTGTCGCGCATTGATTAGTTAGTCGGTTGTGGCACTGCAGTCGCACAAGTAAAAATGGCGTCCAATCAACAGAAAGCCTAAGTGGTGTTGTGGATTGCTTCGCATGAATCGATGTGACAGTTCTGCATCTGTTCCAACGGACATATAGAACAGATCCTCCTGACAAGAACTCTAGCAAGGACTGGTACAACAAATTTTTGAAGACAAGCAGTGTGCACAGACGAAAAGGAAATGGAAAGCAGATATTGAATAACAACAACATCAAGCAAATTAGGGAAGCTTTTCAGTGAAGTCCACATAAGTCTATTAGACGCTCCACAATGTGCTACAGAAACGACTGCGTCTTTATGCCTTCAAATTACAGACAATCAGCAGCTCCAGCCTGGTGATCTGCCAAGGAGCTTCGCATTTGTTACTGAAATGTTAGCTGCAATAGAGGATGATCCGGACTACCTGCGGAACATTGTCTTTTCAGACGAAGCGACCTTTCACTTGTCAGGTTATATCAATTGTCAAAATACCAGAATTTGGAGTTCTGAAACCCACATGCTGTTCGTGAGCACATCAGACACAGTCCAAAAGTTAATGTGTGGTGCAGACTCATGGTGGATCGAGTAATAGGGCCTTTCTTTTTCAGAGAGCAACAGTAACAGGCTTGACTTCTACCTGGATAGGCTGCAACATGTTGTTATCTTGCAGCTGGAACATCTGCAGCCCCGTCTCATGTTCCAGCGGGATGGTGCACCTCTGCATTGGAAAAAGAGAAGTTCAGGAGTACCTGGACACTGTTTTTCCCAGTTGTTAGATTGACCACAGAGATTCCATCGCACGGCATCCACAATCCCCAGATATAACTCCTCTGGACTACTTCTTATGGGGCTACGTGAAGGATACAGTGTATCAGTCTAACCTTCTGGATCTGCAAACGCTCCATAAACAAATCACAAATGCAACTGCAACAGTCATAGGTGACAGGCTGGAGAGGACATGGTTAGAAATTGATGTTAGAAATTGATGATCTTCGTGCAACGAAAGGAGCATATGTAAAGGTGTACTGATTTTTTTCAATAAATTCTTTGAGTTATTTTTTCCATTGATACAGACATTACCCTATCTGCTGTACTTTTTTTAAATGCTCCTCCAAAATAGGTGAGGTTTCATTTGGATATCGTGTACATATGAGGCAAAAATAAAATTAAATATTTAATAAAATTCACTTGAAATAGTGAATAGATACCGATTACAAAAAAAAAAAAAAATACATATAACGGTAGGCCTGGTAGCCAAGTGCTAAAGCACTTTACTGTGGCCTGAAGGAGTTAGGTTCAATCCTTAGCATAGGCCAGGAATTTTTTCCATGTCAAATTTCCTCTAGATAGGTCTTAAGGTCCAATCAGCTCTCTGAGAACTGGTTTCTTTCTTTGGGATTAAAACCAGTGGGCATTATACTGACCATCTGACCCCAACTTAGTCCCAGTGGTCAGGAAATGATGCGAGCCTTACCTCCTATGTCCACATAGGTCACTTAGGTCTGTAGAAGAAGTGTATAATGTAATAAAAACTGATTTTATAAATTGAAAAATAAGATATTTCAAACATCTACATCATTGACATCATCATCATCACAAGGTAAGGCTCAACTGTCTGTTCAGACTTCGTAGTCTTCATCTTTTTTCTTTCATCATTCCTTCTTCCTTAGCATCTGTAATTAAAGCTTTCTTGGGCCTCAAATTTATTTCAGAACCTCAACAACAATGATTTTCATCATTCTAAAAATCCTCCTCTTTCTCATCACTTTCAAAGATTCATAATGAAACTGATTAGCACATCCTGCAGTTTCAGCATAGCCTTGTGGTAAAAACAGAGGCCTTCCATGAGACAGTTGTGTTGAAACATGGGTTCGAATCCCAGTGTCAGCATGGATGTTTACTTTCTGTGCTTTGTCTGTTTCTACAGGAATAATGTGAATTACCTCCTACCGCTACCCTGGGCAACGATTCTTCGGCTAACCGCTCACAGTTCTTGCCCCTTATAGTGGTCAAAGGTAGAAGTGCCAAGAGCAAGTGCCAAGTGTACAAAATAATAATAACAAGCACACCCTGTTGGAGTGTTATCAAGTTAATGAGTTTCTTATTCAACACCAATATTCATAAAGCTCTTGAATTGGGCCACCTACATCTATTCTATTCCTGATAATGTTTGAAATATTGTTGGTATCACATATTAGTGAATGACAAAGTTAAAAAACAAATTGACAAATTCTTAAAATTGTTACTAAGGATTTTGATCAACAGAATTAACATAATTAAAGAATTGGGAAAATTGCCTCCTAGTACCTTCCAAATAACAAGAATGTCATCTGCATAGCGTAAATATGAAAATTTAGCAAAATTCCAATTTAAAATAAAGGTATACTCCAGCCAGTTAAGGTATATATTACACATAGTGCCTGAAACTGGGCTTCCCATTGGGAAACCTTTTTTTTTAATATAAAACTTATCATCAAAACGGAAATATTTGTTATTATATAATAATTTTAAAAGATTGATAAAGGATACAGTGTCCAAGTTGAAACTAAATTGTTACTAAGGACTTCAGAAAATTTTAAGCAAACACAAAGGCAAGGATAACAAAAAAAAAGGTCAAATGACAACTCAAAATTCATATTTATAGCTATCAGTGAGACGTTCATTCTAATTAGAAAGTAAGAAGTTTATAGCATTATTCTTCTTATTCATTAAACATTAAACTAATATGCTACAGTGGTAGACTTTTTTTTATTAACATGTTTCTTCTAACATTTAGAAATTAACAGAAAATAGAAATAATTTTAAGTGAAGAAGTATTTGGTTAAGTATTTTCAAGAGCTATTTTAATTATTAATTTGGGAAATTATATTTTTAATACATTTTAGTATTATAATATTTTACCTGATGTACTAACTGCAACAGCATCCTTATCATCTGCTGCATTTTCAGACCAACAGCCACTTCCAAATATTGCAGCCTACAACATAAATCAATAAAAATATATCATACTAAGTTTTAAATAAAATAATAAATAAGATTTTTGTTTTTCTTCCAACATAAATCTTTCTCAATATAAATAAATCTCCGTCCATTAATAAAATCAAATAGAATCCAATAAAATAAAATTTTGAAATTTTTCTGTAATAAATATACACATACAACACACACACACTGTCCGGCCACTTTATTAGGTGTCTCACAAAAATCTGTAAGCCTGTGGGGGCAGTGTCATGATGTGGGGGATGTTTTCCTGTCACAGGTTGGGTCCATTGATACCTCTGGAGGCATGTCAGGATGCTAGAGCGTACCTAAATATCGTAGCTGACCAAGTGCAACCGTATATGTTAATAGTTTATCCTCATTCAGATGGCTACTTCCAGCAGCATAATGCGCCAGTGCACAAAGCCCGCATCATTTTGGGATGGTTTGAGGAACAGGACTGACTTTTCTTTGCTGCAGTGGCCCGCTCAGTCCCCGGATCTCAGCCAGATTAAAAATTTATGGGATGAGCTGAAACGGGCTGTTCGCTCTAGGCCTACACCTCCATCAAATCTTCAGGGACTGTGTGAAACACTCATGTCTGAATGATACACAATACCTCAACAAAGTTTTCAGCATCTTGTGGAATCCATGCCTTGACGAATTTAGGCTGTTTTGAGGGCTACAGGAGGCTCAACACACTACTATGTAGGTGTACCTGATAAAGTGGCCGGACAGTATATATGGATAGCAGAGTTATATTGAATATCATGTATAGGCCGACACATCATTCTTGATGATCCCGAATTTTCGCGATTTCACGTGATTGACGCGAGAATAGCCTCTATCCATGTCTTCTCACAAAATGGCGAAAAGCATTGCTATTCAAAGCTGCGCTCAAAAAATTATATTGCAAGTTGAAGATTATTTTCGTAGAGAATTAATAAATGGAGGACCTCTCATTCCTTTAGAAAGAGTTCAAGACAGAGTAGCTGCAGCGACAGGTAACAATTTCCTAGTGACAGACATTCAAAATTCTGCATTCCTTGAGACCTGCTGAAGAGGCTAATGGCCAAATCTCTTAATTTTCGAAAATCTCGCGCAAACGTGATCATCAAGAATGATGTGTCAGCCTATAGACTGAGTAAGCAGTCTTGGACAGGGTCTGTGTGTGAAGATAAAATAATCAACTTTCATTTAAAGTTGGACGATAAATAATCACCAAATTTTAAAGAAATCAGTGAAGCCATCAGTAAGGTCAGTTTTGAGAAATGACAGGACTCAAGACCAAAGGAATAATCCTATGTTTTAAATTGGATCCTAAATATTCAATATATCAAATTTTGTGCCAATCAGTCCAGCTGTTTTAGTGTCATGTAGTGTGGGTGGCATTCCCAATGTCACATTACCTGCCCGATGCTTCCCCGCATGCCCCATGCTTGAATGGAAGTATACCGCATCGCCGAGCAATGCAGGAAAGCACCACTTTGCAATGTGACATTGGAAATGCACCCGACAGTACATGAAAACAGACATATGCACCAACAACAAAAAAAGGTTCAAATGGAATAGTAATGATTTGCATACTCAGTCAATAAAATATCAAACCTGTCCAACTCTTCCTGGTTGCTTCAGAATGAATCCCCCACTAGATACAGCCGAGGCAACATTTCCTTCGGCATCAATGCAGATGGCTCCGACCGTATCAGAAATTTCATCCAAACAGTCTTCTTCCCTGAATGATTCTGAATTGCATGCTTCTACAGGATTACTGGTGATATCCTGATTCTAAGAAATGACATTAAAAAACAAAAAGGATTGAATTGCATTACCTTAATATTATTCAACTGAATTACCTTACTAAGTTTTCTTTCTGCGAAGTCCTCCAATTAAACTAAAGTATCAACTATCATTAAAAGCTTCAACTTTTCAAATCTCAGATAATAGCATATGTTGTATCTTAAAAATGCAGCAAATAAATTTGTAAATGTCAAATGTATATCAAATCTACTAATTACTGCAATTCTACTCTAAGATTTCAAAATCTCCTTTCAAAATGGCAATGTTACCAAATAAATTCAATAAAATTTGCGTATTTATTAATGTCAAAAACTTCTAGATAATATGTATTTTTGCTATGAAGTCATGCTCAAAAATTAAGAATAACTGAATAGTCAGAAAAGCTATGTCATACTTCTGGAAGAATGACGAAAGGCAATTTATACCACCAGCAGACATCAGCACTACAAATATTGCCCTGCATAAACAGATCATAATCAGACAAAACAGAGCTCGTGGGTGTGTGAAAAGGGGGGGGGGGGGGAATGAGAAGGCCCGGAAATCTTAGACTGTATAGGTTAGCACCCTTTTTTTTTCCTTAGATAATAAATAGAAGGGCTCTCCCCCCCCCCTCCCCATTTTTAAAATAACATTTATTTTTTGGTTGTTGCTGATCAATTCCCTAATTTTTGCCCCCCCCCTCTCCCCCCAAAAAAATCTTAAATATGTTTATGTCAAAGCTGCAAGATAGAACACATGTTGTGCAGTTTTTTTTGTTTTTTTTTTTTGATGCAACAGTGCTTTTTACCACAGGAATATGACTCAATGAATCCATACTGACAATATCTTGCAGGACAGAATCACAGATGACTCAAGACTGGTCAAAACCAGATAACAATATCCTAAAGAATTGCATGTCCCACAAAGTGTCATTTCTAGAGTCTGGCAGAGGTTTCAACAGGGTGGAAATGTTTCCGCTGAGAACGTCCAAGGATTATAATAGCAGATCAAGACTATCTATTTGTCACTAACTGCTAGACGACAAAGGCAGAGTACAGCAGGGAACTTTTCAGGTACTTGAGCAGTGACAGGGAGGATTGTTTCTAGATATACTGTGTACAGACGATTGTGTGACCACAGGTTGTATGCCCACAATCCCACAATATACATCCCATTGATTGTAGCCCATAGATGAGCCCATTAGCCTGGTGGCAGAGATCACTGTACTTTGACAGTGGACCAGTGGGGCTCTGCTTTGTATATAAAATACCAGTCTAGGTTCAGTCTGCAGAGTGATTCCAGCATCTGGAGAGAACCTCAGACTCAGTACAACCTCTCCAACATCCTTTATTGGGACCATTAAAACAGAGGTATAATCTTGGCCTCATGTTTTGTTCATATACTCCCCTCCATGTTGTTTGAATGGGAATCCTAACAGGCCAGATATACCACAATATTGTTCTGCAACAATATGGGCAGCTATATTCAGTGATGCAATGGCAGGTTATTTCGTGTTTGTGGATGACAACTTATGACCTTATAGAGTTGTGCTAGTGGATGATTACCTGGAAACAGAATATCTAGCACTTAAGAGTGATCAGTTCAACCTCCCAATTTAAACCCAACTGAGCAAGCATCGGGTATACTCGGGATACATACATCGACCCTCTAGAACTCTTTAAGAGTTTAGAACAACATTGGTGCAAGAGTGGGACTCTATTCTACAAGAAGCAGCTTAACATTCTTGTGTGGAGTGTGTCAATCCTCTATATTGCACTTGTGGCAGGCTATCTCACAGCATATTGAATATTTCCTACCCCATTAAACCTTTTTGGTATGAATCAGGATGTGCATTGCTTCTTAGCCTCAGGAAGCTGTTTTTCTTTGTTCTAATCACAGTGGCAGAGTGTTTTTGTTTTGTTCAGTTTTTTTTTGTTTTGTTTGTTCCCGAGTTATTATTTTGTTCTATATGTTACATATCTAGTCCAATTTGGTTGTAGTCCTATGGGTGGTAGGATGGCAAATGGAGTTATTCTTAGTTTTTGAGCAAGAGTGTATAAATCTAGCAGATTTTATAAGAAACTGAAATGACTACATATGATTTTTCTTGGGGGAAAAAATCTGATATGTTCAGTTTATCCCATCCTAACTCAATAGGTAAAGGTGAGAGAGACCAAAAAAAAAAATACCTTATTCTGTTAATATTTTAAAACTAAATTTGTTAAAAGACACTGCTAAATTTAAAATGGTTTATTAAAGGCTAGAATGATTCACAGAGCCAAGGCCAATAATAGCAACCTGAATGCAATTTCTTTGGATAAAGAAATATTTCAAAACCTTTGGAATGCAAATGGGAGTCAAAAATGGGAGAAAAGTAATACAGTTTTAACTACCATTCAATATTTAATATATAATTATCACAATATTTAAAGTAAAAATTCAATAAAATGCTGGTATGATTTGCTTCTGTGAAAAATAAAAAATTACATTTTTGCATTATTTAAATTTGAGTACCAAAAGAAGTTTCCACAGATGCCACGATGGAATCATTGCTTTATAGTGATTCTTTTTTTTTAATACAAATATTCAGGTTATCTGGTTACTATTTACAGTTAAGAATGTTACTTACGAAATTGCACACATCTTCTAGTCTTCGTTTCTTATATTTTTGAGACGAATCAAGTTTTTCAGCATAATGCTTGTAAACACGCATTGAATTTTCTGTAAGAAATTATTATATTTATGATTTTTCAACATAAAACATTAACTGAGTGTTAAAGTACAATCGTATGTTCATTTATTACAATTTTATTCATGCAAAAAAAAAAAAAAATAACAGAAATAGTGATAATCTCTTTAAAGAAAATAGTTTGGACACCATAATTTGAACAGAATTTCCGAATTAAGTTAACACCTAAAATTGAATTTAATTTATAAAATTATTTGTTTTTAAATTCCAAAATCAGCTTATTTATTCTTGTGCAGTAGACTGACTTTTCTTTATTAAATTTGGCTACACATATAATTAGGTACTACAGTGTGGTTGGGAAGTTCCCATACCCCTTTGATGGTAGTCATATTTTAGGAAAATATTTACCACATTAAGTGTCTAATGCATCTTAAGTGTCTCTAATGTTCGCCATCATGCTACGCACACAAGTTCATACACCACCACCACCATGTCCTACTTGACATTTTTTGGATCATATCCGGTTTGATGATTCGAAATGTGTCCTCAACTGCATTGAGCAATTCTTCATTTGTAGCATAACGACATTAAGACACTTAGGCCTTGATGATTCCCCACAATGAGTTGTCAGACATCATGAGGTCAGGAATTCATGGTAGCCATTTCAATGGAGCTGGCGATGCTGGAGTACGGCAACCAATCCAGCGTCCTGGTAAACGTTCATGAAGAAACCAGCTCACAGTAACATTGAAGTGAGCCGATGCCCAGTACTGCTGTAGTCATTTGCATTCCATGATGCCCATGTTCTTAAAGCTGTGGGATTAACCATGTTTGTAACATGTGTAAATAAGTTTCGCCATTAACATGACCATCAAGAAATACGGTCCAAACAAATAACGTTTACATTTATTACTACATAATAAGGGGAACAGGAACTTCCCGATCACACTGTATATTCTCCTTTAACAGTCAAAGTCAGCTGAATTCAGAACACCAAAAAGACTGAATAGATTTTGATCAAAGTTAAGTAATGTAATAAACTATGACTAAAGTAACTTGTTGACAGATAAATAGACTATATAAATTTATAGTTTGGAAATTACGTACACTTGAATGCAATTGCAGATTCTGGCAGGCATTTGGTTAAAAAAGAGGTGTAATATCAACGACACCACAATGCCCTTTCAGATTCGTAAAGCGTCATCTTTGCGCTTCCGCGTTGTTGGCGACAACCAAGCTGTTGTTGACGGTTCTCAGCTTCGTCCAGATCTTATACTGGTGCATCAACAGTCTGCCCTGATTGTTGATGTAACAGTTCCCTTCGATAACTGGTTAGAAGCCTTTGCACAGGCCCGAGAGGCCAAGATTGCAAAGTATGAGTCTACAGCGACTTCTTTGCAGAGGAATTATGCTGAGGTGAAGATTGTCCCCTTCAACGTGGGTTCCCCTTGGATCTTGAGACCCTAGCAATAATTCCTTTCTGCAGCTGTTTTGTTCTCCTTCTTAAGGCCGATGTCTGATGTCATACGGTGGTCCCGTGACATCTACATACAGCACATTACTGGTCAGAGACAATATGAATGATTTTTCTTTCAAAGGTTCTTTTGACTAGGTGCATTGAAGGTTGCTTCCATCTTCCTTTTTTTTTTTATATATTTTTGTATTTATATTTTTTGGGTTAAGCTTCTGACTTTCCTTTTTTAAACAGAGAAGGATTAATCTCATGTCTTACCAACTTTTATGGAAACATTTCTGAGTATGACTCGTCTTGCAGCCTCTAATTTCACAAGTGGTTTTGCTGTTCTTCAGTGAAGGAACAGAAAGTGCAATATTAAACTAGAAACAAGACAAACAAATCCCTGACATGCTTGATTAAGGAAAAGTTTACTAAGGGTCATAAAGATTATTCACATCTCAAAAAAATCAATCTATTGACAACATATTTATAGGTATTAAAGTTAAAGTATCCCACTATATCCTTTGGAGGCCGTAGGGGTTGCAGGAGGTAAGGCTCCCCCCACCCATTCTTGATCAACGGGACTAATCTGAGTTCAGCCTTTTAACTTCCGGGAAAGAAACCCGGTACCCATTCTACAGAGGGCTGGGTAGGCCCTAAGACCTGTTTTGGAGGAGAATGGAGCGTGGAATAATTTCCACCCTCCGCCGAGGTCAGGGATCGAACTCGCCACCTCCAACCTGCAACCAAGTGCCCTTACCACTCGACTACTGGGCCCACATTTACAGTTTATTACTGTGTTAAAATATTGCACTTTCAAGAAATCTTTTTTTTTTTTTTTTTTTAATTTTTGCCAAAACCAACATTTGTGCTTTTTAAAAATAAAACGATCAGAGAATCTATGACATTTTTAACATGATAATGAATTGCCTTAATACCCTCACACACCTTAGATTCGTTTTAAAGTCATATCAATGACTTCTCAAGTAGTTTCACTTAGACACTTAGAAGTACCTTTAACAGTCTGCTTTTCTTCAGTTTCTCCTGAATGTCGTTTCATCAATTATTCACTCAAAGTTTAAAATTGCTTTTATGATTAAAAACAACTGAATGCCATTCCAATGAATCTGTTCTTAACATACTAAAAGTGTTTACAAATGATGAATAGCAGATGAACAGATCAGTGACACTTAAGATAGCAGTTAACTTCCACTTATGATTACAAGCATCTCCAATTTGGACCAAAAAAACAGTTTGCCTATTTGTTAAAGCAATCTTTCTTTTGGTTGGTACTTCTAGGAGACCCTGTGCTTGCTCTCAAACATGAATGTTTCTCACTGGGTCCAACATTTATTTCAAATAGTAAATAACATTTATTTCAAATAGTAACGAACCATGTAAGCTATCTTAATTTTATTGGTAATAACATTTGACATAATGTCTTCCAACAATCACACCATTAGCATTCTTGTCAAATACCTGAAATGAGACTATGATTTGATACTTCCGTAATTCCATTGTGGACTGCCCACTGCTTTGCACCTTCTCCAACAACAAAACTAAAATTTAAAACAATAGCTTAGAATCAAACTTACAAGAATTTAAATATTTCATTTCAAAATATTATATAGTTCTATTAAAAACAATACTGCTAGTAAAAGATGAAACAGATAATCATTAAAATATGATATAGGTAGTTATTAAGACAGCATTTCTGAGAGTAAAGCAAATGTCTAACTGAATCCTTTACAAATGTTTAGCTGCAACCGAAAGACTAGTTCACTGGACTGTAATGATATGAGAGAGAAGATTCTCTTCAAAACAAAATGAGGCAAATACAATGTAATATATCCCTTTATTTTAATTTTAACCATCAAAATTGTACTTATTTTTGAACACAATAAGGAGAATTGGCTTTCAGCTATTAGGTAAATTAGTATCAAAAGATCTCCTGATAATTAAAGAAACTTACTTTATCATCTTTTCTAATATTTTATCTATTAACTCATTCAGTAGAAGTCGAGGTAAAGTTAAAGGATCCCCCAACAGGACATAATCACCCAAGAGGCCCTGGGTTCATGGGAGGTAAAGCTCCTTGCACTCCATTAGACCAATGGAAAGTTGAGATCATGAGGTCAGCCTAACACCTGCTCATCTTTAACCCCCAAGAGAAACACCCACTCCTCATTTTACAGAAGGGTGAGTGAACCCTGGGACTGGTCTGGAGATGAAAGAACCAAGCAATAATTACTACTCATCACCTGAGGAATGAGCTCAGTTCCTTCAGCCTGCAGTGAAGTGAAGGAACAGAAACTGAATAGCATTGTGAAAGAGCGGCTCATCCTTAAAACAAAAACAAAAAAAGCCTCTGAAAGTAGACTCACAATTTCTCTTAATCAGCTGATAAGTTCATGCTGTACTGATGAATACAGTAGCAGTAGAAAGAAAATTTAAGAGGGATTTTAGATGTGAGAGTAAGAAGTAATAATTTTTAATATATTTTTAAAAATGCTTATAAAATTAATTTCGATTGCTTCTGTGAATTACCATATATTCACCTTCATCCATTCCCTGCTAGAAAAGCAAGTAATCAGATATTAAAGTAAGAATTTTGGAAGTTAGAGAAAGTGAGAAAACATTAAAGTCTTCAATAGATAATTTGAAGAGGCTGATTGCTCCTTTTTAAAGATATTGTGGGTCATCAAGATATTGTGTGTTTAAATAGAGACATTAATGTATTTTGAATAAAAAGATAGCAAATGATTCAATTGCTGAAAGATAAATCTTTCAACAGTGGAACCACGAGGATCCCTGCTGAGATTAAAAAGACCTAAACTTTCTAATATCCTCATTTGCTAAGAGAATAAGAATTTTTATCATCACCCATTAACAGTATTCTTAAGAACCTTCAATGAAGAAAAGGTTCACAGCATTGTTCAAAACAGTTTACCAAGTCACAAGAAAGAAAAATTGAATGGATCTATTGTGTACAGAGCTTTGCCTATCAGGAGCGTTGCGTGGGTTACAGCCACCCGGGGTGTAGGCCAAATTCGCCGCCTATGAAAGCTATTAAAGCCTGTAGTCGAACTCGTTCGAGCTTGAAGTCCTGTTTGTCAATTTCGATTAGTAGAGATGGTGTTGCCAGTCGCTAGAGCAAGCGAGATGTCTACACTCACTTAAATAAAGGGGATTCCCAGCACAGATTAAATAATAAAAAGCTCCGTGCTCATTTTAATTGGTCAGAATTGTAGGTGCGACAAAAATATGAAAAGAAAAGGTTCAAATTTTTAGTTCAGATTACAAGATATTATTATTATTTATTGTGAAATTTTGCCGCCCCAAAAAACTGCCGCTCGGGTTGGGCCACCCCTACCGCCCCCATCACACTATGCCACTGCTATCAGGGGCAAACAATGCATAGAAAAATCTTGTTAAAGAAAAGTCATAATCTGAAAAAGAAGTTATTGTGTAAAGATGTACTCTAGTTAAAGAAAGTTTGGAAGCATTCTAATTAGACTAACACTAAAACATTAATCCAACCCAATTAGCTGTGTAAGCTTTTCGAATTAAATAATAATCAGAAACGTTAATCACAAAACAAACCTTCCCAGTCTGAAAGTGGCTGATTTCCAGTTCTACAGAGAAAACTGAGGTACTAAGGAGGCTTAACGTGCGTGTAATGAAATAAAGAAAAATGAAAATAAATAAAGCGCACTTACTTACAAAAAGTTGAGGGAATTATACATAGTAATATTCCGACAGTTTTGGAATATTGTGCATATTCCTTCATCAGGGACAGCCCAAACATATAGGACATAAAGACAACATTTAGGACGACATTATGAGGGAAGGAATGTTGAAAGTGAGGGAAGTAAGAGGATTAAGAAAGTTTAGCAATAGTGATGGGCGTTTTGCCCGCCGGTTATTGGGTTGTAAGCTTTAAACTGGATTATATAGAAAGATTCAGCTAGGAGACGGTGGGATAGTCTATTATGGTGGGAAAGGGGTTTAGCAGCTGAGAAGTTGGAGGTGTGCCCTGTCTCTTTAAAGTGAGTAACAGTGTAAGGTAGCAGCTACTCAGAAGACCACTACAAGATAGGTTGAAGATCTTTTTTAAATGGTAGAATAAGTGTAGATCAACAATGAAATCAAAAAGTGCAGAGACACAAAGTCAAGAAATGGACAAGAAAAAATAAATGGAAGATCAAGCAAATGTATGTTACAGGCTCGAGACAAGATCTCTATTTAGTGGCTGTAACTTATTTAAGAATAGATTAGACCATTGGACTTTGAAGTTCTAACAATGAAGATTTCCTTTAACAAAAAAAAAATTAAATTCTTACTTTGGGCGAATACGTCCAAGGGAAAGAAAGCCTTTATTCTGTTCTGTCAGTAATTTCTTAGCAACAAGAATGGGATTCTTTATTCCTAAAAATACAACCAATAACAAATATCAACATTTTTTTGCTGTCTAGAATGCATTTAATGGAAAAAGCACTACATTTGAATTCTATATATAAAGTACTTTACCTGGTATTGCACCCACTGCCCCATAGCGGCACATGTCTCCTTCCATAATAGAGGCGTCACATTCAATGATGCCATTAATTGATAAATTAGAGCCATAACCAGCATTTGTACATGCTGCATCCTAAGTTCAAGACAAAGAGAAAAATCATCTATTATGGGTTGTTTACGAACTGTATATTCTGAACACTAAAGTTATTTAATAAATGGTATATAACATAACAGGATTATTAGTATTATAAATGATAGTAGCTCTAGCTAAAATAAGTGTAAATCAACATTATCATAGGCTTAACCACAGGGATACCCAGGATTTTGAAATGGGATGGGTTATGATGGTCGTTCAACCAAAATAAATACCATATCCTTTTATGATTGGAGGAGGAGGATAAAAGCAAACTTTCCAAATAAACAAAAAAAAGTCCAAAATTCTAGCTTTTTTCTATTTTCGGATGCAATGGGGGAAAGGAAGTAACTAAATAAATAAATCAATGAAATATAGAAGATTCCTCAATATGTATATATACATGTAGGAGAAATACCTCAAGCACCACCATAGCCTCGGTTACTGCTTCAACAACTGTTCCTGAATTACAAAGAACATCTTTGGCCTAAAATAAACAAACAAACAAATAAGGTAAAATTACTCATTACAATTAGTGACAGGAATTAATCATTACAATTAGTGACAGGAATGAATCATTACAATGGTTTATTCAAACTTATTAACAGCAAACCTCTAAGATTATATTACCAAGTTGTAATAAATCAACACTCCTGTAACACGAGGTGCAAAGGTTAGTAATAAAGCTTCCATAGCCATTCTTATCTGATTCTTAATCTCACCTGTTACTGGTGCAACATGATTCAAGAAACAAAAATCTTCTAATTGAATTGCTTTTTAACTGTTGCATTAATAGTTAGTAGCTTATCTAGAAGGATAAAGTAATCAGCTCTAGTAAGATATATCTAACAAATCCTATAGCTTGTTCCAGGCCAATTGCACTACATTCCGTATCTCAAAGAATGAAATTCTACACTAATAAAAATAACAAAGTAACCATTTTCAGTGTTCAGAAAAAAAAAAAAAATTCACGACTCAATTCATAGAAAAAATTAATTATAAAGGTGATAAATGAAATCTGTGAAGAACATGAGTACATAAATAAAATATATAAATATAAAATAATATATGTATATCTCTCTCTCGAATGGCCAAACTTGAAGCTCATCCTTCGAGTTTAGCAATGCAAAGATTTCAATTAATCATTTGCAATTTAGAAATTTAGAACATATAGAATATAAGAATAAAATTAATTTATATTACTAAACAAATATAGCCGGACAGCAATCTGAAATTTGAAAAACCCAAATACAAAATTCAGAATACTGTTTCTGTGAAAACAACGGCCAATCTTGTCTTTACTTCGTCAGCAGCACCTTATATATAAATATATATATATATATATATATATATATATATATGTTTTTAATTTTTAGATGAATTACTACTTTAGCACACACAATAAAAATTCAAAAGTTTTTAGTATTGTCCACGTTTAAAAAAAAAAAGTATTAAGGCTGTAAAATATTTCACCTTCCAACATAGAATGGTTAGAAGTTATCAAATAATCTCAGTTTCTATTAAATTCTATTCTATTATTTTACTAAGAGTAACAAAGTAGAAATTCCAGAAAACATAAGATACAATTCTTAGCCAAAAACTTAAAATAGGATAATGAAAGAAATGAAAATTCCTAAATGAAAAATCTTGCCTTAGTTGCTACTTTCGTAGTTATTGCTTTCTTTTTTTTCCTTTAAATGAAATAAATTGGCCCAAATAAGCTGTACAAATCATGAAATCATCATATTGATACTTGACAAACGTAGAATTTATTTCTTCGAATGTCCCACTTTCATATATTTCGTCATTTTAATAAAATGCTTACATTTAATGAAAATTATGAATAACCGATGAATAAGGCTAATGGTGCTTTGGATTATGTTTACATACATCAATTCTTATTATTTATTTATACATCAAGATGAAATCAAATCGTTAATTTTATATTCACATAATTTTTATTGTGAAATATTACCACATACAATTTTAATGGTTGAATCACTCAGATTCTGTTACAAGAAGGATTTAGCTTAGACATCAGTAGGGCAAATATTTTTATGATCTTAAAGGTAAAAACAGGATTAAAATACGACCTAAAAAAAAGGCCTCTCCAACCAAAAAAGGAAAAAAAAAAGACTGATTGATCTTTCAATGAAGAAAAAAGTAACAAGCTAAAAAAAAATTCCCTTAAATATCCTTTTATAGATATATAAAAAAAAAAAAATAGTGTTTTTGCATTATTATTTGAATGAAAATAATCTGAAAATTATTTGTATCCATTTAAGAATGGAATTGAAGCTTGGGGGGGGGGGGGGGGGATGGGAAAAAAAAAACACCCAGGCCTTAGATATCAGTATTTTCATGAATTTCATTCAAATTAATATAACAATAAAATTAATAATAATTATAAGTCCCAAACCTTTTATGATCTGTGAACACTCTTTCAACATTATATTTTATTATGAATTCAATTCATAATCTAACCAAAGCAATATTTACATACAACCTCTAAAGCACTTAAAGATAATGGGAAAATTTAAAGTGCATGAGATTGTTAGTAAGTAAAAAAATAAAGATAAAAACGCACACAATTAAAGGATCAGTGAGCTATTTTTGGAATTTTCGTAGTGGGAATCC
Organism: Thereuonema tuberculata; assembly: GCA_023159025.1. Classification (NCBI taxonomy): domain Eukaryota; kingdom Metazoa; phylum Arthropoda; class Chilopoda; order Scutigeromorpha; family Scutigeridae; genus Thereuonema; species Thereuonema tuberculata. Next base: position 10,849,117 of record JAFIDM010004315.1, on the reverse strand, counting down.
AAGACAGACTGTTTCACACTTCCTAGCAATCATCAGTTGAATTCACCCAGTGTTCAAATTGCTCAGTGAATCTTTAATTGTGTTCATTTTTATCTTTACTTTTTTCTCACTTAAATGTAGTTTATGTATATGGAGACGAATTTGTTTTGCAAATTGTTGACAAACACTTCTACATTATACTGTTCTAGGAAAATCAAATAACTTCTCGAAATAGTAAACCTTTATTATACTATTACCTTCAAACAAGCCTTGTTACATGTTAACTTATATTCTTCTGTCTTCTTCTGTGAATGATACCCTGCACCTAGAAAATAAAGGTATGCATTAATTTTGTATCACATATTTATTGTTGCTATTTTTAAAATAAGCAATTCTAAATATTTGATAATAATAAAGTCAGTCGTTTGATCATTACAAGAAAGTATTTAGTAGGTATTCAATACTGATGTAAATTTACAAAAAATTGTAATTTTAAATTTGAGTACTGCATATAAAGATTCAGTATAATTGCCATTACTGTGAAAGAGATAATTATTTTGATTGATATCAAATCAATTCATGATGACATCGTAAATGAAAAAATCAATTATATTCCGATTAATATTTATTCATATATTGGAAAATAGCTTATTAAACATGAAAAAGTAGAGACTGTTTTATACATATATAATTTGTTATACATTTAAGTATATAAGCATCACAATCAAATTAAATAAATATTAAAGAATAATAATAATATCCTATTAGTAGTAAAAGCTCTTTTGTAATCAAAGCAAGATACCTTGGTAGCTAAGAATTACATGTAAATTAGTAAAAACAATTTGGCAATCATTAAGAGGTATAACATCTACTGATATTAATAGATCTTGACCTGCTCAACTATCTCTATGCAATTTGTAACTATGAAATTAATGAAGATTTCTCTATGGAGAAGGTCTCAGTGTTTACTCCTGTCAAAATGTATCAAACTTTCCAATCCCATGGCCACATTAACTTAATCTTTAATAAAATATTAACATGTTATTATAGGTTAAGTAAATGCAGATTAATTGAATATTATTACTGATATAATAGTAATTTATTATTATTATTATTAATTATCTATTATTTAACTGATTTACTGAGGTACCTACTGGTTGTATGAGGATTAGACAAGTGTGAACTATTTCTTTCTCATTTCCTTTCTTATAAGGGCAAGACCTATAGAAGCTGAGGCTCTTTGCTTACAACTGTCTCTGACTATCTATAACTCAGTCTATTATAAAATGGAAATTCTCTAAGAGTCATTCTGCATTATGAACAACAGTACAAAATGGTTTTTTTTCAGAATAACACATTTGTTACTGGTCAACTTTACAATGGTGCAGTAAATTTTGGAATGTTTTTGCTCCATTTACAAAAATATTTATTAATAAAAAAAAGAATCATTTAAAATGTTATCTTTATAATTTGGTTAGTAACTCTTACTGCTACAAAAAAACACTGTAGTAATGATAAAATTGTTTAACAAAATCATGATATTTTAATCGTGATAAAAAAAATTGAACTGATTAAAGCTAAACCTACCAACATGAACACCTATGAATCCAGGAACTGATGTCATTTTGCGATTCTAAAAACACAGAAAAAACACAATTAGTCGAAAGTGGATATATTCTTCCTCTGAATATAAAATTGACGGCAACGTATTGTATATGCTTTACAAATTTTAAGTTTGATATATTTTGATTTTCTTTTCATACTTTTATTTAATTATTTAACAGTAGCTTAATTAATATCACGTGTTGTTTCCCACTGGATGGTGCTTGTCAGTGAGATCTATCAGATTAAATCGTTAAAGATGGAAGAAATTATTTTTATGTCTTTATATTTATTGTAAATTAAAAGCAATTTGCTTTAACATATATAAATTTAAATATTAAATATTATTTTTTGAGTTTGTGTGCAATAGAAATACGAAATATTCATACAAAATAAAATATTGAAAAGCCAAAATTTTTCAAAACTCTAAACGTAACTGTCATTGTTACGTTTAACTAGGTTTGAGATTATAAAATACAGTGGGCGTTCATTTCACTTAAATCTAAGTAAATTAAAATAATTGTAAAGTATGTACTTATATACAGTGAGTCAACTTGTATTATTAGTTTGTTTCTTTTTTTCTTTATAAAGTACCATGTAAAAATTTATCAAGAACAAAAGGGATTTCGATTAAATAAATTTAGTAGTTTAAGCATGGTTGTTTAACAAAAAATATCAAAGAAAAATAAACATTAAAAAATTGATTTCTAATTGCTATTTACAGCATTAATTCAATTATTAAATTGTTTCGGCGTTTGAAAACAAGGTAGAAACCATCGCTGCGCCACTAGTGTTCGATTTCAGAACTAACATCAAACGACGTTTTAGTTTAGCTCCTAATAGCATTAAAATACCATTACTTATCAGTTTCTATCAGTTTATAGAACAGATTAAAGGTGTCAGTGAAAATACCGATACTTTTATTTATTTATTTATTTTAAAAGTACATAAAATACAATATGTAATTGCCGTATTTGCTTTTGTGATATTAAATAAAATGAATTTTCAGGATTTTTTTTTTCCATCCTGAAAATTAATTCATTTTGCTTTCGAAGTCTTTTTAATATAATATAATATAATATAATATAATATAATATAATATAATATAATATAATATAATATAATATAATATTGAAATACCCATGATTTTGGATATTTTTATTTTATTTTATTTATTTATTTTTGTAATCAGGTGAATCGGAAAAAGAAAAAAAAAATCATTTTTACAACAATACTTTCACAACTAAATCACTTCGTTTTAACGGCAACGTATTTTCTTGGTATTCCTTCACCCTTTCATTACACGACTGCAGTACTTGGAGTCATTAAGGATTTTTTTTTTTTTTTTTTTTTTGCTTTCTCCTAAAAGCATTAGCCGTTCCGGCATAGCCTTGTAGTCAAAATGAGGCCTTCCAGAAGGCAGATGTGTTAGAACCTTGGTTCGAATCCCTGTGCCGGCATGATATTTGAAAAAATGTCCTATCCTGTGTTTGTGTGCTTCTTCATCTTTCCCGTCAGGCAACGGGAAACCACCTCAGTATCTATTCCCTGGAAATTCTATGGATCCTTCGAGAGGTTCACCATGATGGGAACACTAGAGATTCATATGACACGGTCCTCCGGAATCAGAGATCGCGCTTAGGTTAGCACCGGGGCCTGGCCTACAAGCGGGCCCGAGCTGAGGTCATAAAAGAAAATTATATGAATTAGCCTTTTACTTTTTTTTATAATTAAGTCAACATTTTATAGAAGCTACTTTTCTGCTTTAACCTTCTGCATAGATCTATTCTGCATTATAATGTTTGCGGTTAAACTTGCGATTGCGGATTACCTGTCTGTTTTAGGACTATATTCAAGATGGCGGACAGGTTTGAAAGGTTGAAATTGTTAGGAAATTTACCAATACATACATCCTGCAGCTGAGCAGACCTAATCTTACCTAACCTACAGCTAATTGTAGTAAACGATTCGGTCCTACGGACCTCATTAGCATGAAAGTTGTTTTGAAGGCCGTACGAGGGTGGTGTATCGCTCCGCGCGATCTGCACCAAAGCACAATGTGAGCCGTAAACGCAAGTCTAGCCATGTTTGCATAGAGCTCATTTTTTCTAAACTTCATTTCTAAACTTTTGGGTAAAGCTGGAAAAAGTAAATGTTGGTGTGAAGTTAATTTACTCTAAAAATGATGCTAATAACTGTGTGTGGCATATTTAAAAAGGAAGAAATATGAAAATTTCGCGATATTTTTAGCTAAGAATCGATGATTTTGATCATATCATGGGAGAGGGGGGTTCGTTACTGTATTTCGTACCTGGGCCACGAATTTGATGTAGGGACAGCCCCTGGCGTAGCCTTGAAATTTTTTTCGGCAAGTCATGACTTCCCTCCTTGGGTTCCATGATGGGTGGGAAGCACGAACTCCAATTTTTTTTTTTCTTTCTATATGGATTCCTCAATTTCATCTTCATCGGGAAATCGTTCCCATACCATAGACATTTCTTCTCTAAACAGGTTGCTACCCTATTTTTTTAATCTTACATTCGTTCAGTGAAGAAGAAAAAATTTGCTGTCTGTTGCCTTTTCTCATCTCTCAGTCTCTGCTTGATATTAAATCTATTCGCCAAAACCACCAAAAAGCTTCCATCAGGCGAGTTGCTGCTCAATATACCTCTTTCTCGAGTACCCATACAAATCCTGAAGCTGAAGGCCTTGGCCAACATCCCAATTTCTGCAAAAAACATCGGACCTCGAACTCTTTCAAAGGTGTCATTCGTGAACCCACTTTGGATGATACAAGTGACCAGGTACTGCTAGAGGGCTTTTTCAGATCAAGGTGTGACTATTATGAAACGAATCCACATTCGTCCAGACAACAAGAAATTCCGTAACCGCACTATACTCCTGACTTTTGATAAATCGACCTTACCACAGTAAATGCATCTAAGTAAAGCATGTGCTGCCGTAGACTGACGTAGTTAAAAAGTAAGAAAATAAAGTAAAATAAAATAATTGTTTATAATGTATGTACTGCCATTTTAATGTAAATAAAACATGTTAAAAGCATTTTTGTGTTGATTTATGTCCTATTTCGAATTTCGCTTATCCGTGTCACCCAATTCCGCGGATAATCGGGAGTTTACTGTATTATAAAAAGATAAATGTGAATTTATACAGTGAATAAAAATCATTACAATATTTCTTAAAAATTTCAGCATCCTAAATTGACATATAGTAGTGTATTTGTATATCATCATCAAAAAAAGGACTGACTTGCATATTTAGACTTAAAATTGTAATGAAATTTTTTTGTCCTAACCCTTCTTTCTTCTACAAGGGTTGGACCAAACCTACTATGAGGATATAACCATCTTCTACCAAGACAAATATAAATTGAAATAAAGTTTAACGGGCATATTATTAACTAAAAAAACCAAAAATCAGTTTACAAATATGAATTACTAGTTGACCCGTGCGAATAATTCGCACCAAAAAAACCACCTTTGAGAAATAATAAACAAATCCAACAGCTGTCGTACGTTAGTTAAACATATTGTCAATAGCTGGCGCCTTTTCCATTTTTATAAAAAGGTTGACCCTTGCGAATAATTCGTATGGTATATTGAAATAATTCGCTATATTAGAATACTGGAATATTTACATGGTATATTGTAATAATTCGCATAATTCAGACACCGAATGGTAATGTAGAAATACATTACTGAACAGATTGCCTTCTACATTTTTATAAAAAGATTTTTAAATAAAGTTTTTTAGCGAAACCATCAATTTTAAAGAATTTGTTTATTTTTTTGTCATTAACGGTGAACGTAATTTTCAAAATGATATCTCAATCATTTGATTTTGATGAAGTATTAAGGGAACTAAACAAACAAACAAAAAAAAAACCTTTAAAAAATAATATATGAGAAATAGACAAATTTTTGTTTTTTTATTCTAATAAATCGTAATTTTTATTAAAATAAAAAATTTTTTTATGTGTTCTTATTAAATAAACGATGGAAAATCATTTTAAAATGCATTTTTATTCAAAAAAGGATATATTTGAATTACGACGCTGCAGTGTTTCGGTTTCGAAAAATAAGCCGCTTCTGTTAAAGCGTTTCTCCATTTTTATAAAAAGGTTTTTAAAATTAAGTTTTTTAACGAAAGCATTAACTTTAAACAATTTGTTTATTTTTCGTCAGTAGCGGGGAACGTAATCTTCAAAATGATGTCTCAATCATTGATTTTGATGAAGTATTAAGGGAGATATGGCATACCGACACAAAAACACCTTTGAGAAATAATATATAGTGATTGGTAAAGCTAATTTTCAGTTTTACGATTTCAAAAGATATCAAATAGTGTAAAAATTGGCAGTGGCTAAGAAATATTAACCCAGCAGAAAGTCAGAATATTTTTTTACTTTAATTACTTTTTACAATTTTATGAGAGTTACTTTGAAACAATGCATTGGACAATTGGTGATATCTTGCACAGCACATTGTTTACTTCAAAAATGTGTTGATCTTATGATCACGAGCAAAAGCGTGACTTTTATTCGTTGTCCATTTTCAAAATGGCTCATTGGATCTGGCAGCTGTGCTTCCTGATCTTACTTTGGTCAACACTGCTTCTTGTGTTTGTACCACTCACTCAATGTGGTACTCGTCTGAGTGTTAACAGTATCATCACTCGCTGTTTCAGAAAGATGAACTGGACGGAGTTGACCTTCGAAGAACAGTTCAATCAACGCAAAGTGGATTCCACGATTCACATGTCAGAGACAGGCGACTTGAAAACACAACATTTGGGTCGTTGTTTCAGAAAAATCGCTATTCTCCTCAAGATTACGAATCAAGATCAGGTAGCGAAATCATCTTTTAATTATTTTCTTTAGTAGATGTTCTTGGTGTAGCGGCAATACAGAAATAAGATACTTTCACAAGTACTTTAGATATTCATGGAAAACATTTTAAGATACCGGTATTGCTAATTTCAAAAGTCTTTCATCACTGCGGCTTTTAAAATGAATCAAAGCTTTATTTATGTATTCATTTTGCATCTTTAATATTCACAATAGCTACAAAGCAGTACGTTTTTTAAATTCATTTTTGAATTAGGGCTGCCTGGTCCTCGAATCATTAAGATAAATACAGTAGAGCCCCGATTATCGGCGGAATTGGGTGGCAAGGGCTTCGCGGATAACCCGAAAAAAGACTAAAAATGAGGTGTCAACACGAAAAAAATATTTCACCATTAAAAACTACGTTTTATTGTACAAAAAACATAATATGTAAAACTTTTAAAATATATACAGTACAGCAGAAAGCTTTCTGAGAAAGAGCCTGCCACTCATCCACAAATCCCGAGAAGGCCTGTAGGATCCCGATGCACAATAAACCTGTCAGTAATTTTCGACCTTCACACTGTAGGGCCTATAATACTTTCCCTGTAGTTGGCTTGGATTAAAATTGTTTTTTTTGAGATTCGTAACGAGAGTCGCGGTTAGGCAGAAAACCGGGGGAGGGGGTTAATCTTTCCCCCCCCCCCCCCCCTTGCCTCCCCACGGAAGAAAACGCCATCTTTTTGGGGTCTTTTTTTTTTTTTTTTGTTAGAAGCCATCATGTATTATTTGTACCCCTCCCCTCATTTTAACCTCCATCCAATCCAACTTTTTTTTTGTTTTTTAACCATCTTCATATCCCCAATCACTCCAAATTCCTGGGCAGGCCGTCTGATATGAACAAGAGATTCTGTAGCAACTTCGCAGGCCGTCCCTGGCGCGGTCCTTCCAAAGGCTACCAAACACCAGTCAAAAATAAACATAATTGAAAACACAGAGTTGGTTTTATATTTATTGTTTCATCATTTTTTTTTAAAGTCAATAAGAAAAGATTTCAATTTTTATATTTTTTAAGAATACCAATAATAACATTAAATTGAATAAAACTTTTTAAACTGTTGAGACATCATACATGCTGCTTCGCATTGGATTTGCGTATAGTTAGAATTCTGAGGCATCCATGGAGGATTGTACCAAAGTAAATTTCAATGAAGGTTTTTTTTTTTTCCTTTCATAAAGGTTTGGAGGAACAAAGAGGGTTACATTTTTTCCACCCTGAAGACTAACAGGTCCTGCTTGAAATACACGTAAAACAATGATTCTAATAAAATTTTATTTATTTATTTATTTATTTATTTATTTATTTATTTATTTATTTATTTATTTATTTAT
>JAFIDM010004315.1:10807647-10841288 GCA_023159025.1 Thereuonema tuberculata | reverse complement strand
TATTTATTTATTTATTTATTTATTTATTTATTTATTTATTTATTTATAAGAAAAAAAGATGAAAAAAAAAGGTGCGCGCGAAAAAACAAAAAATACTTCAAGGTTTGCCTGCTTAAAAACCCACGTGATCGATTTCCACCAATCATGGAGCTTCTTCATTTAATAAGGCCACCAACTAAGCTTGTAATGAGCCAATCAAAAACAGTTTTACTATCACCTACAAAATCTGGAAATGGCTCTTCGCGCCAAGTTTGAAGTGTTAATAAATGAAGAAAATTGGTTCAGAAAGCGGTAATAGCAGTTGCTCCGATGCAGTACAACATTGATATGAACGCAACTACATTATTTTTATGAAAAGTTGTTAATAATTACTTTGAAAATATTTTGTAAATATTCTTTCTTTTCCTTATCGTGTTACATTCATAATTATCACTAGATGCTAACAAAAACTACAAAACTTTTCTGCAGAAAAAGTTAAAAAAAATTGATGTACACTTATAGTTTTCCACTGGTAAACGATCCAGTGTATTTAGCTAGAAAAACCTGCGTTTGTACTAAAACAAATAAAAGAAAAAAATATTATGTTTGTACGCTAATTTTATTTCTTTATTTGAAATTAAGAAATGGCGGCACTTAATATTACTATTCTAACTTCAGTATAATTGTTAATAAAGGGTATATATTTTTTCTTGAAATTAAACATTGGCTTTATTAGTTGTTATTAAAACAGAATTTTATGTAGGTTATCAATATTTCTAGATCTGACATTAATTAATTATAACTTAATTATCAATTTAAAATAACCACATCTTCACATCAATAAAATATATTCAGTAAAATACATTTATTCAATATATTTCATAACATCAAATTTTCGGAAAGAATATCTTATTCAAAAATTAATCAATTTCGGGCTAAAACAAAGCATTAGATATGAACATGAATATACTTTACAATACGTAATATTGTTAAAATTAAGAATCTTAAATGTTAAATCATTATTGACACACAAACAATCCAATAAAAACAAAAACTTAGTAGTTTAATTCAGGGTGTCTACCAACCGGGAAATCCGGGATTTGTACGGGAAATTTGGGTTGACATGAAATGTACGGGAAATGACCTTAAAAATCAGACTATGTCCTTAAATTTTCAGCATGATGTTTTTCTTTTTGATTGAGCAGATCGGTTTCGAGTGTTTTTTTTTTTTGGTTCAACAGATCGGTTTAGAGGTTTTGTTTTTTTTTTTTTTTTTTTAATTTTTGTGAAAATGTCCTTAAATGTACGGGAATTGTCCTTAAATTTTTTGTTTGAGATTCAGTAGAATCTGTAATTCTTCAAATCTTACAGTTTTTTGGGAATCATAACATAAATTCACCAGATCTCCTGCTAATTTTACAAAACTGCTATTTGCATCCACTCCTTTATTTCTATTCAAATTTTGACCCTTAGAATTTCTTTTTAAGGAAAAATAGAAAATACTAATAACCTCCAATTATTAGTTTAATTTTTATCTCCAAACTTTTTGTTTTGTTTTATTATGAAGTTATGAAAGGAGTAAATTTTGTGAAGAAATCTATATGCCGATGGGAATAGGCAACTTATATAGTAAAAAAATATTTTATTTACAAAGTTCAATCTCCAAACTGAGTAAGTCACTGATGAAATTAATTTGGGGGGGGGGGGGGGAAGAATTGTTTGTTAGGTCATCCAACTTCATTATATCTCCAGTTAGTGCCATGTTAAATGTGGTGGTTCAACTGTGGACATTTTATAACTAATCCATAGCAGGCACATAATGACGTGCTGTGTTACTTAATGTTTCAATAATACAGAAGTTGCAAAGAGATTTTGATTTCATGCTTTAAAGATTTTATGTAGCTAATTTACAGTTTGTTTGTTTTTTTCCTTAAATGCAAAATGTTCAGCCTTTTTAAAAAATATGTAATTTTTCTAATCTACATCTGAACAGCTATCTCTTTATTTTTAATTAAACTGGACAACTGCATTTGTGGAGGCAAATGTTTTTGCTCCCTTTTTTTTTTCCAATTTATAAATTCTTGGAGAATGAATAGGGGAGAGGGAGAAGTATTGCTTTGCTGTGACAGGATGGGGAAATCCATCCAAGATCCCAGAATTTCATCTTAAAAGAGTGCTTTTGTTGTAAGACAATACAGAATCTGAATTGGGGATCGCATTGATGGATACATGAACTACATATCTATTAGAAACAGCTGCAGTTTAAATAATTGCAAACAGCAGACATAAGCAATTAATAATCCAAGAAATAAATTTTATTGATGGCTGAGATATTTTCATGTTATCTTATTCTATTTTTCTTGAATCATTATTGAGCTAAAAGCCAAGAAAGTATATAGTGTGGTCCGAGGTAAATACCAGACAAAAAAGAAATTTTTGTAGTAACTCAAAAGGTTATGAAGGTTTGAAATATAATTTTTTTGGTGCAGATTATGTAATAAAACAGAATGTACCTGGAACAAATATGCTGTGATGTCACAAACAATAAAAGATAAAAAACTTGCGTGTGTCCGGTAACTATCCTGGCAATGGAGCAATTCTCGGACAACCATGGGGTATTTTCTTGACAGTGATTTCTCTACTGTTCTGTGCATAATTCAGAAAAGTCAATGGTCCAATTATTGGACAAAGTAGTATTCTAGAAGTATCTTGATAGTGGTCATTAATGGATGCTAAATAACTTCATAAAAAGTGAGTTGTACAGAAATAATGGAAAGAAACATCAAATCAAATTCACTTATATTATGCCCTCTTTTAAGATCATAATAACACAAGTAATGACTTATTACAAACAATTTTATATGTCACTTTGAACAACAACAAAAATAAAGAGAAAAAAATATGATTATCAAAGCTATTGAGGCATGAGGTTGTGCAGATATAAACAGTTACTTTCTCATTTTCCAGATATTGTTGTACAGTGTTTTTACTTCACTGTTACTCTCGATAACAAAAGGATCAGTTCCAATACCAAAACTACGATGAAAAGGAAAAAAATAGCAGTATTAGGGTTTCTGTTAATTGTACTGCTTGCTGTCCAAAAATTACCCAGAGAAAAAGTATACACCTACTTTTCTTACTAGTTTTCCTAGAAAGATAATTCTTAAATGAAGACATTCTTTCACATGTACCCTTAACATGATATTTTAAAAACTGCTGCAAATGTAATACATCTAAAGTTACTCGAATATTTGTAAAATCAATAAAAAAGTTGAAACCCTTTTTTTTTAGCATATAGTGACTTTCATTTTTTGTACTCTTTGTACAGGGAAGAGGACAGCCCCAAAATTTATAAATGTAATCATTACAAAGCAGGTTTATGGAAACCTCTCCCTTAAAAGGTGTTTGTGTGAGGTCACTGTCCAGTAAATATCCCAATTTCAGGTGCCCGACATTTATCCTGAACCACCCTATCTGTTTTAACTATGTTGACTGTTCTGAGACAAACTTAGTTCTTATTTTGGTATTTATTTACAGCCAGCAAGAGAAGAAGACATGGTCATGATTGATCATGTGCACGATTCAATCACAGAGGAGAAAATCAAGCTGCTGCAACCATTGGCCATTAAATTTAGACAGAGCTGTCCACAAATCCTCTATCCATTCAGGTTTCTTAAGGTAAACCCTTTCTTCACAATGATACTTTGTAGTAACTTTTTTTTTATGAATGTAAGCGTTTTTAACTCGGGAGAAAACAATTCTCAAGCATCTTTTGATAACAGAATTCTGAATTTGGAAATTTAAAATTTTAATCCAAGCCATTTTTTTAAGTAAAATAATTAAAAGCCGTTCCGGCATGGACAGCGGTCTGCCATGTGGCTGTTGTGTCGGAACCTGGGTTCGAATCCTGGCATTGGGATGGCTGTTTTTTTCTTCTTCTGTGTTTCATCCATTTCTTCCTGGGACTTACTATCTCAGGGTTATTCTGGACAGGGTGTGAATCTCGTCCCCCTTCTCGAATTTCCTAGCTTCGACCTGACATTGTCAGGTTGGGCTGGTTTCGTGATCCTTAGTTGGCCTAACTGGAGGCAAAAAAAAAAAAAAAAAGGCCTTTTATTAAGCTGCTTGTACTTTTTTTTTTATTAATCAGCTTCATTCTTTAATGTTAAAAAACCAAAGAAAGGTTTCCTGCCATTTTCGTAGAAAAAATTCTAGGAAATTACAGTACCACATAAAGTCTCAGCACATCTTCATAATTGAAGGGGAGAGGAAACTATCCTCTACTGCTGCAATGAACAGTTATCAGTAAACACACATAATAAGCATTAAGAATCAATCCAATATTCAATACAGACACCCAGCATTAATGTATTCAATGAGTCCAGAGTGAGTAAGTAAACCAAAAATGTACCTAAAGTGAAGTACAACTTTTATTTGTTGATGATTTACTGCACTGCAAATCATCGTATACAGGCATAATTGATGTAAGTAAAGCATTTATAACTAAGATAAACACAGTAGACCTTATTTTACTGTACGGTATTAAGTTACTTTCTATTTCATCACAACGAAAATCAGTACATAAAGCAGATGTTAGGCTTATACCATGTACATATTCAGTTAAGCTTAGCCTAATCATGCTAATAAGTAACATACTACATGTACTATATTAATAGTCTTACGGCTTTTAGCATCTAACTATTATTTAATCACATTAAAATCTCAAAATATAAGTTAATCAATCACTTAATGAAAGCATGTAAGACAATAATACAGAGATGCAAACCAAAACATGTTTGAAGACAAACTGAACAGCAGAGAAAACAAAATGAAATGTACTCATGTTTGTAGTTGGAAACTGATCAGGCAGTGGTACCATATGGTTAAAGTCTTGTTCTTGGAAAGCGACCATACATAAACAGGAGAATGGCACTACTGAAAAGATGTCCATACAGCAGAGTAATTGAATGACATTGGTATGTGGAACTTTCTGTCTTTCTCAAGAAATGACTGAAAGGGAACTTGGATTTAAGAAAGTTAATGGAGGATGCTGGATAAGCCACAAATTTAGACAAAGTCTGTTAACAACAGAGAAAGGTATCACTTGCCAAATGGTTTCAACAGAGTTTCAAAACTAATTTTAGTTTATGATAATTCTTTGGATTCTGTAGGTGAAGTTGTGTAGATGATTACCTACAGGCTAGTTTAGCCAGCTTTGATTCTAGTGGGCATTGGACATTTCCTTGGGTTGATTTCTATCCTGATAGACTTCAGGGTTCACCCAATTATCTTACATAATATGTAAGACAGCCAGTTTTCTGTTGAATGGTGGAAATTGGAGTTTGTAACTTGCTCCCTATATATCAAGTATATATTGATTGAATCTTGAACTGTTAATCCTTTTAAAATCATATTTACCACTAAAAAAAATATATGAAAGTCAAAGCAAAGCCATTCTGTCGGGTAATGAAATGATTAAGATATGTTGCAGATTAAGATATTCTTATTTCTATGTTGTTTTTTTTAATTTTAGATATAACATTTTTATTAATTTGAAAGGTAGTAAGTTTCCTTACAAATATTTTTTTTTTTACATCATCTATAATAAAATCAGTTTGTTAGAACAAATGGATTTTAACGTTACAAACGTTGTAAAAAAAAAATCATAATAAATCCTCACTTATGGAAACTTGTTGAGGCTCCTTATGATTGATCGATGATGGTTTACAGTGTTAAATATTGACTTCATTTGTTATAAAGAAATTAATAAGCAACTTTTCTTTTTCTCAGTAACTTTTTTCTTAGAGTCTTTATTATTATTATTATTATTATTTTGTGTCTAGGCAGTAAATGGACGTCCATTTGAAGTAGTTGAGAGTAAAGATACTACAGCAAATTACAGTGGATGTGATGAAACCAGTCCTGTTCTTGCCAACTGTGGTCACTCTTTCAAAGAAGGAAATATTATTGATCATAGTCAGGTATTTTTTTTTTATACAAAATTATTTATTACAGAATATCTTTCCTAGAGATCTATAAATCATGTTTTGAAATTAGGGAAAGATAAAACATTTTGATATTATTTATTTATTTATTTATTTATTTATTTTTCAGCATTCTTCATTTTCCTCTGGAGATCATCAGATCATTAGTCTTTTAGGAATGAAAGTAATTCTTGTGATAATATATTCTGTGTCTTTTTTTTTTTCATGTTCTTTGAAGCTCTCTCAAAGAGATGCTATCATTCAAGTTTTGCTGACATCTTTAGTTGTTGATGTTATCCTAGCCAATTTCTGTAGTTTTCGTCATCTGCCATGTTCTAATCAGGTTAAGAATTGACCTTCTATCTTTTCTTTCTTTCTTTCTTTCTTTTTTTTTTTTTTTTTTTTTACAATATTTTGATGTTGTATTGAAGAACAATAATGAAAGGCCTTGACTTCATTCTCAGGGAGAGAGAGAGTGGCATTGCCAGTACTTTTTTTTATCATGATAAAAATTTCAATTTATCACATTATAAGTTATCACACTCTTCTTGACTGCAGTTCTTCTTTTCAGAGATTTTGAGATAAGCAGGGTTTCATACGTTACACTGATACAAATGGCATTCAATAATTCCCCAGTTTTTTTTCTGCTGTTCATTCCACTCAATATAGCTTCCAGAGCCATGAAATGATGTCTTAATTAATTCACCAACTTCTTCCTTCTCAAAAAACAAAAAAGGAGTGAGATGTTTTTCTTTTAGTTTCAGTGCGTTTCAGATTTGAAAAGCTACAGAAAGTCTCATACTGAAATGCTTTATGTTCTTAGGTTGTATTGTTCAAAAATCTTTTCGTTTTATAGTGGTTTTTTTTCCGTACTTTCATGTGTTTAGTTTCTGTTTAACACGCTTTGTAATTTCCTATATAAAAGCTAGAAATCATAAGGATAAAGGATTGGCCAGCTGATAACCTGCAGGTTGTATGTAACCCTCAATGTGCATCATAGATATATCCAATGATATTAATTTCTATCATCATTTTTTTTATAGCATCTTTTCAAAGAAGTCTATCTCTTACAATTTGAAATTATTATAACTAAAGAAATTTTATAATGTCTGCGTCTTATAAGTTTATATGGAACTTTATATGGTGAAGTTAACTTCAAAATCTATTCACATTAGCCTTGATTGCTTTGTATTTAACATCTTATAAATAACCTGGAAAAAAAAACAATAAAGATTAAAATTCTAGTCTGTCTTGATTTACCCTGCAATGCAGAATCTTCTGAGATATAAACTTTTACAGTGTCAAAATGCAGTTTGGAAATCCCTCCAATGTTACTTTTTAGTCCTTTTTTTAAAGTGACAACTGTTTCATCCATGGAATTTCTTACTCCTGTTATACGATTAACAGTCCAGATTTCTCTTGTATTTTTGATTGCAGAAATATTGAGGCCAAGTTCTTTGTCCTCAAGGGTTGAGACTCTTAAATGTATCAAACTCTGGCCACATTAAAGTTATATCAACCAACTTGCTATATAGTTAGAGTAACAAGTTAGCAGTTTTGTTGCTGTACTTGATAAGTTGATATTTTTAAATCAACTTAACAGTAAAATTTTAGTACCAGTAGCTAACTATCAACTTAGTAATTTTTGAAGTAGCCACTTCACAATATAAAGTTCTGAACTTATAAGACTCGGACATTATAAAATTTCCTTTAGCTATAATAATTTCAAATTGTAAGAGATAGACGTCTTTGAAAGATTGGTATAAAAAAAAATGATGATAGAAATTTATATCATTGGATATGTATATATGATGCACATTGTAGGTTAGATACGACCTGTAGGTTATCAGCTGGCCAATCCTTTATCCTTATTATGATTTCTAGCTTTTTCTCAGTGAGACAGTGCATGTGAATAGGATTTGGTTACTGTTTTCATTTAAACAATGGCAATATACACTATATGGCCAAAAGTATCCCGACATCAACTGTTGTACAATCAGAAAGTCACGTGGCACATATTAATAGGATGTTGGGCCACCTTTAGCATCAATCACAACCTGCATTTGTCTGGAAAGACTTTCCACTAGATTTTGAAATGTGTGAACAGGAATTTTCTTCCATTTCTCCATGAAAGCTGCAGTGAGTCCGGCCACTGAAGAAGGGCGGTTGGGCCTGGTGCATAATCTGCGTTCCAATTCTTCCCAGAGGTGTTCTACGTGACTCAGATCAGGGCTTTGTGAAGACCAGTCCAGTAGTTCAACACACATCTATTCCAACCACAAAAGCACAGCCCTCACTCTGTAGACTGAACAGTTATCCTGTTGATACAGAAACAGTCCTTCCTAGAACTGTTGCCATAGGGTGGGAAGTGCAGAGTTGTCAAAAATGTTGACATACATCTCAGCGTTCATGTTTCCGGTCAAAGGAAATAAGGGATCCAGGCTGAACCATGAGAAACAGCCTCAAACCATGATTCCACCACTACCAAACTTGACAGTTGGCACAATACACTCGGATAGGAAGTGTTCTCCTGGCATCCACCAAACCCAGACACTTCCATCGGACTGCCAGATCGTGTAGCGGGATTCATCACTCCTAAGTACTTGTTTCTAGTGCTCCACAGTTCAGTGACAATGTACTTTGCACCACTGCAATTGCTGTTTAGCATTCACCTTGCTTAATTGTTGGACTTGTGAGCAGCCGCACGAGTGGAAACCAATGTGTTTCAACTCCAGATGAACAGTCCTGGTGCTAGCGACTGAAGCTGTTTGGAACTCACGAGTGACCGTTCCAAGGGAACTTGTGATTCTTCTGCGCATTGTCTGTCTAATGCCCGTTTATGACAGTCTGATGCTGCAGTGACCTCTTTTATCTCGTTCTATGATGTCGTAGCACTCAATAACAGCCAAATCCACTTCTCCAGAGGATATTTGGCCATATAGTGTATTTGCTTTTGTATTGAAAAATTATTTTCGATAATATAGTAGGCAATTATCTGGGTTCGCAATAACTGGGTTGCTGATTAACTGGCAAAGTAAAAAAATTACGAAAATTACCTTTCAAAATATTACGTATTGAAATTTCAATTAAACACCCGCCCTTACACTATGATAACTGTCCGGTGACTTTTACAGGCCTGTAAAACTGAATGTGTGGATGAAAAATTTTAACACAAAATGCAAACATAATTATCATGTTTTTTTTTTTTAACCAGGTTAGTTTTTTTCCTACCACACTGGATAATTGAGAATCTACTGTACTTACATTTTAAATACAGTAAAACCCCGTTATTACGCTCCCGCTTATAGCACTATCCCGTTCTTTATGCTCCTTTCGTGCGGTCCCTGGAATTTTCTATATAACTCTGTATACTTTTACCCTCTTATAACGCTTCAAATCCCGCTTGTAGCGCTTTTTTATATCGGAAATTTTGTATCGAAAAGAAATGTAACACTGTAACGAATCTTTTCTTTCCCTGGTAGGAGGGAATCTTTGAACTCTTTGAAGTGCGGGTCTGTGATACAGTAAGTTAGTGCAAAATGTCGAAGCGGAAATCCCTTTCTATAAGTGAAAAATTGCAAATTCTTCGTAAGTACGACGAGAATTCTACACTAAATCAGAAGGTTTTCGCAGAATCTAAGAATTCCCTGATCCAGTCTGAGAACAATAATAAAAAATAAGAATGGAATTATCAATTCAGCGAAGGATGGTTGCAAACGTAAAAAAGTAGTGTGGAAAATGTGAAGATGCCGAGGAAATTCTAATTGAATGGATTCATCAGTCCCGTGATGCATCAGTGCCATTAAGTGACCCAATCATTCAAGAAAAGGCGCGTGAAATAGCGGGCAGTGCACTAAAACTGCTCCGAAAATATGTTTGTATTGCTCCTAGTGGAATATCAATTGATGTTAATAGTTTCTTGAACCGCATTGAAAATGTCATAATTTATAACAGTAGCATACACACACGGCAAACCACAATCAAAGATTTTTTTAATAGGAAATAAGCTCACATTTGCACTATATCTATTTCAGAATCAAGTATCTTTCCTGTAAAATGGTGTCTAAATGTTTCCCCATCATATAAATCATTCCCCGTTTATAGCGCTATCCCGCTTATTACGCTTGTAGGTCACGGTCCCTTGACGAGCGTAATAACGGGGTTTTACTGTATTATAATATACAAATAAAATAATTTAAACCTCAGTCTTCCATAATAATAAAAAAAATGAATGAGTACATTTTGAGAACTAACTTAACATTGTTTTGTTTTTTTCTCTCAAGCTCACAATTAAAGTTTCTTATGATTGTTAACTTCGTACTGCTTTTAAAATTTATAAATCATTACTGATACTAAGATTTTATGCCAATACTTTAAGTTGATTGTAAAGGGTTTTTTTATTTCAATTTGTAGGGCTTTTGCTGTCCCTGTCCCAACTATCAATTCAATGACACTTCTTTGAGGAAAGTTAGGGAAGCCAGTCAGTTTCTTCAAGGTACCAGAGGCAATCAGAATTGCGCAGACACTAATATTCCACCTACAGTTGAGAATATTCCAAGATATTTTGCTAGTGCTCATTGCCTGAAGTTCAGCAACATCTGGTAAGGAATAAAAATTTGAAACCTTTCACTTTTTTTGATGTAACCTTCTGAATTTGAGAAATTTAGGAATAATAAAAGTGAAAAATGAGATTCAAATTTAATGTCCTGGATGTTTTTACTTCTGCTTGATGTAGTTTGTTCCGATTGGAAAATTAATAAATCGAGAATTAAAGAAACTGAAAGTCAGTTTTCAAAATTGTTATTAAATGAAAGTAAATATAAAATAAGTAAAAAAAAAATAATTAAGAAGTCAGTAGTAACTACAAGAACATGCTATAAAATCCATAAATACAAAATTAGCAGTGTAAGTTAATTATAAGTTAATATTTGAATGCAATGGTATTAAAAGAAAAAAAAAAAGATGCACAGAGAATGATTTAATGAGAAAGTGATAGAACTTAATAAAATTAGCTCAACAAAACTAAATGTCTTTATTTGTGAAGGGAATAGTGATGGAAAAATGTGGCCCATGTTTTATTAAGCTTCAGTAGTTGTAGTATATACTAGGAAAAATCATTCAAGACGTTTGAACATTTAGGAGTAGTAGTTAGATAGAAATTTCTCCAAAGTAAATTGCTGATGGATTTATGAACTTACAGATGGATTTTTGCTTCTTCTTTATTTTATAATCACAAATAGTAACTATTGTAATCTCACTTCAAAGTCTTGGTGATCTGTTCACATGAAAAAAAGATTAAGGAATTTTGATAAAAAACTTGAAGGATTATTAGCAATGTTTCAGTCTTGCTGTTAATACTATTACAGAAAATACAATGAATTAAACAAGAAAATAAATTATGCAATGAAATGGCAGTTATTGTAAAATTATTATTATACTATAAATTTTACTGCATTAAATCTCTGAAAATTTATATAAATATGCTCACATACAATTTAAAAAATAGTTCAAAAATTCAATAAAATATTATTTATATTGTTTAGGTATTCTGTGAATGCTTTAGGACCACCTTTTCAAGATCATGAAGTTTATCTGCAGGTATATGAACAGGAGGTGGATAGCAAATCCCAGCCATCCTGGAAGGAGATCTCAGATGGAGAATATTTCACTATTTCTAGGAATCAAAACTTCATCAATCGTAATGGAACTGTGAGGAAAACATTTATTTAATAATAATTGAAAATGGGAAAGGAAATTATTAAAAGCAGTTACTCAGTACTTAGGAATTCTTGACTAACTTAATTTGAAATTTCAATTTCAAAAAATGTGAAGATTCGTTCTCTTGCATCAGTTTTAAATGCAGCATTCTCTAATGTAGCCAATGACAATAGTCCCTACAATAAGGATTTCTAATGTCTGTTTAGTAAAAGTGAAATGTAAACATTGAATTTTGACTGATTTTGAAATGCAAATTTGATTTTTGAGAATTGGTATGAAAGTAATGCTTCACATTTTTTTCCCCTTTAAAGAATATAAGATTTAGAACAAAAGCTTTTGCATGATGTAATAATAAGTGTTTCATAAAGATTATGGTACTTTTCCTGCAAATAAGTTAGCATCATTTTCTATACACTTTTGCAATCTCTGAGTAAGACGCTCTGTTGCAATTCAGAAAGTTCTTGCTTCAGTGCCAGAGCTTTGCATAAACACTTGAGCTTATCAACAACCTCAAAATGGTGTACAAGTAGTGCATCTTTTAGCAGGTCACAGATGATAATTGAAAGGTGGTAGATCCAATTATGAAGAGGATTAGGAAGCACTTCCTAATTTTCACAGTTTTCTCCGTTGCCTGTCATTGTCGTGTTTCTTTATGGCTGTGAACTTCTAACATTTGTAATGCTTTGAGATTCATCTGTATTGATTTTGGGACAAATATGAATGAACATTCGAATTATTGCCACCTATTTCCTGTCTTTGACTGTCACAGGTTTCTTATCTGCAGTTTAGGATACCAAAAAAAATAAATAAATAAAGTAACTGAAAACATGAGACATTCAAATATGTGTAACAATACATTATAACTAGTTGACCTGTGTGAATAATTCGCAACAAAAAAAAACACCTTTGAGAAATAAATTGTTAAATAGATGGCACCTTCTGCATTTTTATAAAAAGGTGTTTAAAACACAGTTTTTTTTTTTAACGAAAACATTAATTTTCAGCAATTTGTTTATTTTTTGTATTAGCCGTGAACATAATCTTCAAAATGATGTCTCAGTCATTGATTTTTGATGAAGTATAAAGGGAGATATGGTGTACCGACACAAAAACACCTTTGAGAAATAATATATAAGGATTACATCATTTTGCTACAGATGGCACTTAGCATGAACAATTGATTATCAAATATCTCCATTCCTTACTGTTTCTTTGATGGCATAGTGATTAAATTATTAGTGATAGTCTCATTAACAGTTATTATCCATCAAGAAGAGCAAAAAGTTATAGGCTTTAATGTTGTAAGCATTGGTACACCAAGTGGAGGGGGAGCTTAGTAGGACCCTTTCCATTGCATCTGAAAATGAAAGAAATCTAGGATTTGTGACTTTTTTTGGGGGGGCTGGAAAGTTCATTGGTTAGTCTGTAACTCCCTTCCATATCTGGAAAAGGACACGACTTTTTTTGGTTGAACAACTACGGCCATAATAACCCTACCGTTCCTGTTGCACCTTTCTAAAACTATAAAAACATAGAAGCAGTAACTTAAAGCAGTAAATTTAATATAGTATCAAATCCTTTGCATATCTATGAAACGATAGGCTGTGGACAAAGATAACCTATTGTTAAGAATCATAAATTGATAAACATAACTCATAGCAACTGACGTCTACAATTCACAACAAAGCAGAATCTTTGGATAATATTAAGTCCGAAGGACAAGTACTCACAAGCATGAATCAATTAAGAAAACTTCTTATCTTATGTAGTCGATCCACTAAAAATGAGCTATACCTGCTAGATGGCATTCTTGTTTATATTTAAATTCCTTTTAGGTTTTTATTGAGCAGTTGAGAGATTTAATCATAAATTTCTATGTTCTTTTGATTGAGGTGTCTCTCTCTAATAGAATTTTATACATTAAGAATTGTCTCTCTAAGTCATTAGTTATCTATATCTAATAAAGAATGCACAACATCTGTTTTCAAATCTAAGCCTCACTCTAAATTATTTGCATATTTTCAAAAACTTTAAGATGTCATTGTTTAAGTGTGCATCTAATCGTAATTTTTACTGTGAAATGGGCATCAGCACTTACATATGGTATTATTTTATTTTTTATTTTTTTCTGATTTTGGAATAGTCAACTTGGCTCCTTGAGATTTCAGTCTTTAAATAATTATGTTAGTCATGAGCAGTGACTAAAATCGGCTTATGATTCTATTCATAGAATTTTTAAACTATTGTAATTGTAAGGGCATAAAAAATTGATCCCCTCATTATAATATTAAGAAGAGAAATTGAAAATAAAGCTCACTTACTTGATAATGTAAAATAAACAGGAGTTGAAAGGATGGGAAAATCCGTCAGTTTCAGAATACTGTGAATTTTCCATTTTCAGGGACGGCACAAACATTAGGACAACACGAGCTGAGAGCACATTGTGAAAGTGTTGAGAAAGTAAAGGAATTATGGAGGTTTGGCAATAGTGATTGGCGTTTTGCCCACCAGCAATAGGATTGTAGGCCTTAAGCAGGATGGTGTTGAAGATTCAGCAAGAAGGCGGTGGGATAGTTTATTGTGATGGGAGAGGGGTTTGGCAACTGTGAAGTTGTGAGTGTGTCCAGTCTCTTTGTACTGTGTTACTGTGCATGAACGTGTGGGGTCTTTGTTTGTGAAGGCATGTTTGTGTTCTTTGGTGATTGTGGATAGAGGGTGGGATGTTTGACAATGTAGCCAGAGGGCACTGTTTAGATGGGATCCAATATACAGTGTTGGAGGAGTGATGGGTGGTATGTGTAATGTTTATGTTGGTAATCTGAAGAAGAAAAATCCCGCCCCCCTCTCCCCACGCATCAAAAACACAAGCATGCCTTCACAAACAAAGACCCAACACGTTCATATACAGTAACGCATTACAGAGAGACTGGACACACACCCAACTTCACAGCTGCCAAACCCCTCTCCCACTTCAATAAGCTATCCCACCCCTCCTAGATGAATCTTTCAACATCATCTGGCTTAAGACCTACAGTCCTCTCAATGGCCAGCAAAACACTTGTCTCTATTGCTAAACTCCTTTAATACCTTTATTTTCCCTGCACTTTCGCTATGTGTTCTCATCTTGTGTTGTCCTAGATGACAACAAACACATAGAAGTGTCATCCTATATGTTTGTGCCCGTCCCTGAAGAGGGAATACATGCAGTATTCCGAAACTGTTAGATTATTCCCATCCTTTTAATCCTGTTTATTTATTTTACGTTAACAAGTAAGTAAGTTAGTTTTATTTTCTATTTCTCTCCTTAATTTCATACACACATGTTAAGCTTTCCCTTCATTATAATAGTCTATTCATTCAGTTTTATCATTGCAAATAATAATTCAGAAAAATATATTTCCAGGAGCAAAGGATTAATATACAGTAGAAAGGAAAAAAAACAAAAACAGTTAAACTTATTTCTAAATGTACACAGTTATAACGAGATTTTGGCTATTACATCCAATAGAGAAGGGTTGGTTATAAACAGTACAGTAATAAAGGCTTTAATGTGTGGACATATTCTATGTAATGAAAATAAACACAAACAATTAATTCATAAAAAAAACTGTATTAACAAAATGGCTACATGTTTTGATCTCATCTTTCGGTCTTTCTCGAACAATTTTACAGCTGTAAATCACCGATTTATATATAAAAATTTTTGTGTATTTATATCAGTAATTTACAGCTGTAATATTGTTCGAGACAGACCAAAAGATGAGTCAAAACATGTAGCCGTTTTGTTAATACAGTTTTTTAACTATTTGTGTGTGTTTATTTTCATTACATATAAACAACATATTTTGAGAAGCCCTTCAAAGTTAATGCTATCCTATGAGCTTCAAAAACATAATCGGCAAACTTTACAGTCATTATAATGAGCAGTGACTGAATTGGTGTTTGAGGAAGTAGGATCTATTTATCTTTTAGCCATATTTCACTGCAGATGAATGTGACATTATTTTTTAAAATTTTTAATTGATCCCTAATCTCTTAATCCTATATTTTATCTCTTCTTTTTATTATTACGGATACTCAAAAGACCTAGAAAGAGAAATTGCATTCTCTAGCTAAACTAACCAATTTCAGGTTTCAGAGTTACACCATTGATTGAATAAGAATTAAGATGACTTTCATGAAATTCAATTGCAATGGAGAATCCAGTGAAATTTCAACGTTTTTGACAGAATCTGTCTTTTTGAAATTGAGGAAACATATGGGATTTTCAGAAAAAAAAGTTTGTTCTTATGATTTAGGTTGTATTGCTGTGCTGTATGAAATCAGCACAGGTTTTTGACAGTTAATGAAGAAGTGGAAATTATTTGTGACTTAGGGAACGGAACAATGCATCCCATTTTGCAAAAAAAAAGTTTAGATATAACTCATCAACCATGTCAACATCAATCATTATAATTGAGTTTGATTGTGATTTAGCTTAGAAAAAAGAATTGAAAAATGATTTTAATAATGTATTATTTATTTTTTCCAGCTACTTGCCAACTACATTTATCTTCCACCCAGAATAGATACATTACCATTGGATATTGTACAACAGAGGCTTTTGATTCCACAGCCAGATCCACTATTTGATCCAGATAATCTTCCTCCTCCAGTTCTAGTAAGTAGAAACAAGTTTATAGTGTAAAGTGAGCACAGCGATATGGAATTTATAGATTCAGATGAAATTACAAACATATACTGTAACTTCTTCCAGTTGTTCCAGAGGCGTCTCTTTGATGGAACCTGACTCCTCTTTTAGGCTGAAGGTGCCTTCTTTATCAGGAGTTTCGGTCAGGGACTATCGATCCATGGTGGCTTTCCTTGGTGACTTTCTTTCATGTGGCAGAGTTGGTGGTCTGGGAGTTCCAGGACCCGGTTCGGACGGCGGTGTCGATGTGGTCGACTCCTCCTCCTCCGATTGTTGGTTGCTGGAAGGAGTCGTTGCTCGGGCACTTGGAATGCCAAATATTGCTGACTTGGGAAGGTCTTCGTCTCTCGGTGGTAATGCCATCCTGTTGAAACCTCATTTCAGGAAGATTTTCCACTATAGAAAGTAAAACATTTCCGATCAAATCACGATATCTTGCTCCCGTAACTGTCAAAGCACCGTCATCTGTTTCGAAGAAGTATGGCCCCATAAAACTTCCTGCGAGGTAACCTCACATCAAACGGTGCATTTGGTAGGGTGCAGTTGGTGCTGATTAATTACCCATGAATTTTCTGTACCCAAGAAATAACAGTTTTGCTATTGACGAAGCCATTTAAAAGAAACGAGCTTTATCAGACATGATTAGTTGATGAATAAATTCATTGTTTTCTCTGGCAAAACATTGCATTAGCTTTTGAATCATAGTCTCTGAGGGTACATTGAAGTGGCGGCTGTAAGCTCTTTGCATCAAAATAATGGACCTGCCAATTTGAAAATAAAATTCCATTATTTTTACTCATTGTTCCTTCGTGTAATTCACCATGATGAATCTCCCAATACTCAGCTAAAATATAGACCTGCAAAAAAAAAAAATAATAAGTAAACTATTAATAATAATGTAAGTTACGTTTCAAATCCTACTTTGAATTTTGGCCCACCCTGTATAAAGAAGAAAATTACCTTTGATTATTTTCTCTCTATTCATATGTGGAGAAAAACCTGTAGTTTTATAGAATAATGAGGTACATGATAAAAGCTTATTTGAGATAAATTTTATATTTAAATAAATTCCATTAACAGGTCTATTAGTATGAAGTACAGGTAGTCCCCTACTTACAAACTGGGTCCATTCCTACAGCTTAGATGTAAGTAAAAAATGCACAAAAACAGGAAAACTATATATATGTATATATAAATCTCATAAAGAAGTAAATATTAAATTTATTTTGAATAAATAGGTACAATAAATATTATGTATGTAGATATAAAATACATTGAGGAAATTTTTTCAAATGAACACACTTACTACAGCTATTTTGTAGTAATCATCAGTAATGGCTATTGCAAAGAAAGCAAAGAGGAGGGAATCCCAGCTGGCAATAGGCATTCATCGAAGCCATCTAGTTGTAGTTCGAGTAGACACTGCCTAAACAGCACTGAAAAACTGGAGGGGAACGAACTTTGGTAGTACGACAATGGTCTATAAATACATGTGTAATTATTTTGTTGATATATAGTTTATACGAGGGTGAGTCAAATGAAAACCTTAAAAATGTAATTAAAAATCGAAAATTTGCGCCATTGTTCTGTAAGTTGGCAGGAGTCAGAATACAATGACAGGTGGCAGAATACTGGAGAGAGGCGAAACGCTGCCACATGACCAGTGTAAAATGGCTGCTGCGCTTGCAACATGCACCAAGGAAGAACAGCATTCTGTCATACGTTTTCTGAGCAGTGAAGGTGTGAAACCTATTGAAGTCCATCGGCGAATGAAGGGCCAGTATAGTGATGCATGTTTATCACTGCAGCAAATGTATAAGTGGAGTAGGAAGTTCACGAATGGAGTGACTTCTGTGGCAGACGCTCCATGCACGGGTCAGGCACACCGTGTTGTGACACCAGAGTCTATTGCAGCTGTTGAAGCCCTTGTGATCGAAAATCACCGTGTGACCATAGATGAAATAGCTGCAAATCTGAACATTAGTCATGGCTCAGCACATTACATAATTCATGACGTGCTCAAGTTTCACGAAGTGTCCGCAAGATGGGTGCCACGGCAGCTCTCTGAAGAACTGAAAGTGCGACGCGTTGATGCCTGTGAAGAACTTTTGCGGCGCTTTGAAGCAGAAGGTGATGACTTCCTTAAGGATAAGGATATAAGAGGGTCGGCTAACAGCCGTTAACCACTCAGACCTCATGCATGGGTCCATTGTGTACCCTCATATAACATTGTTTTAAGTCAATGATTATTCTTCAACGTAAAATTGAGTTTCTGTGGTCATGAAGAGTCCTGTGGATATACAGTATAGCAAGATGACCTTAACGTTCAGCGTGGAGATGTTATCAGTGGTAAAACGAATCCTGCCAAAGATCTCCTATCTGTTCCTAGCTAAAGCTGGACAGTGGCATAGAATGTGTTCAGGAGTTTCCTGATCCATTCCACATTTCCTACATACATTACTTTGGGAAATTCCAAATATATGTAGATGTCTATTAAGAGTACAATGTCCTGGGTCCATTGTGTCCCCTCATAAAACATTGATAACATCAATGATTATTCTTCAACATAAAGTTGAGTTTCTGTGGTCATAAAGAGTCCTGTAATTTTACAGAAAAATAAAATGACCTTAATAGAAAGTGGAGATGTTTTCAGTGGTGAGACAAAACCTACCAAAAGATCTCCCGTCTGTTCCTAGCTAAAGCTGGACTGAAACATGGAATGTGTTCAGGAGTTACCTGATCCATTCCACTTTTCCTCTGGAGGTTTCGGTATATACCGTCCCTCCTCTGAAGTTTCATGGAAGCTAGCTAGTTCGTACCCTAGATAGGGAAATCTTTGGAGGTCTCTTCTTCAGAGCCCTCCATTGTTACGGGGGAAAAACAGTCGCCCTGCGGAGAGCCCCCATGCGCAGGGAAGGCCATTTTTTTATTTACTCCAGGATTTGGCCTGGTTTCCTAGAGGCACCGTTGAAGACACTATAACCCCAGTGCTATTCATCCATCGGCACGGTCCGCTTAACACCTTAGATTGGGGGGTAGTCTGGTTCGGGGTGCAGAGCACTGCTTCGCCTCACACAGTGTCCTCGGACCCGCGGAGACAAAGATTTCCACTATCCACTACCCGTGAACCCGCCAGGTTGCTGACATCCCGAAGCTCCCGGGTACAGTCCAATGACTAACCCCGGCCTGGGATGACTTCCTTGCAAGAATCATTACAGGGGACGAAACCTGGGAACACTACCACCAACTCGAAACAAAGCGAGCAAGCAAAAAATGGCGCCATTCCTCATCACCGAAACCCAAGAAGTTCTGGACGCAGCCATCTGCATGAAAGGTTACGCTGACTCTCTTATGGGATGAACGGGGCATTATTTTGGAACATTACACGCTTAGGGGAGACACCATGACTAGTGCACCATATTCCAATATGTTAAAACATCATCTTTGGCCTGCAATCAGATCAAAGTGACGAGGACGTCTGACTACTGGTGTCCTTCTGCAACATGACAATGCTGGCCGCATTCTGCCCGTGCAATAGTTGCAACCATAAATGATCTTCACTTTGTGATTCTTCCACATCCACCTTACTCACCAGACCTCGCCCCAAGTGATTATCATGTGTTTGGACCACTCAAAGAGGCGATGGGAGGAAAGAAATTTCGGTGCGATGAAGAGGTACAACAGATGGTGCACGAGTGGCTGTGCACACAATCAAAAATATTTTTTTTTCCAATGGAATCCATGCACTTCCTACGCGCTGGAGGAAGTGTGTTGAACGTCATGGAGACTGTCTAAAAATGATACACTTGTGTTCCACTTTTGTTCAATAAATTAAATTTAAAAAAATATTTAAGGTTTTCAGTTGACTCTCCCTCGTATATGTTCTAGATACATTGAAGGTTTTCTATAAAAAAATATTCAAAGAATATTGGAAATAGTCATTTTGTTTTGTCTTTTTTCAGTACTTTCAAAATTTTGGTCATATAATGATGAATGTTCAATGGTCATAGATCAGATACTAACTGTACAGAGGAATAGATCAGCTTTCCCTTTCTACTTCATCTCAATAACATTGTAAATGTAATTTATATTTTAATAACTTAAACAATAAGAGGTAAGTGAAAGAGGGTGAAATTGTGGGTGAGGAAGCCAAGTGGTAAGGTGGACTGTGCTTGAAGGAGCTCAAACCTCAATCCCACTGAGCTTTTCCATGCTGAACTTTTCTTTTCCAGCTGTGTTCTTGGATCCATCCCAGTCCTCTGTTATCTGGTTTCTTTCCCAGAGGTTAAAGGTGGGCAGGCATTAGACTGATCATCCAGCCCTCAACTTAGTACCTGTTGGTCAGGAAACGTGGGAACCTTACCTTCCATGACCCCAAGGGCCTTGCATAGGCCTGTAGTAGGATACTTAACTGTTAAAGAGTTAAATCATTGTAAAATAGTTTATTTTGAACTGATATTATCACAAATATAAGACAGTTCATTAACTGGATACAAACTTGAAAGTTTCTACTGAGTAAAACAGTGCATTACACAGCAGTAGGAATATTCATCTCTCAAAGAGTAACTTGAATACACTAATTTTTTTTTTTCAGCTATTCAAATTTAGCATCTTATTACTATGTTCAACTTAGTTTAATAATCTGCTTTCAAAATTTTGGAAATATCCCTGTCTGCCCCAGTATGACAGAAAAAAAAAAAGTATTGAAATGCTAATGCTAACTGTTGTCTGTAGAATAAGCGCGAGTGTTTGTTTGTTTGTCTTGAAACGTTCTTGAAGGGTACGCATATCTCTAAAACCTCTTTACTTGGAAACAAAAAATTTGATAAGAGCGAGGTGACGGTAGCAGGTCTGTAACATAATTTGTAACTATCATTTGCCTTTTTTTACCAACTGGAAAAGTTTCAAAGTGATCATACAATTACAATTTTTTGTAACCCGTGCAGTATACTGGTATTTTTGCTAGTATTTAATAAATACTGCTTTGTAAGTCACTTAGAGAGCTATTTTAGAGATAATTTATCTTTTTTAGAATGGTGCTTGTGATTACTTAGTCGTTGACAAAGAAAAAATCAGTTTGAGTGGTCGTTGTGATAAAGTTGGCATGAACTTTAAGGCCTTTTCTTCCCAGAAATCTCGGTGCAGTTTTCCAGCTGGAACGTAAGTATGACAACAGAATTATTTAATAATACCAAATTTGTTTATATTTCTATAATTTTTCCTTTACAGTATTGAAAACTTATTGTTGGCTCATAAATCACCTTTATGTTTTTTCCCTGTATTGATCTTCTAGATAAAATAAATTCCGACACACTGAAGTAGTTATTAAAAAGGTTTAACAAATGAAATATAATACAACTGGTTTGGATTTTCCACAAATTAAATTTTACTCAAGTTTACTTAGATCTTTTACTTGTAAATGATTTGTGGAAAATTCAAACCGGTTGTATTATATTTCATTTGTTAAACCTTTTTATTAACTACTTCAGTGTGTCAGCATTTATTTTATTTATTATTCATTTCCACACTTTAAACTTCAGATTTATTGATCTTATGGAGCAGCGGTTCCCAACCTTTTTCAGCTGGCGACCCACCTTTGCTTATCGGAATACCTCCACATATATAGGAATAGAAGAATATAGAATAAAACCATATTTTTCTGATCTTTTCTGATGATTTATTCGATGGTTTCTGATAGTTTTAGGATCAAGTCGCGACCCACCTGTAACCCTTCTGCGACCCACCGGTTGGGAAACACTGTTATAGAGTTTTATTGATTAAAATAATATCACTTTTTCCTTAGATTTTATGACCAGAATGGTTAATTATTTTTTTAAAAAATAACTTTTTTTAATGTTTCTTTTTAAACAGTTATTTAAAATTTCCATTTCATAAAAATTTAATTTTTTTCCAATTTTTTTCTAATTATATAAAATGAGTATCTTTTAATATCTTTTAACTACTAAAGAGCTTTTTCCAATAAAATTCTTATCTTTTGTTTATCAAATATTGCTTTTTTAGTATATGTGATTACTAATCAAACACACTTTTTCTCACTTTTATTTCACAGATGTTTTCAGGATCAGCCTCTT
Source organism: Thereuonema tuberculata (assembly GCA_023159025.1). Lineage (NCBI taxonomy): Eukaryota > Metazoa > Arthropoda > Chilopoda > Scutigeromorpha > Scutigeridae > Thereuonema > Thereuonema tuberculata. The sequence goes on along the minus strand of JAFIDM010004315.1, from coordinate 10,818,825 downwards.
GATTTTTGGGAGAGTGATAATGTGAGTACAGAACTATTTAACAAATGATATCAACTGAAGAGGGTTTTTCATTAATGTGGGTGTTGAATCTGAACTATTGTTGGGGAGAGAGAGTGGACACAACAATCACATTTCATTATAAATTTACGTTTTTATAAAATGAATAATTAACAGATAGTGCATTCTTAAGGGGTTCTTAAAGAAGTTTATATTGTAGAGTCTAAAACTTTTAAAATTTTTAGAAACTTGTGTCTTTCCTCTAAGTTTCCATTTAACCATTGTTGTGTAATTACTGTGATATAAGGAATGTCTTATTTTTATTTTAAAGTGTATTCAAATCAATGGGTGAATACTCCAAGGTCATGGAAAATAAGATTACATATAAAGTATCTTGTAGGAAACGGCTTTTACTAATAATGTTTTGAACTAGATTGTTATGTGTATTTGTACTAAGTTTTTACATACTGTAGTCTTACTGTGAGGACGTGATGTTTAGATAAGAAAGTTGATTTTTAATATTTTCTTCCAAGAAAAAAGAATTCCCTAATGATTAGAAAAAAAAAAACTACTACCTTTCTCCTAGAGATTCAGAAAACTTGAATATACGACATTCAGAATTTGGCAGCATATCATGTCATTAGTAACAATTAAGAGATCTTTCTTAGCTAAGTTTAATGATATGATAAAAGACCATAGTGCTTAGAAGACCATTTTTTTCTGAATTTGAGAGCAATCACAAAACAATCACTGACAAAATTATGCTATTTTGGAGTGGCTCCCAAATTAAGAAAAGAACTTAGAGCCCTAACAAAAAAAGAGGATATCTTAAAGGGAGTTGCATAGAATTGCTTTGCTAATAGAATTATGAACAGAACTAAGGGCATCTAAAGTAATTGAAAAATAAGTAAAGCAAAAAGCTGTTAACATTATGCATAAATCATTAACAATTGAAGCAATAAATAACAAATTAACACCGTAAATGAATTTTATATAACACAATATAATATCATTTGGATAATGGTTAGGCTTTTTGATAACTTGTGGCAAAAGAGAGAATAATTAAAAGGACAAAAAATCAGTGGAATCATTTTGAGAATATCATTTATTTATTTATTACATATTTAGTAATGAAATGTATAGCAACATTCATGTTTTGATGTTATTTTAAATTCTAAAGATTAATATAAATTCAACTGTTGCAGAATTTACGAATGAAAGGCATGAAAGGTAGTTATCTTCTAGAGAACTTTGGAACCCTTGCAGACAATCCTGTCATAGTGGATCAAGTGACAAATGAACATTTTATTTCATTTGAGCCAAACACCATTCACGAAGCTTACGTCTACCTGGAAGTCAATGCTGATACAATTGTGGCACTTAGAGAAGGGTTAGTTTAAGAAAATAGAAATTTAGTAAAACGAAACAAATGGAATAACTTTCTTTTTGGAATGCTTTGATATTTAAAAAAAAAAAAAATGGCTAGAGAAAATTTTACATTTAAGCACTCATTCTCTTCCAAAGTAGATATTGTTAACAGTGTGTCTGAACATCTTTTGAAGATATACAAGATTTATGTGGTCCTAGAAGAGACTATTGTAACAACATTCAAATTGGTTTTTGTTAATGTAGTTTATTTTATTCATATTACATTATGTGGGTAAGGGCACTTGACTGCGGGTTGGAGGAGGCGGGTTAGATTCCCGGCCTCGGCGGAGGGCGGGAATTTTTCCACGCTCTATTCTCCTCCAAGCAGGTCCTAGGGCCTACCTAACCCTCTGTAAAATGGGTACCAGGTTTCTTTCCCGGGAGTTAAAGGCGGGCGGGCGTCGGGCTGACCTCCGACCTCAACCTAGTCCCGTTGTTTAAGAAACGCCGGAAGCCTTACCTCCTGCAAGCCCTTTGGCCTGCATAGGCCTGTCGTGGTGATCCTTTGACTTTGACATTATCTGTAATCAAAATAGATATTTATGCCTACTAAAATAGATGGGGGATTTTCTAAGATTTCTAGTATGAAGATTTATCAATAGGAACACTATGAAATGGATCAATGAAGCACACTAATCAAAACAATTTGGTGAACAGGAGTTATTGTAAGGAAAATCATGCATGACTGACATTGTTCGATGTAAAATATTATTTTATGTAAGATACTGTAGAATATTCAGTAATATGGGTTAGAAAATGCATATAGTGAATTGTTATGCTGTATTACAATTTAATGCACATTATGTGATGTGCATTGAACAATAAGCATACCTGTACAACAAGAAAAAATGCATTTTTGAGATGGTAACTGACTCTCCTCAAACTGCTCAGAGACTGCTGCATACCTACATGGCATGGAATTGCTGAGGTTATTGAGGAGGGTTTGAGGTATCTTCGATCTCCCTTTTTCCAGTTCATGAGGAGTCAGTGGAGCTTGTCTAGCTGCAATGCACCTACCAAATACATCCTAGGCATGCTGAATGGAATTTGAGTTAGGGAAGTATGCTGGCCATTCCACATGCTCAATTCCCTCCTCTTCAAGCATGTTGTTCACTATCTGAGCTCTATGAGGTCGAGTATTATCATCCTTGAAAAGTAATGAATCACCGATGGCTGTAGCATACGACATGACAATAAGTCTAAGAATCTCATCTCTATACCTCTGGACTGTCAGACTGCTGTTTCGGATGATATACAGATTTGTATGCCAACTTCAACTTATGCCTGCCCACACCATCAATCCATCCTCCATGATGTGTACACAAAACATGAGTTATTTTTTGAGCCAGGTTCCCTCCAAAGAAGATCTCATTGATATTCAAACTCAAAGAATCTGGACCCATCAGGGAAGAGAACTTGACTCCCCTGATCTTGTCCACAATGATGATGTCCCTCAGCCCAGTTTTTATGTGCCATACATTATCATGGGGTTAAAGGGACACATGCCTTTGATCTACATCAATAAAGGCCATCTTGGTTAAGGCGATTGCAGATAGTCTAAGTTGATACCTGCATTCTGTTGCATCTAAAAGCTGAGTAGTGTTTTTGCTGCCTGTTTCGACAGTTTGTTAACAATAGATAATGGTCGTGCTTTGCTGTAGTTGCTCATGGACAGCCTTGACTTATTCCAACAATTTCTTTATTCTGGAATCGATTCCATAGTTGGGAAATGATACTTTGTGACACTTCAAGGGCCTCTGCTGCTACCTGCCTTGTCTGACCTGCTTCCAGCCTGCAAATGGATCTCCATGTAAACCGAAGACTTCAAGAAACAATATAGCACGATAAGCACAGCAGAATAAGGGAGCTCCTGGAAAATCTTTGTTTTTAATCCTATTCATTCCGATTTTACAAACACTAATTCGTATACGGATATACACGATTCTGCTGTCTATTGACACTCAACTTGTGTTATCCATTTTTCAACAAGATATCAATGCTTGGCTTGCCAAAGTCACACGCTCCCCTAATTGTTGTGATCAGCATATTAACTGCAAGGATTTCTAAATTGAATATTATCCTATTATTATTAGGATAATACAATTTTTTGACTTGCCTGACAATGCATAAAGAATAAATTTTACATTACTAAATGCTTGTCATGTTTAACCAACTGATGTTTAACCAGCTATCTACTATACCAATATTTTAGGTACATGTTGAGGATGATCTGCCACATTTTAACTTTTAAGAAATAAATCCTAATACAATATTGCTAGTTTTTACTTTCCGATCATGAAGAATCAGAGGACAGGCATTTGTTCAAATTCACTTATGAGGAAAGTGTTCTGCTTCTATTCAACGAATTCAGCAGAGTCATTATCATTGTCTTCCAGTGTGGCAAGAATTATAAAACAAAAATCAACTTGTATTGTAATCTTCTTGTTTGAAGTTTTGAAAGCCTATATAGAAATATTTTCAAGGCTATCCATAACTTTTCTAATGAGAGGTCCATTTTGTATATCATATGTATACAATTAGTACTGTGGGTTGTAAACTTCTTGTCACTATAAATGTGGATGGATTTCCATTGAAGCTCAGTGATAAGTAATTTCTTCTCTTTCCTTATTGCTTGCATTTTAGATTTTCTTGCTAAATCAAAAGCTAGTTGACTTGATTACAGATCTTGTTGGAAGATGTTATGTTTACATTAAAGTTCAGGATTGCAGCTTGTATGTAGACTGGTGACCAACTTCCTGTATCGCATTACTGTCCCCCATTATTGTTATTTATTTGTTTTGTACTTTATTAAAAATGCTTAATAGGTACTGCATGTAGTTGCAGAAACTCAAAATGCCAAATTTTCAAAGTTGACTAGAAAACTTCAGCAGTCCCTAAACAGCATAGTCCAAACATTCAGGTTGTACAAAATAGTTTTACAACCTGAGTAAAGAGTATGATATTCCTCTTCCAAATTTAGAATATTGTTTTGATTTGTAGTGATAGAATAAATCCTAAATTAGATTTCTAATTTGGGAAAAAGTAAACCTAAAATTGATACATAGATTTCCGACAACATAAACATCTGATTTCCCAAACTTTACAAGATTTATTTTTCCATTTTTTTTTTTTTACAGTAATTATTATTCTGAATTTTTCATTAGTTTTAAATTTTAGGAATATCCACTGATGTTTATTCCTAAAATGTATTAAAATATGCTCATATAGAAAGTAGCTAAGAAAGAGAGCAATCAGAAATTACAATACAACAAACCAGAAATGAAATATAATTGAAAATATATTTATATACTTCATAACAGTAAGTTTAAACCTTGTTGTGTTCAGATCTGTAATTCAATTCTACAGTTTTTGTTTATTTTTTGAAGTCCAAAAAATAAGTGTCTGCATATCAGTCAGTCAAACTGATCCAAAATGTATTAATTGAGAATTATTGGAATTCAGAAATCTTCCAGCCTTCTAAAGCTTGGTATTTTGAATAATGGTAATCATTTTAATTATCTTGATGCCTATCATAGTGTACTTATCATATCAGTGTTTTCGCAGTTATTTTTAATTTAAGTAATATTTAACCATTTTCATTTTATTTTTTCACAGATTTTACGGTCAGTTGTCCTCTGTATTTGTGATATCGGATCCAAACACGTATAAATTCATTGTTCAAGTAACCAACACGGGATTTATTTCATCTTGTTTCACTGTCACAATAAACAACTGCTCACATGGCATTCTTTCAAGCGAACCTTTTAAAAAAGTAGTCCACCCTCAGAATATGGAAGATTTTGTCTTAGATTTGAATGTCCCAGAAGTCCCTTCAAAGACAATCTTTTATTGTGCAGGTGAGGGAAAATGATACTTCATACTAATAAATATAACAGATGAGTATCCCAATATTTTTTAAGATAATTCCCTGAAAAATCCACGAGTTTTCATGCAATTTGTATATCATTAAATTTGTAATGTATTTCCATTTAAATAATTGTTTTCCTTGCTGCTATTGCCTTCACATGATTTATTTCTACATATTTATTTTATTTTAATTGCACTTCCATCTGTATACAGTTCACAAACTTCCCATTGCAAGTTTGAAAAAAATGATGAGATATGGCTATAAGAAATTGTAGCGTTTGCTTTTAGCCATGGATTCTTTGTATTCTATTATTAATAATAATCATGTGTCTTGATTTTCTTTTCTTTACTTTTTTCCTTTTTTGGCTCAACAGAGTAACATTTTAACGATATTGCTCTGACCATTAGTTATATGCAGTGTTTGATAATGGTTCTCTGTAAAGATCAGTTAAGCAAAATTTCTTCATTTTCATTTTGATAAATTAATGTTTTTGTATTTCTGTTATTTTATATTACACGTATATTATAGTATTCAACAAATCCAGTAATGGGACTTATAATAGTCAAAATATCAATTTGCCTACCAACATAAAACTCTCTCTCTTTTTTTTTTAACTTCTTGTCCTTACCATAATCTTGTGAACCTAAGAGTATCCTAAAAGAAGATAAACTTTATTTCCGTTTATGGATGGAAATCAAAACATAACTCCAACACAAGCTGCAAATTTTCAAGGTATCTTTACTTCAGTCCCCATTTATCAAATGTTACAGTGTGTTTCAACTTAAGAAGAAACTAAAATTTTTATATGGAACTTAGCTAGGATAGTTAGAATAAAGCTTTATTTGGGGATGTTTGAATGAAGAAGAGAAATATAACAACTTACATAGAGGAAATTTGGTTTACTAAATAAAAAAAAAAATACTATATCTATAATGTAAAAGGAGCTGTTCTGCCATGGCCAAGCGGTCTAGACGGCGGTCTGCCGTGTGGCCGTTGTGTTGGAACCTGGGTTCGAATCCCGGCATTGGCATGGCTGTTTGTTTCTTTCTTCTTCTGTGTTAAGTCCATTTCTCCCCTGGGACTTACTATCTTAGGGTTATTTCTGGATGGGATGTGAATCTCGTCCCTTTCTGGAATTTCCTAGCCTCACCCTGACGTTGTCAGGTAGGGTTAGCCCGTGGTCCATAGTTGGCCAAAGTCGATGAAAGGAAAAGGAATATAAAAGGGAAATTTGTGGATGTGTGTGTGTGTCTGTTTGAAATGTTTAGCATACTTCCTAACATGCTACAAACTTGAAATTTGGCATATGGGTAGGTTCCATAGTGAAGACAATGTAAAAAGTATAAAAATAAACTTTTTAGTTGTTGTTGGGTTTTTTTTTTTTTTTGGGGGGGGGGGGGGGGGAGGAATGACCATGAAATGTGTGCTGGCAGTCTGCAATACACCTCAGTTAAGTGGCCTGCAATGCTTTCCCCTGCCATTTCAAAGTGATCTTACAATTTTGATTCCTTTCTCATCGACATCATTGTAACCTGTACAAAGAACAGGGATTTTGCTAGTATTTAATAAATGGCAAGCTTCACATATTCCTAATTAAATAGTAGTAAATCTGTGCTGTTTTGCTATTTGTATCAATGTTATTCTAATATTAATGAAATTAATCCTTCAATTTAAACAAGACATACTGTTGAATGCTGTTGAAAGACAAGACACACTATAATCAGCACTGCTTTCGTAGAGAGAATTTTAGTTGATTGATCCCTGGGCAAGCATGTACTTGCTAGGCATCCTTTTAAATAAATCTATAAAACAAAGGAAAGTAAGTCCTTGTTTATTTAAATAATTTAGTCTCGATCTAATATCATCAACCATAAAAAAAAACATTAACTGCTTTGTGCAAAAGACTGTAAAACTATGAGGCCCAGGCAAAAGCATAGGTTGCTTATATTGAAAACTACCTCTGACTTTCATCTATTAAATGGAATTTTAACTAGTATGAATGTGATAATAAAGACCTAAAGAATAAAAAAAAGTTTTCATTTCATTACAAGAATTCAATTGGTGCTTTTATCATCACTGATATTTTTTCCCCTTTACTAGAATACATTTTCCATTTATGCAAATGAAATTTTATGTTATGTTTTAGTTATGATATTAAAAAAAAAATTACATCCAACAGTCACATGTTATTTTTAACCAGTTTCTGGTGCTTTAAATATCTGAATTTAAGCTTTTTTTTTTTAACAATTTATTGAGGAAATTTGATTTTACAATTATTTTTTTTAAATTTCCATCAGTTGAATTGACTAATGAAAAGGGACACGCTGTAGCTGTTCGACATGTTCATTTTCAAGCATATAACAGATGCATTTGTCTGTTGCACTGTGTATGTAAGGTAAGAAGCATTTTTAAAAATATTATAAAAGGAGAAGTAAAAAGTTTTGAGCGTTTGTCACTGGATGGCATTAGTGAGCCATAAGTCACGATGTAAATGTCGCATCTGGTCATTCTGTACTGCGCCATAAAGGTGACATAACGCTTTACAAAAAGTTCTTTAAAAGTTTTGTGTTAGGTGAAGCCAGTTGTGTGTTAGAGCGTTCCAAAATGGAGATAAAAAAAGAGAAAATTCGACACATTCTTATACCACTATGACCAAGGGGAAAAAGCGGAGCAAGCGGCCAAAAAAAATTGTGCTGTTTATGAACCCAATACAGTATTGAATGCAAGCAGTGGTTCCAACGATTCCGATCTGGTAATATGGACGTCGAAGATAAGGCCCGTTCTGGTAGGCATATCGTCGAAAATGTCAATAAAATCATGGAATTCGTCGAGTCGGACTGGCATGCGAGCACTTATTCCATTGCCCAGGAACTGAAGATGAGTCAGAAAACCGTTTGGAACCATATGCATAAGGCTGGTCTCACGAAGAAGCTCGATGTATGGGTGCCACACGAATTGACGCAAAAGAACCTTTTGGACCGAATTGATGCCTGTGATTCTTTGCTGAAGCGTAATGAAATCGACACATTTCTGAAGCGGATAATGACTGGCGATGAAAAATGGATCACATATAAGAACAACAGGCGAAAACAATCGTGGTCGAAGTGTGGTGAGCCTGCCCAAACGATCGCCAAGCCAGGATTAACGTCCAAGAAGGTTTTACTGTGTGTTTGGTAGGATTGGAAGGGAATCATCCACTATGAACTGCTCCCATCGGGCCAATCACTCAATTCGGACCTATACTGTCAACAACTGACCAGATTGAAGCAGGCAATCGACGAGAAGCGGCCAGAATTGGCCAATAGGAAGGGTGTTGTGTTCCATCAAGACAATGCCAGACCGCACACATCTTTAACGACGCTCCAGAAACTCTGAGAGCTTGGCTGGGAGGTTATGTCGCACCGCCATATAGCTCAGACTTGGCTCCAAGCGATTATCACCTTTTCAAGCATTTGCAAAATTTTCTTGATGGTACAAAACTGGCCTCAAAAGAGGCTTGTGAAACTTCTGAGCTAGTCAAGTTTTTTACCAATAGGGACAAGGACTTCTTCAATCGTGGAATTATGAAATTGCCTTCAAAATGGACAAAAGTTATCGAACAAAACGGCACATATTTGATCTAAATCCGATGATCCTAACTTTGTTAATTTCATCGTCGAAATAAGAGAAAAAACGCTCAGTACTTTTTACTTATCCCATTATCTTTCAATATTAGCATTCTTCAATATTAAGAATTTATCTCTCTATTGAAACAGATCCATAAATTCAAAATCTTTGAGATATTGAGATTAAATGTGCAGTTATAATGTTTATTGTTATCCGATTTTTGATTAAAATAAGTATTCAAAATAAACCCTAACTAGAAAGAAGAAAAAAAAGGATAAGGAAGGTGAACACAACTTTAAAAGCATACAGGCAAGAGAACAGCAGAGAAAAAAATGTGAATCACTCACACTGTCACTGACCAGTTATAGGCTGCATGTAGGATGTCAAAAAAACACCTTATGACATCCAACAATCTTATGAATAACCGATCCATACAAGGAAGACACACCATACATATACACATTTTTCTGAACTAGCTTTTTCAATGATTCTAATTTTTATTATTAAATATGGCGGGTCAAGGACCAAAGCACATATTGCCAAATGTAAAAAAAAAAGTAAGGAAGAATGCTTAGGGATGTGTGGTTGTATCCATAAATTTCCTAACTATGCATGTTGTATTGAGTATCACAGCCTTCTGGAGCTGTACATAAGTGTTTCAGTGAAGTCCTAGTGTGCTGAGACTGGTGCATTGTGTGAGGTACCAGACCAGTGGCGGACAAGACGATGGGTACAACATGTACTTGGTCCTGCCTCCATTGCTTCTGGAGCTCGTGTGCTAGATCGGTGTATTTACTGATCTTGTCTGTGTGAGTTTTCTGCATGTTCTTGCTGATAGACACTGCAATATCAATGAGATGTGTCTGTTTGTTGACCTTATCAACAAGTGTGATGTCAGGTCTGTTGTGATGTATGATTTTGTCTGTGTGAATGGGGTGGTCCCAGTACAGCTTATGTGAGGATGACTCTCATACGCTTAGTGGTATGTACTTGTAGTACGGGACCGTGCTCTTAATGAGTGAGTGTTTGTGTGCTAGCTGTTGATGAACAATCGATGCTACCTGATTGTATCGGTGAAGGTAGTCTGTTTGGGAGAGAAGGGGACAGCCTGATATAATGTGGTCGATCGTCTCATGCGCAGTGTGGCATTTCCTGCATCTGTCGATATTGTGAGTTTGCGTCGTGTAGAATGTGTTTCTTGTAGTTACGTATGGGGATGACTTGATCCTGTATTGCGATCATGAACCCTTCGGTCTCCCCAAACAGCTCACCACTCATCAGCCATCTATTCGACGCTTCCATGGAGTTCCTTACGAGCCCATGATTCACGCAGCTGCTGAGTGTGGATGTCTGGGGTGGTGAGTGTCAGAGAAGGGTTTTCGAGGTCCAGGGGTGTGAGGTTTGTGTCAGCCTTGACAATGGCTGGGTGGTGTGAGGAGTGTTGTGCTCTTTGGTGAAAGTGTTCCCTAAGGGTGTGTACTTGTTTTGCATGTAGAGTGATGAGGTTGATGAGTCCTCGTCATTATACAACATGAAGGGGAGAAATTACTTTTACAAGAGTTAAATAAACTGTGTCCCTATGTATATAAGATCTTTATCAGTTTTGAGTTTATCAGAAAGTTAAGAACTAACATGGATGAGACTCATGCATTAATTCATATGGATTTTACTGAGAATTTAATGCTGAAGTTTTAATGCCCGTCACTACTGCTAAGCTACTCCACACCATTATCATGTATTGTCTTAAATATTGGTGCTGTCCCCCTTCCCCTTGATGTTGGAATACACAAAGTGTTCCAAAACTTGGGATAATTCTCCTTCACCTTTTTTTATTGGTTTTTATCAAGTAAATGGGATTTATTTTCACTTTCTTTATCATAATGTGAAATTTTGTCAATTTCAACTTGCCCTTCAGCAAATATTCAATGTAAAGCATTTGTAGATTTTATTTTTATTACTATTTAATTTTTTCTGTTATTCTTTTATTCAATGTTATAATGCCCTTTTCTTTCTCTTGATTTTAAGTGTCATCCGAGTGAAGATCTTAGTTGCGCCCCTTTGAATCTTTACCATTACTATTCAGCAGGATTTATTGGATCTTTGCCAATAAAGAAGCCAAGTCGTACTTGGAAATGGTATCTGAAACATTTTCTGACCATTTTAAAGATGTGCTTTCTCATTTGGATTGTTTTGATGATATTGGGTAAGTCTAATAAAAGCACTTAGTTTAGGTTTCTTTTCTTTTTTTTATAAGTTTTTAATTGCAGTTATTCAATTTC
>JAFIDM010004315.1:10780080-10807547 GCA_023159025.1 Thereuonema tuberculata | reverse complement strand
AAAACCATATAACCATGAATTATCTACTAATAACATCAATGAATACGGAATTTAAAAATATCATTAACTAATAATGGCTGAAACACCTTTCTTATAGCGCCTTAATATCTGAAAGCAGACGATCATAACTTAATTTTTTATTTTCCACACCAGAGGGAGGTCCGACGCCCTACCCATATCCCATTGCCATTTCACTTGACGACTCCTGCACGAGAGACACATTTTTATTCATGGGTAACTTGAAAACGAACCTCATACGAAGGGGGCTCGAATACGTATGTTTTTTAATGTAATTTCACTTATTTTTATCGTTCATCCCATTTTCATATCTTTATGTCTCATCTTTTAACCAAGGATAGTGCTGTATGGTAGGAAACTTTTTATTAAATTTTTAGCACGTTAAATTTTATTTAATCAATATAACATATAGTTAGTTTTAAATTTGTAACTTATTGATGACAAAATATAACAACCTCTATACTCCATTATTCAATGCAATGCTTTTTTTTTAGATAAATTTTCAGTCTGCTTAGCCTAGTCATCAATATAAAAAAAAAAAGTAAATCCCTTAGGCAAACTATTACAGATGAATGAGGCAAAGGAGATATAAGGTACTGATTCTTGCTCAAAAAGACAAAGATGTGATGCATGAGGCCAATTTAGTGTTCTCTTGCTTTAAATTCTTGAAAAGAATCCCAAACTCGTGGATTAGAAAATAAGTTGTTATGCAAAGAAATTATACAACATGGTTCTAACAAGGGAAGTGCGTGACCTCAAACGCTGAGAACCACATGGAAATGTGCTTAGAATATAAATCTCTCATCCCAAATACAATGGTATGAGTCATTCCCATGCAAAACTCAGCTGTTGTCTGCTAGTGCACTTTGAAGACTGAATAGCTGTGCAACACTATCAGGTCAGCAGGAAAAGTTTGTTGTTCAGATAGCGTAATTATTTTAAGCAGAGGGAAATATAGCAATATAGCCTCGACATTCAAACGTGTGTGTTTTTGGTCCTATTATATCGATATTTTTTTTCTTCGCGTTACCAAAGTTCCTCTCTTGGACCTTCAATAGGTGATCATTTCAATGTCTCTCGTGGTAAGACGTGCAGTTTTGCATGAGAATGACTCATACCACAGTTTTTGGCAGGAGCGATTTGTATTCTAAGCACATTTTCATGCAGTTCTCAGTGTTTGAGGTCACGCACTTCCATTGTAAGAAATATTCCTGTTTGGACATTTCTTAAAGAAATGGATAGCACATAACAAAAACAACATTACAAAGAAAATTAAATTCAAACTCCTCAACTGGAAATTAGGATGAAGAACATAGGAAAACATGATGTTTCATGAGAATATGCTCAATATGACATGCAAGCACAGTAGAGATGTGTAGATTATAAAAATAATACTTCTGAATTTTGCCAAATCATCACTTGTCATACTGGTCAAGAAAGACCTGGTGGTTAAAATGAGCTTTGCTTTACTTAGAAGCTTGATATAACCACAAAAATAAAAAGACAGAAAGTGACAATTACTGTCAAAAATGAGTGGCCCCCAATACAATAAAGGAACAGCCAAATCCTAAATTATTGAAGAGTAATCATCAGGAACCTTTCAATGGAGTGGTATAAGGTCTACAGCTTAAAGCAAATTAGCGTATTTCCATTGTTTACACATGAACAATCTATGTCATTCAAATTACTTACCTATAATGAATTTATAAATACTTTCATTATTAGCCTTGCCTAACCCTACAGCAATAGTGATTCACTATTTCCAATTTCTTAAATTAACCTATTCTAATTTGAAAATATTTTAAAAAGTAATTTAATACAAACCTCAGATACACCAGATTTTGATGTTTCAGATTCCTTAGGACTAAGTTTGCCAGATTTCGCTGTTTCAGATTCCTTAGGACTAAGTTTGCCAGATTTCGCTGCTTCAGATTCCTTAGGACTAAGTTTGCCAGTTTTCGCTGCTTCAGATTCCTTAGGACTAAGTTTGCCAGTTTTCGCTGCTTCAGATTCCTTAGGACTAAGTTTGCCAGAAGCCTGTGAGGTTTCCGATATGCCTGAAGGCTTTGGAGTGGGTTTAGGAGATGCAGCAGCAGATGGTCTTGGTGAACCCTTCTGTGAAGGCACTTCAGAGGGAGGTTTTGAGGGTTCCTTTTTTGATGTTTTACTGCTTGCTTTCGAAGGCTTTTTAGAGGGACTCACTTCTTCTTCCTCTGCTGCTTCTGCGTCTCCTGCTTCTCCCTCAGGTATAGATTTCACAGTCGAACCTTTGGCACTTGCAGTTTTCTTTTTGCAGGGCTCAGTCGCATCAGTTCTACATGTGACCATTGACTCTTGCTCTACTGGTTCAAACTCAGCAGAGTCAGTAGAAATGTGTGAAGGTCTTTCACTAACAGCATCATCTTCTTTTTGATACTGACATGGCCTAGTTGGCTTCTTGCAAATAGATTTTGGAACAGAAGACATTGAAAGATGCGTAGCTTTTACATTTGCCTCATGGTTATGAATAAGATCGATGGCGTGGCAGATTGCTTCACTCACAATTTCCAAGCATTCTCGACTTCCCTTCTCACTTCCAGGTAAATTAACAATTAACGTCTTGAATCTAACGCCACAGACAGGCCTGCAAATATTTTTTAAAAACATAGTATAAGAGATATGAACAAATTATACAACTAAATGTTAAAGACTCAAAGCTAGTATTTTATTATGAACACATTTTACTATGACTCCAAATTATCAAGAAAAATTAAATACACTAACTTATATTTACAGTAACTTACAGTATAATTTATTATTTCAAAAGAGTGATATCTTTTTTGAAACTATTTCTATAATTATAATTTTTTTTTTATTAGCTTTACCCATCTGAATTTCATTTACAATTTATGGATGAATTATAAATATTAATCATATATTTGTTCATTTGGTACTTCATGGTTTATTTTCATGTCATTTTTCATTTTTAAATATTTTTGAAATCTAGACATTATGTCTAAAAATTGATATATAAAAGAAATTAGCATTTCTGTAAGGATTCTTTCTACAGATGCAATAAAGTGAATGAATTAAATCCAAAACAGTAGTGTCACTTTCTATATTTCTTTCCTTTGCACATTACAGTAACTTATTCGCATCTGTCAGTTCTTATACGGATGATTCATTAAGTATTGGAAAGTACTGGGGTTTATCACCGCCCCATATCTTTTAAACTACTGCTCATAAAAATCTGAAACTTTTTATATAAAATCGTCAAACATATAAGAGTTACATTTTCATGTTATTATTTATTCATTATTATTGAAATTCATTTTATTTGCGTTCAAACACCTCCAATATATCGTATATTTAAATAATTGTTATGATGTTGTTTAAACTCTAAAAGTCTGGATCCAATATTCAAATCATACAGAAACCTAATTAGGAAAATTTAATCTAAACACTTTTGTCATTAATTCCTTTGTTTAATTTTTAAAAAAAACTGTATTTTTTTGAAAATGCATTCTGACAATTGATTTTTTTGGGAGACAGTCGAATATTTTTTTTGGGTAATAATTTCGATATATCGGGGGTATTTAAACGCAAATAAAATGAATTTCAATAATAATGAATAATAATAACATCAAAATATAACTCTTATATGTTTGACGATTTTATATAAAAAGTTTCAGATTTTTATGTGGAGTAGTTTAAAAGATATGGGGCGGTGAAAACCACCAGTACTTTATGAATCACCCGGTATAATCTTCATTTGAAGTTGTGAAATGTTAGAAAAGTAGGACAGAATATGATGAAATTGTAACAAAACAAGAGTTCTGCAATGGTCAAAATCCTAGAGGTGACCCAAAAACTCCAAATCATGTAGCTCACCAACAAATTGATATCAAAATGGAAACTGAAAGAGAAGATGGATGAAGAAGAAATGGCTAGCGATCTCGGAATATCTTTTAAAGGATGGCCTAAAACCTTTCATGCTCTGTAAGTTTTTAATTTCAGAAGTTTCAGTTGTCCATTTTTTGATTTTTTTTGTCAGTGGAGATACAAAATGGTTAAAATGAAGAAAAAGATTTTAAGATTATTAAGAAAACTCCTCAGATCGGGCATCTTTTTAGTATCTTTTTCTAATAATTAAAATAAATATTATTGTTTCCTGAAAATCCAGTTAATCCCTGTGAATCTCATCCCTATCAAGACCAGCACAGGTTGGTTGGTTGGTTGGTGTTTTATGGCGCAAAAGCAGCTGCGGCTAAGCTGCGCCAAAGACCAGCACAGGTGTACAAACTCAGCGGGAAGAATTCCCCATATGCCCAGTGATGGGAACAACTAAGATTCACGGAATTAACAAGTTGCCCACGATTGGACCCTTCTTGGATGATGACCCACCTTTTTTGTATATATTGTGAGATTTTAATTGTTTATAGACATTTGATAAGGACTGCATGCAGCAGTCGAAATTAATCATGTATCACTTTTATATGTTTTAAATATACCTTTAATTTTCATTTGTGCATGTTTATCGTTTAATCTCTATAAATATTATTTTTCTATTTGTCTATGATACTTATAAAATATTAAAAGAATATTTCTTGTGAACTTTCATACCTGAATAACATCGCCATTGGAGTAAGTTCCAAAGATCCTTTAATCATTGCCAAAGACATACCAGGTAATTCTCTTTCTATTGCTTCACGGGTAGCCTATCAAAATAAAATAAAATACACAAATAAATAAATAAGGTAGCTTACTCATTTAGAAAAGCATGCATGAATTTGAATTTTATTTCAAAACTTCAAGAAGACTTGTTACAACTAATATGGTCAAAACAGTTGAATTCAATCCGACCCATTAGAAATTCTTTATCGCTAACATTTTTGCTTCTTAGTATCAATTTTTAATATCATGAGAGGTCATTGATATTACTGAACAAATCAATATCTAAAACTCATTGAAACACAGGAGTTGAATGAGAAAGGAAAAAGTGATACAGAAAATTCCTTAGCCTTTTGATTGACATAGAAAGTGTGAAAGAAAACACCATTCTTTATGCTGTATATTTGTGTAAAGATTAAACTGTTAACTGCCGTGATTATTATTAAGAGTTGGGACAACTGTATTATTTATATACGAGGGTTGATTGAAAAGTAGTGGCAACGTTGCAA
The DNA here is from genome assembly GCA_023159025.1 of Thereuonema tuberculata. Classification (NCBI taxonomy): domain Eukaryota; kingdom Metazoa; phylum Arthropoda; class Chilopoda; order Scutigeromorpha; family Scutigeridae; genus Thereuonema; species Thereuonema tuberculata. Next base: position 10,802,370 of record JAFIDM010004315.1, on the reverse strand, counting down.
GTAGCAGTAGCGAACTCTTGATGATAACACAAAATGTTAGAAGAAAGCTTTTCACAGCATGTACAGTAATTTAGTTTTTGTTTGGAATGGAAGCGGTATCTTACAGAGCATGTAAAATATAACTGTTGTTTGAAGGTGGTCTAAAGTATATTTATGAAGGTAGAACAATGCAATTGAGGATTGCTCATGGTCACAAAGTAAAGGTATGTTTGGTTAGGACTAAGGGATGCATGTGAGAAAAGCACTATCCTATCGGACAATTGTACGATGGGACAGTTGCATTATGAAAGAAATGCCAACATTTCATTAAAGGCAATCCACCACTACTTATTCACGATAATGCTCTTTGTCATGTTGCTCAACAGGTAAAGGAACTTTTGCAACAAGGGCTATGGGAAACCTTAGGGCACCCACCTTATTCCCCTGATATGAGTCCCTGTGACTTTGATCTCTTTCCCAAACTGAAGGCAACCATATGAGGACAACATTTTTGTGATGCTGCTGAGGTACTATTGCAGCTATCAACAGAAACAGATCTGCTAATGGCATCCATTGTCTTCCACAGATTTGGAAGAAGATTATTCATCTGGTAGGTGATTGTATTGAGGGACAGTGATCAATTAATATCTAACTACCAAAACTTGTCTATTATAAACCTGTTGCCACTACTTTTCGATCAACTTCCTATATATATAACCTTAGCAACACTTAGGCCGCTGGTTGAGGCCCGTCTTGTCTAACAAAATGCCAGTGATAAACGTTATATTTTTGTGTTTGTTTGGGTGAACGTTTACACTGTGTAATTTTTTTAAAAAGAGTAAAATTTGTTATATATATATATATATATTTGCCTGACATGTTTAGGAACTACCACACTGTCTTTTAACAGTTATATAATGTTATGTGATTATAATGTAACCTTATACAAATATACAATTTATGAAAGCCATTCATTAGAAAGAAGAATGAAACTTCCCGAAGAAATTATTATTAGAATTCCAAGAACCCAGAGACCCTTCAATGAATGAGATAATGCCCACTGTTTGGCATAATTCCTTAATAAAGGAAGAGTTTCAAAGATTTGACACAATATAAACTTTATAATTAACCACATCTTACATCAATAAAATATATTAAATAAAATACATTTATTAAATATATTTAATATCTGCAAGTTTTTGGAAAGAGAATTCTTCTTTCTTTTTTCAAGCCTATTTCAAACAATTTCCGATTGTAACAAATCATTAACATGAGCATAAAACATACTTATAACGTGAAATACTGTTAAAAAATTTTAATAATCTTCAGTGTCAAAATCATTATTGATACCAACAACCCAATAATATTAAAACTTAATAGTCTAATTCTTCAGATTTTATATTTCTTTGGCAATTAAAAGACAAATTTACTAAATCTCCCGTTAATTTTACAAAATTGCTATCAACATCTACTCTTTCATTTCTATTCAAATTTTGTCCCTTTGTATTTCTTATTATTACACGTTCTATAATTTCTCACTGAGGATTATTAAATTTTTTTAACAATATTTCATGTTATAAATATGTTTCAGGCTCATGTTAATGATTTGTTACAATCGGAAATTGTTTGAAATAGACTTGAAAAAGGAAAGAAGATTTCTCTTTCTGAAAATTTGCGGATATTAAATATATTTAATAAATGTATTTTATTTAATATATTTTATTGGTATAAGATGTGGTTATTTATAGACAACTAGAAGAGAAGAGATTAGAAGGAAATATGGACAATACAAACTTTACTTACTTCAGGGGTTACATCTCTTGGTGATATTCCAGTCCCTCCAGTTGTAAGAATCACGTCAAGACCACAAGCATCGCTCCATTCTGAAAGGGTTTCCTATAAAATGATAATTCTTTTAATGTGTTTGAATTCGAAATGAGAATGAAATTAATTACAGCTACTAAAATATTTCTATTATAAAAGAAAGATAATGTCTTGGTGCCTTTAAAGGTGGCAGAAGTATAGAAAAAAAAAAAAAAAATTAAAGAGCATTTGTACTGTACAGATGTTTGATAAATAGATGCAGAAAGAAAATAAATTTAAGTTTAATACACAGAGAAATCTTTTGAAAACAGAATTATCCTCTTACTTAACAGTCAGTTACTTACTTGGTAAATGAATGATTATAAAACAAGAAAAGATATGAAGATGTTCAAAAATCCTGAGAAGAATAAAATCAAATCAAAATCAAAAAGAATCAAAAATCAAAGTCAACTTTCTGGTGCTGGGCAGATCTTCAAAGAATAAGTAAAGAATCTGTTGTAATGTAGAACACATTGGTTCTTTTGGCTATAAAGCATCAAAGAATTTACAAAACAAACTGATTCAAACATAATTTTTCTTTGATACTACACTTGAGAGCAGAAAAATCGCACAGTTGCATATGTTTTACGTTTTGTTTTATTTTCCTCGCGATTCGCAATTTTTTTTTTTGAATCAAAATAATGTCAATTGAAAGATCGTTTCATTCCCTATCCAATGATACCACTTAAGTGTGTATTGCGTATCAGCAGAGTGCTTTTTGGAGGAATCTCCTAGTCTACCAGAAAACCTCGTTTTCATACAGCCTGGGAAATGGTGATTAAAACAAAATTCAATACAAACATTTATAAAACTATCTTTATTAATAATGGGTATTCCCTCCTCTAGCCTTAATTATGACCCTTATTCGATGTTTCACTGATTTTATCAATTTGGGTTGTTGTTCTATTGTTGTTATTGTCTTGGTTTTGAAGGGAAAATACACACTTAAGTGGTATCATTGGAAAGGTGATGAAACGATCTTTAAATTGACATTATTTTGATTCAAAATAAAATTGCGAATCGTGAGGAAAATAAAAAAAAAAAAGTAAAAAAAAATGCAACTTTGCGATTTTTCTGCTCTCAAGTGGTATTTAATAAAAGGTGAATGGTATACTGCATTTGTAAAAAGAGCAAGTACATTTTAAATCCATTTTCTGCTTTTTCAAAATGAACAAAAATGCCTATCTGTATTTGAAAAATGGGGAAAAAAGAAAAATGTCGAGAAGATTCTTCCATGGTCATAATTAATTTTTCCAAATCAGCTGATTGAAAGGAACAGTAAGAAGAGTCATCAATTCTGCCTATGAAAAAAACCTATCCAAGAAAAAGAAAAATGTAAAAGTTGGAATCCTATCCTGTGAGACCAGAAGAGAAAAAGTTAAGTATTTCACACACAGAAAAGCAGCCTAGCAATAATAGATTCCGATGAAGTGAAATGGATCTATGTACGAATGTAAACAATATGAATTTGCTCACTTGTGGATTAGATTATCTTGACAACATTAGCATTCTATAGTAAAGCAAGAACAACTCATTGTTCTGCAGATAATAGTATGCAGTATAAACTGGCTGGTAAATCAAAAAACTACTGAAAGAGAAGAAGTACAAAATCATTGAGGAGTCAAGTGTAAGGTCAAGAAACCATCATAGCTACAGTTCCATCATAGCTAATGTTAGATCGAACATTATCAGAAAAACTTAATGGCCTAGCAGAAGCAAGTTTTTGGTAATGTTCTATAGTATGCAAAGTATTTTATTTGCTAATGGTTCACTGAGTTTTGTTTATCCCTGTTCTGGTGAAAACAAAGCACTAAACTACCGCTAATAATAAACTCTACATTATAACAAAATCAAAAAGACAGTGGGAGATTATTGTCTGCTGATTCAGTCTTTTTTTTTTTTTTTTTCCTTTTTTTTAAGCTAGCTGTTTATTAGCAAAGAAATGAGTAAAAAAAGAAGGCACAAAGCTAAAAGAAAGGAATTCGCACCCTGAGCTGTCACCAGGAAAAGACTGGGACGGACTGTTTCGTCCTTTTTAGGACTCGTCAGCCAGCCAAACTCCACCGATGACAGACTCAGAAGGTGCGAGAGGTTAAGATCCCAGGTCTCGCTCCCTAGAGAGGGACCTCCCCCCGAAGAAATCCTAACCAAAAATAAACAAAAATATAAAATACAAATGTACCTTGTCCTGCAATCCGCTAGGCACAAAAGGAATTTAATAAAGGCATTTAAAAAAAGAACTAAGCCGTGCGTTTAAAATGAAAAGAGATTTAACATGTCTGAATTAATCAAAGAAATGGGTAAAAAACGAAGGCACAATGCTAAAAGAAAGGAATTCGCACCCTGAGCTTTATCACCTTTATTAAATATCTTTTGTGCCTAGTGGATTGCAGGACAAGGAACTTTTGTATTTTATATTTTTATTTATTTTTGGTTAGGAATTCTTTGGGGGAGGTCCCGCTCTCGGGAGCGAGACCCGGGATCTTAACCTCTAGCACCTTTCCGAGTCTGTCATCGGTGGAGTTTGGCTGGCTGATGAGTCCTAAAAAGGACGAAACGGTCCGTCCCAGTCACAGCTCAGGGTGCGAATTCTTTTCTTTTACCGTTGTGCCTTCGTTTTTTACCCATTTCTTTGATTAATTCAGGCATGTTAAAATCTCTTTTCATTTCTGTTTATTAGCACTTGCAGATTTATATGTTAAAATATTAGAAGTGTTAGAAAAACAAGACTGAAATTACTGAACTTTACTTTCATATCAAATTTGAACAATAAGTGTAATTTCTTGAAATTCACAAGAGAAATGCCAAATATCCACTTCTAAAAGTCAAATAGATTATGATCAACTATTAATTTGAAGGTCACAATTTGAATTTCAAAATCCAAACTAAAACTGGTCTGTTTAAGAATTGATAAATACATAAAACAGTGCTCAGAAACTTTCATAAGAACAAATTCAGTTCTTGTTTCGTAATCAAACTACCCACCAGTTCCTGTGCCAGTTACTCACAAAATAGGAACTTTTAATGTGGTTACAAGAATAACACTCCCTTATTGTTCCTTTTAGCCTGACTAATGTAGTTCAAAACATGTATTTTTAATAACTGTAGAATACATGCTTCCTGATAAATATCTCAGAAGGATGAGAGAGTAAAAATACGTTCACATTTACACAGAAAAAGAACTTAATCCAATTTAGTTGCTTCTTGAGAAAAAGAACACATTCCCTTAAAAGTCTATTAGAAAAGAAATGCTTTTCCTTCCAAAGCTAATATACAGTAAAACCTCGTTAAGTCGTCACTCCACTTATGTAGTCATTTTCCTTTGGTCCCGACAAGGTCTCATAGACAATAATGTAAAATAACCCTCTTTTACTCGTCACCAAATTTAATTCTACTCCGGATAACTCGACACCCTCAAAAATGGCGAAAAGCATCTTTATTCTCAATTTTGCCTGCTATCTTTTCAGCCCCGCCCCTTCACTCTAAGAAAGCCTAGCCTTTACGGGGTATTTTCACGTGGGAAATTCACTTGGGAAATTACACACTTCTCACTGCGACTCTTATCAAGAATAGACATTTGTCTTTACCGCTACTGAGTGTGATTTTATTTCATAGCGAGTAAGCCCCGACAATTTAAAAGCGATCGAAATTGTTTTTCTTCCTCCAAATGTAACTGCACTTCTTCAGCCTTTAGATCAAGAGATAATTCTTGACTTTAAACGAAAGTACAAAAAAATGCTTGTAAAGGACATGATAAAAGCCTTGGATAGGAACGAAAAGCTAGAAGTTTCGGTTTTAGATACGATTAACTATGTGCACAAAGTTGGAGTTCCATTTCATTACAAAGTGTTTCGAATTGTTACCAGTAATCAGCACCTTCATCAATCAACACTGTTGGATTATTTTAATGCCAGTAAAAGAAAATAAAATGTGGTAAGTATAAAATGTGTTTTTTTTTTTTTTTATTTTCCACTTATTCATTTGCATGTATTGATTTCTGAAAATCTTCTTTTTCTCACCGAATCCTACAGCACTTCATAAAAATATTATATTTCAGTGTTTTAAAAAAAATAAATAATAATTATTATTTTTTTTTTTCAAAAATGCCCACTCCGCTTAAGTCGTCAAAAATGTTCGGTCCCTTGAGTGACGACTTAACGAGGTTTTACTGTATAATGAATATTATTTAAGAGTTATTGACAGAATACACTTTTGAAAGATAATAAATTTTATAATTATTTTCAGTTACCTTTATCATTGGGATGTCATCTGGCACAGTTTTTCTCATTAAAACAACACCAGGGAATCTGTAAAAATAATTGTACCAATTGAGAAATTAGCTTGAAGGAAACTAATAGTTAAAAATTATAAAAGTAAGTAAAAGCTTTAGGATAACTTCTTCTATATTCTCGTTTGTTACCAATGAACATGAACAAAAATGTATTTTTTTGGAAGGAAACATGACTGAAATTTTTTTTCTTTTGTTTTATTTTCTTATTTCTAAAGATAATCAATTGCAAATGAAATGCACTTTCTTGGTAAAATTAATATATATATATATATATATATATAATTAAAAAGGCCATTCTGGCCGAGCAGTCTAGACAGTGGTCTACCGTGCGGCCGATATGTCAGAACCTGGGTTTGAATCCTTGCATCAGCATGGCTGTTTCTTTCTTCTTCTGTGTTTCGTCCGTTTCCACCTGGGACTTACTATTTCAGTGTTATTCTGGACTTGATATGAATCTCGTCCCCTTCTTAAACTTTACTAGCTCACCATGACGGTTGTCATACGGGGCTATTGTCCGTGGTCCTTAGTTGGCCCAAATCGAAATAACAAAAAATTAAAAAGACGAGAATATTCCAGCAGTTTCAGAAAAGTTTGCATATTTCATCTTCAGGGACAGCATAAACATTTAATATGACACAAGACAAAAACACATGGTGATGGTATGGGTGGTTCATCAGTAGTGGTGGGCAAACGCCTACCGGTGATAGAATCAAAGGCATTAAGTTGGTAAAAGCTCGTTACTATTGCTAAACCATCCCACACTATCACTATTGTTTTTGTCTTGTGTCATACTAAATGTTTGTGCTATCCCTGAAGATGGAATACGCAAAGTATTCCAAAACTGTTGGAATATTCTCCTCTTTTTATCCTGTTTATATTGATTTTACTAAGTAAGTGCATTTCATTTTCAATTTAATATCTTTAATTCATCTACGCACGTTAAGCCTTCTCCATTTTTTTTTTTTATTTTATTTAGAATCAAATTAAGATTAGTTGTTCACTCTGTCTTCAAGGCACAATTTGCCAAATCATAGTTGACTGGTAGCTTTGCAGAAGAGTATTGGGAAAGCTCGATCCCTGTAATATTTGTGGAAGAATTCATCCCAATTTCCAACAGAATTTTGTGAAAACTGCAAGCATACCAATTGATCCTCAACTAATTTCTAATTGTTTACTTGCCTCAGTAAGATCTTTACAATGATCTTTTCTATCCAATTAACTGAAAACATAATTAGAATTATACAACAAATATCTGAGTATCAATAGAAATATCATATGGAAATGCAAGCTTTTCTTGCAACAAAAGTCAGTTGACATACCCAGGCAGAGTTTAAAGGCAAGAACAACTGAAGACTTGTTCTTTGATAAAAGCTAATGGATAAGTGAGTGAAGGGTTAAAGAATCTCACAAAGATCATTATGATCTAAGAAATCACAGGAAGCATCGATTCCCATGACCTGAAGCTTTGAGACGAAATGGATGTCATGAGAAAGCCTAGTAAAGTTCATCTGCCTTTTAACTCTTATCCAATTGATAAAGGGTTAGAAGGCCCTTGAAAGTAGGAAGGAGAGAAAACCTAGAAACATCCCAGAGCTCCGCTGGAGACTGAACTAGGTTTTTAGCTCATTTGCAAGTGCCTCAACCAATAGAGCCAGCGGGCTCCCATGATAACAAGGGAAAGTGATGTAAACGATAACAGTAGTATTACGTGGTGATGGAAACCAGAGGAAGCAGGACTACAGCAACAATGTTCTCCCACTTCAAATTAAGTATAACAAAATTCAGCAGGAATTTCCCTGCGGTGACAGAATAATAGTGCAGCAGTTCATTTGTCTCCTTCCAATAAAGCACAATAAAAGTTACTTAAGTCAGTAATGTGACCCTTATAGTAGATAGGGATGACAGTTGAAGAAACTGAGCAAGACAGGTTCAATTTGGTGACAGTATCAAGTGAAAGTGTGGGCCCGGTAGGCGAGTGGGCAAGGGCGCTTGGCTGCAGGTTGGAGGTGGCGGGTTCGATTCCCGGCCTAGGCAGAGGGCAGGAATTTTTCTATGCTCCATTCTCCTCCAAGCGGTCCTAGGTCCTACCCAGCCCTCTGTAGAATGTTACCGGGTTTCTTTCCCGGGAGTTAAAGGCGGGCGGGCCGGCGTCGGGCTAACCTCTCGACCTCAAGCTAGTCCCGTTGGTCAAGAAACGCCGGGAGCCTTACCTCCCGCGAGCCCTTGGGCCTGCATAGGCTTGTTGTGGCAATCCTTTAACCTTTTTTTTTTTATCAAGTGAAAGTTAAAAAAATACAGGAGAAGAAAAAAAAGGAGACTATTGCTTTAACTTGGATCTGAAGGAGGAGTAAGAATTGATAATTAAACATCAATAATAATAATAATAATAACCTTTGATAAGGGATTTTCCCACTTAGGGTTAAATTAATTCAATATTTCAGCATGGTTCCTTGAGCTTTCATCAGGAGATATTTGAGAATTATATTATAAGGATTTCTGCACTGCTGTCATGTTTTGGAGTAGATGATTTCATGACCCTCTTGATCAAGACATTGTAAGCATACTGAATTCATCTCAATGAACGTCAGTTTTAGAATAGGACAGAAATCCTTCTGATGCAATTCTTCAAATGATGAAGGCTCAAGGAACCGAGCCAAAATATCGAATTAATTTCACCAAAAGTGAGAAAATCCCTCATCAAAAGTTATTATTACTTATTTTTAACGACTGCTGCTTTGTTAAATTCTACTAAGGAAGAAAAGGTAAAAAAAAAGACAGCGATGAAGAAACACAACAACAGATTCCTTCTACATTTGTGAAATTAAGGAAACACATTTGAAGGAGAGGGTGGTGGACAAAATAAAGATTTTGCATTTCTTCATAGAAGTTGAATTTCCTTTAATATGACTAGTAATGACTACAAGTTCAGTTCATGAAAGAAGAGCTTTTGATGACGTAATTTGCTTAGGGATTGATGTTTCCAGGACGTAACAGCACCATATATTGCCAAACTGAATCGTATAAACATCACGAAAACATTCTGGTTTCTATATTTTCTACAGTTACGAATATATTTTTATATTATTGTTATTATTATTTTAATAATTTTATATGTTTCTTTTAAGATTATTGTATTGAAAATGTTTTCATTAATTGTCATGTTTTTATTTTTTTATGCGATCACAAAACGCTGCCATCTTGGACTGACTGCTCAGAGTTCAAGTTGATGACGTCATGACTGGTGACGTTTGTTCCAGACAAAATTGATTGCTACGTAATGACCATATATGGCAAGCCCTTCTTTTTTGAAAACTACTATAAGGAATCATTAAAAAACTGATTTAAAAGAACAAAATAAACATACTGATATATTGGAATCAAAAGCTATCGATTAGAATATTAAACAGTGATGTAACTCAGTATTATCAATTAAAGTATACTGAATAATGACGACAGTAGATCAAGATACAATTGGATAGCTATTTAATATTTCACGTGGCAAGATTTTTACTGTAATCATCTCTTCTACTGTTGTTTACCAACAATAATATACAAATTACTTCAATGTTTCTCCAATTTTATTTCTCCTTTAAATTTCTTTTTTTTTTTAGCGTAGTTCAAGACTGGAGAAGAGCATCAAACTATTCTTCTACATTTTTTATCTTTTAGAATTCTTGTAAACTGGTGTTATTGTTGGTGATAATTATTATTATAATACTATTAATCAGATTTGTTGGGGAAATGACAGAAACCAATCACAGATATAATTTAACCCAATAACCCTTTGATTACTCTTAATACTATATTGTATATAGCAAATTACAATGAACAGTACTTCAATATAGGTTAGGCTAGTTAGTCCTAAGGCTCACTGCCCACAGGGAGTTGAAGGTAATGCTCCAACGTTTCTTTGACCAATGGGACTTAAGATGAGATGGGGTGGTCAGCCCAGTGCTTTACCTTAGGGAAAGAAACCCAGTACCCATGCTACAGAGGGCTGGGTAGGCCCTAGAACGAATGGAGCATGGAAAAACCCTGCCTCTTCCAACCCACAGCCGAGCACCTTACCACTCAGTTACTGGGCCCACACTTCAATATAAAAGGGGAAAAAATTGTATCAACACAGCACCACTACAATTAAACTGCCACATCTTAATGTATACAACCTATTCATTTCTTGCATCATTTTATGATGGAAAATATAGTATCAGTAATAATAACATCACATTATAATATGTGCAAATTCATTGATAGGAAAGTTTCTTGATATAACTTACATTCTGCCTTCATTGATTATTTTCTCTAAACAGTTTCCACTGGCGTCTTCTCCTTCTCCTCTATAGCATCTATCACTCACTGAAAAATAAACGAAAAAAATCATAAGATTTCATAAGAGTGTCTTCTATACTAAGGAAGAACGTATTGAAGAAAATTCTAATGCCCCTAACAGAAACAATGAAAACATCCTAATAAATTTAATGTTTCATATTAAATGAAAAGTTTGCCAGTTGACCTATAGCAAAATGCTACTGAAAAGCCATCTCAGTTTTGTGGTCTCCAAAATCTCAACAGAAATAAGAATTAGAAGATTAGAAACTGGATTTTACCATCCTTCACATTCATAGCAAGTACACTGAAGCTCGTTTATAACACAGTTGTTTATATCGCGAATTCGGATATAACGCGATTTGGTCTTGGACCCCTTCTGTTTTGGAAAAGGTATATAATTGTAAAATTTCAAAATTTACCTTTTTTTCGCCTAAAATCAAATCAAAGGTGTAAAATAATATGCTTGTTTCCTTATTATTTACAGTAATTGAGACTCTATACCCACCCTATGTCACCAAAATGCATCAAATTCAATATATTTTTTCAAAAAAATACTAGAATCGCGGACTTTTTCGTTTAACCAAAATGAATATCGGAGATCTATTTTTCTGCCAATGACAACCAGTAAAGAGGCCCATGTAATCTAATAGGCATATGAATATCTAGTTTCGATCCACGTGACTCGTCGTTTGTACAAGATGCCAAGATGGCGGCGCCAAATCGATTTTGGCTAATATAACCCATCAAAGTGTTGAAAGGTAATGATTTACGTATTTATAAATATAAAATTCTCTCACATAGCTCTGAATGATGTAGGTAATCGCGAAATGACCATTTTAAATCGACTTGGAATCGTGTGGGAGATAATAGGGTGCGATATACGACATTTGACGTCGCGAAGTAATAAAAGTTCGGTTATATCGCGATCTTCAAGATCTTGGATCTGAAAGATCGAGTTATAACCGAGCTTCTGTGTAATTATGTCATCATATTTGTAGTAATTACCTCCTTATTTAAACTGATCTTTCTTTTATATTTTTTTAAATACATAACATCAATTTTATTCCAATAATTAGCAGTAATAATGTGAAGTAATTTTTAAGTTTTTGAATTATAGTAAAATGATGTTTAATCACATAGAAACAAGAAATAGTGACATGAAAACTTTTGAATATCTTTATGTTTTAGACATCTCTGCACCTGTTTGTTGCAAGTATACCACAATAAATAGAAACATGCCTTTCTGTTATCTAAATATGCCATCAGCTATCTAGAATATATAGTTACTAGCCGGGTATCGTCGCTTCACTCCGGAACCCTTGCATATATAGCATTTAAAAAAAAAAAAACTTATTTATTTAACAAATTAATGTTGAGATCATCGGAGAATATGCGACTTCCCAGCTCATTGTGGCTTCTGAGGATAACTCAGATGTATTCCGGGTTGGCACCACTCACCAAAAATTTAAAGCGAAAAATCACATTTCTGCATGTATCTTGCAAACGCAAAAACATTTGTGAATGAATGATGTATCGTTCGATAGAACTTTCAAATACCAACATTTTCTCAATATAATGTTCTCTTCCAACTTTTATACTTTTCGTTTAAATTGAGAAAAAGTCAAAATTTGATCCTTTAAAAGGCGACATCTTGGAAACCAAAAACTTTTTTCAAAAGATTTTTGTAGCATTTTGTTTATCTTAAAAAGATCTACATTTTATCCATTTGCATGACCAATCTATCTCTTATAGTTTAGTCACAAAATTGGAAAAAATGAAAGTCTTATGACAGACAGAATAACGTTTTTATAATATATAATGAGTGATTTGATCACACACAGGTCAAACACATGTATTCAAATTTTCTTGTTTTATTCCTATTTTTTCTCTCAGAAGCATAGTAAGGAGTAATAAACATAAAAATATTCGATCAACTTCACTTTACCTTGCAGTAGCTAGTTAAAAAGAAATATTGTTTCTGTTTTGTTTCTTTTCAGAAGTTGGTTAGTAACATTCAAAAAATAAAATCAACAGACCAAATCCTTTTTAACTGTAACTTCAGAAATACTATAGAAATAATTAACAAATTACAAAATTAATGCAGTAGCCATCAGCTATTTTTATTATTATTATTTTATATATATATATATATATTAAAAAAAATAAAAAAATATTATATATATATATATATATATAATATTTTTTTTATTTTTTTTTTGCAATATTTATCAAAATTAGGATGTCTGCATTGCAGGTAAGTATATTCTTCTTTTTCAATCAGGTTGTGCTAACTTTGCAGTTAGGATGCAATGGAATAAAACGTTTTTATATTGAGAAAAAGACAAAATATCATAATTACTTTCTCCTGAAAGAATCAAGTAACAAATAAGAAACATTATCATTACATAACTCTTGATTTATATTTTAAAATCGATTTATAATGCTGAATTAATTAATTGTTATACCTGTGTTAGACCTTAAGTTAGACCTTAAACTGGAGATTTTTTTTTTTTTTTTTTTTAGCCAGTTTTGAGTTAATACAAAATATTTCAAATTTTATGACTGTTTTTCTATTTTATTTATTTTCTACATTCAACTAAAACTCAAACAAAATATTTTTCACAATTAAAAAACGTTTAACGCGTGCCACTTTCATAACAGTATTAAAATAAATTGTCTCCAATTTATTTTAATAAAATATTTTTTTCATTCATAAAAATCTGAATTTTAGTAATTAACTAGTTTTGTTACAGCATGCGACTCGAAAACATTTAACTATTAGTACAGGAATCATTAAGAATTTATTAGAATTCGTGCTCTAATGGCCGATCATTGCGAAATGTCGATCTTCTAATGAACTACGCAAGAAAATTGGTTTCAAAGTTTTCAGTTTACTCGTCTAAAGGTCAGTTTATTTTGTTTTTGATTCCGACAGCAAGTACAGCACGTATTTGTAACTTTCTTCTGTTAACTTCAATTTTAAAGTAAAAATGCGTAAGTACAACTTTCCATTAAAAGCAATTTAAAGTTAAAAGAGCATTTTTTTTCCCCCACTGTAATTTCCAAAAAACATAAAATTGTCACGGAACATAATTTTTGTTTTTACTTTTCTTTATTTATTTTGCTATTAATGAAGAAAGAAAAGTATTTTTAAGCATATTTTCTAGAATTTGAAGAAATTCATCGCCACAAAATTCCCGAAAATTGATTAATTTGAATATGACAGCTCCTGAACCCAAATTATATACTTAAAATAATGTAATATAAAACCAAGGAACATAATAATTTCGTCGTATATTTTTAAAAATAAAGAGTTTAATGTAAATCTTTTAGCCATTCCAATATTACTTCAAAAAACTTTTAATTCATATAATTGCATAATTCGACCTCAATTTATTAAAGCTACGAGTAAATTTGTAAGAGAATTATTGAAGAGGAATCATTTGTTATGTTTTATAGTTTTAAAACGAAGATAAAACTGGTTTATAAGAAACTTAGAATCACCTGTAACTATCCCGACTTTTAATACGTATGAATCCCCCATGTTGATCGTCTACAGCACGATTACAATTAGCGCCATCTGTGACGACACCAAACTTACCCAACATCCTTTTCAAATTCATGGAAAGTTGAACATCAGTGTCTCCTTAAAACATTTTTTTTCTTTCTTTATATTTTTATTTATAAATATTACCCCCCCCCCATGGGGAAAAAAACTTTATTTAATAATAGAAAAGGATAAGTAGAAAAGCTGTTCTATTAATAGAATAAAATACATAGCGATGGAACAATGAAGACTTTTTCCATACTAATCAGGTAAGAAACTGTAAAAGTTTCAGAAAATAAAATATTTATTGTGTCAGAAAGTTTTAGTCCTAAACAGCTCTTAACAGTAAGGAAAATAAGCTAAAATCATCAAATCGCCAATCCACATACTGTAAATATACTCTACAAATCAAAATTTAATTTACATTATGTTATTTGCTGAGCTATTTAAAACGGCATATTCTTTTTGGGACCCTATAGTAGTTTTCAAAAAAAAAGTTTGCCATATATGATCATTATGTAGCGATCGATTTTGTCTGGAACAAACGTCACCAGTCATGACGTCATCAACGTGAACTCCGGGCAGTCAGTCCAAGATGGTGTCGTTTTGTGATCGCATAAGCGTGACCAAGAAAGGACAAACTTTGCATAGCCAAGCAAGGGGAATAGTGTGGAACATTTTTAATTATTTCAATTTTAATTAGTATTATGTATTCGTAACTATAGAAAATAAAAAACCCAGAATGTTTTCGTAATGTTTATAAGATTCAGTTACGGATTTTAGCGATAGATGGCGCTGTTACGTCCTGGAAACATAAATCTTTAAGAAAATTACGTTATCAAAAGCTCTTCTGTCATGAACTGAACTGTAAGACAGGTGAAACTTAAAATAGGTGTATAATCACCAAAACTTAATGAGATCTACACAGTAAGGTCAGAATCTTCGATATTAAATTTGATATAAATCAATGCAGCATTATTCTTTGAATTACATTGTCTTTTGGCCATATGTTAAAAGTGATCCATAAAATGGGTTTATACAGTATCAAAATTTACTAAATGTAAGTTACACAATAACTGTCAACTTTCAAATATGAAATTTCATGTAAATTAATGTATTCTTTAAGATACTTAAGGACATAGTATTTTTACCTGTCTTGTAACATACTTTAAAATGATGCTACAAACATCAACGCCCAATCAGGACTGGACAATAAGACTAAACTCTTACTTATGAAATTCATGATTGATCAGTAAATCACTCCTTTAGTTATTTAAGTTAAAGTGTCCTACTACAGGCCTGTGTGGCCCTTGGGGTCGCAGAGCTTGAGGCCCTGGTGTTTTGTGACCAACAGTGCTAAGTCGAGGCCAGATGGTTAGCCCAGCGCCCATCTGCTTTTAACCCCGGGAAACAAACCTGGTAACATTCAATAGAGGGCTGGGTAAACCCTAGGACATGTTTGGAGAAGAATGGAGCATGGAATAATCCCCAGCCTCCACTGAGACCGGGAATCAAACCAGCCACTTCCAACCCACAGCCAAGCACCCTTACTAACTCTTCTACATGGGTCCTTAAGATGATTCTACAAACATCAAAATCTGAAGAGAAGTGTTGTAGTAGACTTTAAATATGAAGTTTAATGTAGATCATTGTATTACTTATTTATTTTTTAGTGGCCCCTAGGTTACAGGTTGCCTGTAAAACCGCTAGGGTACCGCTCTTGCTTTTATCCTGTCTGGATGTCACACTCTGGAGCGGCCAAACGGTTAGAGATATTAGAATGAAACCTTCACCATTGTGTTCAGCATTAAAAAGTAGGTGACCACATTACAAAATCAGACCTGTAGGACCACTCCCTGACCAGATAGGGGACTGGTCTTGCTTTTATGCTTGGTGGATGTCACACTCTGTAGTGGCCAAACGGTTAGAGATATTAGAATGACACTTTCACCATTGTGTTCAGCATCAAATAGTAGGTGACCACGTAAAAAAAATCAGACCTGCAGGACTACTCCCTGACCCCCCAAATTAACGTTTTTTGTAGCAGTGTTAGTAATAATGATAACAATTAACACAGTAATAATACTGATGCTTCATACATAACAATACAAACAATTGCCAACAGGACGTCATTATTAATATTTACAAACGTATTGTTTCATAAATTCTTTAACATATCCAAATGATGCACTAAGCATTGTATTAGGGGCCCCTAGGTTACATCTTGCCTGTAAAACATAAAGGAACGGTCTTGCATTTATATGCTCTTGCTTTTAATTATTGTTTATACAATTGTGTATATTATGGGGCCGCAATGTTTTTGACACTGTATAAAAGCATTAATTACCTTGTTTTTTATTATTAGGGGTCATCCTTAAATTTATGCTTTAGCATAAAATTATATTCACTTGTTTTTTTGTTTTGTTTTTTTAATAGCTAAATTAACAATGCCGTAAGTAAACTTATTTTTTTATTTTAGAGCATGTTTTTGTATAGGGACAAGTGATCAGACTTTAGCTTATCTATACTACTTTTAAGAGTTATTTTATTTAGGACTAGCCGGGTACCATCGCTTCGCTCCAAAACCCTTGCATACATAGCATAAAAAAAAAAAAAAAAAATCAGCTTTATTTATTTAGCAAATTGTGGCCTTCTCCAGATAACTCAGATGTATTGTGGGATGGCGCCACACACCTTTATATCGATAAGCCAACTTTAAAGCGAAAATATAAATCCTCTTTATTCCCTATTCCATGGGAATTTCGAAAAATCCGGCCTTATTCCTTGTCTACATCACAAAGTGAACCTCTATGCAACATTTCAGCTTTCTAGGTCCAAGGGTTTGGACTGGGCATTGATGAGTCAGTCAGTGAGTGAGTCAGGACTTTTCTTTTTATATAAGTAGATGAAAACTTTTGAACCTAGTAAAAGATTTTATTTCCTAAAGCTATTTACAGTTCTGAAGTATTGAGAAAGTCTTGCAATGGTTCCATTACTTTTCACTTTTTCCTGAATTATAGATTGAAACTTTTTCATGCACATCTAAGGGTACCATTATAGTAGTAGATTGATGAAAAAGTTGTCTTCATATAAATTTACAGTGGTATACAGGAGAAGTAGCAACATATAAATGATTGTGAGGAAGTGAAGTGAATAATAGAATGTGATATGCAAGGGGAGGTAAAAAAGCACTGGTATACCACAGGGCAGGTTAATTAATATTACGACCTCTCCATTGCAACAGCAAAAACCCGAGGAAAAAAAAGAAAGAAAAGAAATTACTGACAGAAAAATAATGGTGGTTTTTGTTGGTCGTATCAGTCACCTCATTGTTATTTTGTTTTGAATAGTCCAGAGAAATATCTTTGTCCCTTCATTCAAAATTCTAAGGTGTTAGTGAACTCCTCAGTCAATGAAGAGTGCTGTTGCAAAATGCATCATATGTAAAAACAAAATTTATTATTTTCAAATTTCAGCAATATACTCTTCGCTGTATCAACAGTTTCACTTTAAACAGTACTTGATTGCATAGGTTTGTTTTTCACATTGTCCACAATAAACTTACCTTAGCATAATTGAAGACAATCTGCTCTCATAATTTCAAGGAAAGCTATCAGAAGAATTTTGGTGATATTTGAAAATTAGAGAAATCTCATGTATACTTGAAATCTTGAGATATGTATCCACAGAAGATTACAGTGGAGTGTGCTTGAACAAATATGCCATAAAAGAAACAAGACTTATATTATATTTAACAAGAGATGAAAGGAGAATCATTACAGTAATCTATGCTTTACAAACAGCTACACTTCACTTCAGATATCTATTCACCAGTAAGCCATAATTATTGGCCACTCTGTAAAGAATTTATCATGTATTATTTTATGGCAGTAATTTCCATTTTTTTTTTCTTTTTTATGAATCCTTGTTGAAAAAAAAACAAAACAAAAACTAAGTTTTGTATTGTACAAATTTCCTTAGGGTCGTCAACTGCTTCACCTACATCCATCTGAAGCAGGCCCTGAAGACAGATAACTTAATTGGAAGATTCACATGAAAGCATTTAAATTTAATTAATTTTCTGAATAAACTGTACATTTATTGTGTATTACAAGGATCACAACAAGATGAACACTTTGCTCATGACCACTTTTAGATTAAAACTTCATGATTTAGTTAATAGCTTTCTATGAGAAAGAAGCTCCCTTGAATAACTGAATTTGAAATTCTGATATTTTAATTAACAAAATTTTCAAATGCTTGCTCAAGACCATGAGAGATTAACCATTGCAGAGTAGTTATCATAATTTTTATGTATATGAAAATTAATATGTATTAATTTATTATAATAAATTTAAAAAAATTATGTATTATGAATATATAAATTAAATAGGAAATGTATATACAGTAGAGCCCCAATTACCTGCGGAATTGGGTGGCAAGGGCTTCATGGATAACAAAAATTGCGGATAACCCGAAAAAAGACTAAAAATGAGGTGTAAATACGAAAAAAAATATTTCACCATTAAAAACTACGTTTTATTGTACAAAAAACATATGTAAAACTTTTAAAATATGTACAGTAAAGCAGAAACTTTTTCTCAACGTTTGCATCCACAAATTCCGAGAAGGCCTGTAGGATCACAATGCATAATAAACCAGTCAGTAATTTTCGACCTTTGCACTGTAGGGCCTATTGTATTTTCCCTGTTGTTGGCTTGGATTAAAATTGTTTTTTTTGAGGTTTGTAATTTAAAAAAATTGTCGCGGCACTCGCAGATAATCGGAGCTCTACTGTAATTTTTTCTTGATCCAAAATGAGACCAGCCAGTGATGCTAATAGTTTAGAAGCACCCGATTCAGCAAATGCAATAATGAATAAAGGCTTGCTAGTATGCTCAGCAACTGAACCATCATGAGATACCAATAGCATAATCGAAGAACTGCTATAACTGCAAGCTTTGTTATATTTTGCTAATTTAATAGCTGCCATTATTAATTAACTCCATCATTTCCAAAAATCTATCTACTACATGAATAGTTATTATTTATTTGTTGTTTTCTCTGAAACATTAAGAGGAGGAGGGATTAAATGTTGTTTTCTTTAGCTTACAAGGGAACCTTACAGAATGGAAAGTCAGGTCTGGGTATGAGTTTTGGAAGGATGATTGGAGTTGTTGAGGGAAAGGTACATACATAGTTAGAAGCCAAGATTCAAAGGTGGAGATACAGCTGTTGGTTATTGTCATCGCTATAAAGTCCTCCATCGACTGCAGCCCTTCAAGCAGCTCATCGTGAATACTGCTATTAGTCCTTCACAAGTTAGTGTCGAATGCTCTCCGATTGTGGTTTTTGTTTGTTTTTTTTCTTGTGAAGGACTAATAGTAGGGCAGCGAATCCGGGCTTCCCTCGTAGCACAACCAAAACAAATGTAAATATATGAATTCCATTTCATGTTATTGAAAAACACAGCAAACATATACGTACATGAACACAAGTCAGTAAAACAGTAAATCCCTCATATTCAGATTTGTGGATCATTAAACAGACCACTGGCATGTCAAAAAATGGACTTTTGATGAATTTGGTCAAACTTTCAGATGAAGATCCTTAATTTTTTTTGTTTACTGACTAGTTATAATCTTTAAAAATGTGGTGTTTCTTTCAGAGTATAAGAACTTAGATCACTCAAGCAATGAGATAATATTAAATAACTAGCACATACGCCCCATCAACAATGGAGGGATAACAATGTGAAGGCTTTTAGTCTAGAAAGAGTATTTGCTCGTCATATATATATGACTGATAGCAAATTAAAATGAATACATTGCTAGGAACATAAATGAATTTATGTATTGGAAGGCTTGATATTATAAATTACATTGCGAGTGAAAATTCCAGCATCATTTAGCAAATGACCTTCACCATCGGGGCTTTTTTTTTATGAGTACTTTAATATTGTCTCTGTTTCGTGAGCATGACAATGCAACATAAAGCTAGCCATGAGAAAATACTGCCTCGCTCAAAAAACTTCCCACAATCGTGAATGCGGATACACTTAGATAGATCTGCCCTGTCGTACATGTGAGATTACAGGGCAGCTCTCCTCCGTTAAACACAAGGGGAGTGTGGTACGTTACATAGACAGGCAGATCTGGAAAACTATATAATAATTTCTATTTAATAAAATGGTTTGGATGGACGATGAATAAATGAAGAATATTTAGCAAATAATTTGAATGTAGTCCGTATGACATAATGGATAAGGTATCTGACTTCAGATCAGAAGATTGCAATTCAATTTCTGTCGTGGATGTTTCATTAAGAAATTATTTCTATTTTTCACAGGAAATTAAAATTATTTTCTAAACACAGGAGAGTATGTTATGTTTCACATACAGATCTGGAAACTATATAAGATATAAATGTCCAGATTTTTGCCATATTCAAATATTGCACCTTGATTCATAACAAAAAGCAAAACTGTAAAAAGTTCACATGGATGCTGATCATAACTACAATGTAATTATACATAGATGTAATAAAACGGTTTTATTTTGCAGTCATTTAATATCATGTATACAAATTGTTAAAAGTAATTAACTCTTAACAGGTTTTAGGAACTGCTTATAAACAGTATTACAAATGAAACCAACGCATGAACATGATGGATTAATGCAAAACAATAAGGTCTTTTAAAAAAACTCATCCTATTTGGCATTTAAAGTTATTATCACACTTCTCAAAACTATATCCCATCTCTATTGTCATGGTCAGCGACCATTTGAATTTTATAAAGTTTTACACTCAATAACAGTGGGCCCGGTAGCTGACTGGGTAAGAGCGCTTGGCTGCGGGTTGGAGGTGGCGGGTTCGATTCCCGGCCTCGGCAGAGGGTGAGAATTTTTCCAAGCTCCATTCTCCTCCAAACGGTTCCTAGGGCCTACCCAGCCCTCTGTAGAATGGGTATCAGGTTTTTTCCCCGGGAGTTAAAGGCGGGCAGGCGTCGGGCTGACCTCCCGACCTCAACCTAGTCCTGTTGGTCAAGAAACGCCAGTACCTCCTGCGAGCCCTTAGGCCTGCTTACTTGTGTTGCAGCGAACCTTTATCTTTTTAACACTCAATAACAATTATATGCTTTAAATCTGGTCAAGATCTGGATCTTTATTATTTAGAATTTAAGAAATAATAGCATCCATTCTGCTTAAAAATGTAAGCAAGACATATGAATAACCTACCGTTGTATCAAATTAGAAATCTCTCCCTTGATGAATCACCAACAGTTCCAATGCTCTTTTGCTACCTAGAATGAAGATGATGGTATTGTGTGGATAATGTTGAAATTTCAGTTAAGACAAAGCAAATGCTAAGTACTTAGTAAATCAGGAGAATAAAGCCAACACTAAATCTGCAACCTATCTAGGCTTAATTTTAAACCATCATTCGAATGAAAACAATTTCAGTAATATTAATAAACAAAGATATTCATTTTCACATGTGACAACTTGAGAGAGCTGTTTTGTAACACTTGTCACAAACAACCTCGATATTCAGAAGTAAATGGTCCTTGCTAATGATGAATACCAAAAAGCATAAAACGGCTATCTCTGAATGGTCATTAAGGGCATAAGTCTCCATCTATATAATAAGATACGTACATCAATATCCTTCGTCCTCTTTAAAAACAGATAAACACATAAATAAATTCCTGAAATATTGGAAAAATGTCTACAGTGTAAGAGTTTCAGGAATTTATTTATGTGTTTATCTGTTTTTAGAGTGAGTGTTTGTTTGTTTGTCTTGAAACGTCATCATTTCTCAATGAATCTTTACCAAATTTGGCACGGAGGTTCACATGCGTACCAGAATAACACATTAAAAACAAAAACCCGAATCCAGGGTGTAAGGGTGGGTGGGGGAGCACAAACATTCTTGAAAGGTACGCGTATCTCTGAAACCTCTTCAGTTGGAAACACAAAATTTGATATGAGTGTTCTTTGTCAAAATCTAAAGTAAACATATTCTACAAATTTTCGATTTTCAGATCCCAAGGGATGTAAAGATGGGCCCGGTAGCCAAGTGGATGAAGGCACTAGCTTGAGGGTTGGAGGTGCTACATTTGATCCCACCCACGCTCTGTGGGATTTTCCCACGCTCTATTCTTCTCCAACGGGTCCTAGGGTCTACCCAGCTCTCTGTTGAATGGGTTCCGGGTTTCTTTCCCGGGGGTTAAAGGTCGGCGGGCGTTGGGCTGACCACCCGACCTCAACATAGTCCCATT
>JAFIDM010004315.1:10760246-10778520 GCA_023159025.1 Thereuonema tuberculata | reverse complement strand
TTTTTTTTTTTTTTTTTTTTTTTTTTTGGTATTTCTAAATTTTATTAAAAAAATGATATTTAAATTGTTGCTAAATTCATTTTAACTTCAGAGATTAAGACTTTACTTTTTTTTTAAGTATCAGTTGAATAACTCCAACATCTGAATGGCACCACTTTAGTCCGTAGTTATTTGATAAGATTTATATATGCTTACAAGAACACATCACTTTAGTTCAGTCTCAAAAGGTTTAGGGTTATTTGCTCTTTAATTAAAAAACTGAAAATTGTATTTCCATTAGGACCTATCTGCTGGCACTGGCTGAGGCTGGCGGCCCAGCCACAATGTGATGTGTTAACCAATACATAAGGATTGGCTGAACCACTGCAATAAACAAAAGAAGATAAAGCCGTCTTTTAGTTCCACTTCCATAAACATCATTCTCTCGCTCAGTAATCAGTTGAAGTTTCAATGCCCGGACCTGAAAAAATAAATAAATAAATAAATATGAAGGATGGCAAGTTAAATTCAATAAGAAATGGTTAAAAAAAATATAGTACCCATATATCAAAGACAAGAGGTGCCATTATGTAAAACGGGCACCAGAAAATGACAAAATTACTAATACAATTATTATTATTATTAGAAAGGACCATAACACACAAGTCTTTATAGAATATTCTTAATAATAACATCAAAGTTTGAATAGTATCACCTTAAATCGTACAACAACGCATTTCGGAATGATTAGCATCATTGTACGATTTAAGGCGATACTATTCAAACTTTGATGTTATTATTAAGAATATTCTTTGTATTTTTATACAGCCATGATGTAGTTAGGGTTAATTTATGTTTTCAGTTTATTATGTAATCATCTGAGGACGAGAAATTCCCGAAACATGTCATGTAAAGGAAATACAATTTTGTTTATAAAGACTTTTGTGTTATGGTCCTTTCTAATATACAGTCTACACACGATGAATTACTATTACTAATACAATGTTAGCAATTACTATAACAGTTGTTACTGATTTTGTAAGCTTGTTTATTCCAGAAGAACAGCAGGCTTACGGAATGTTCTTGCACTGATCAGCCTAACTGTAAGTCAAACACTGTAAGTGAAACGATGTTCTAACTAGTATTCTTTCAAGGTCAGAAAAGATGGAAATTGAATCTGTTTTATTGTGAATGACCCAAAATTATGAAAATAAATTTGGGGTATAGTCCTACATTTTACAGTGCCATTTAACTACATTTGGTTACTATGCAAGACTACTTTTCCAAGTGGAGGGTCATTTTGAACTGCTACAACAAAGTTCCTACTGTCCATATAATTCAAACCACAATCTCTGATATGTACAGCCCTCTGGTGTATAAGTAATGAGTTAAATATCTTGATAAAACATGTAATCTTTTATTCTGATTGGTTCTTTGTAGTAGAAGAAACATAAAACTGAAACCAAGTTTGGCTTAATTCTTTTATTATCAAACTAGCAAAATACCCATTCTTCGTACAGATATTGTCTGGCCACCACGAGAAGGCGGTTGGCCACGCCTACATCACGTGGTAGGCGATGATTCTATGAACCTATTTGAGGGATCAGTGTGGTTTCCATTTTTTAAGTGCAAATGCACAGATTTTGTTTCTTGTTTATAACATAGAGGAATTGATGATATAAAATATATTATTATCAATGCGGCCAAAGTTGAAACTCCCAGAACGCAATGCAGATTATAGATTTTCCTTTCCTGGCCGGTCGGTCACATTGAAATATAAGAGAAAATGGCGGTCGCTAATTCACATTCAACATTTCGACGTGAAAAAGTTCTCAAAAGTCAAGTAGGGAAATTATTCTTAACGTTGCTCGTCGATTTCAAGAAGATGTAAGTGAGATTTTTGATATTTCCTATTTTTGATCATTGAGATTGATATTTTCTGCGGAGCTTATGGCATTGATACTGGAGAAATTAGTCAATGATAATGTGTTTCCGGTTTCAACATTTAGCGCGACGACTGTATATATTTATTTTTCTTACATATAATAATAACTAAAAAAAATAAACCCCTCACCACCCTCCAGTTTACACCCAATAATTCTAGTTTTTGCCTCCAGATTAATATGTGGTGTTATTATGCAGAACAATATTTTAGTTTCAATTGTTGCCACTAGGTTAATATGTGACATGTTATGCACAATAATATTTTAGTTCTAATTGTCATCTCCAGATGCATATGTGGCACTTTCAAGAAAGTTGCCCCCCCCCCACCATTTACACCCCCTAGGATGCAATATCGAAAATTCATTGAGTATGGGTCTTTTTGATTTTGACAAAGAACTCTCATATCAAATTTCATGTTTCTAGCTCAAACCGTTTCTGAGTTATGCATAAACTTTAGCCAAAGCACCATCCCCTGTCATCTAGTGTCAAATAAAAAAGTAAATAAAAAAAATGAATGGACATCATAGGAAGCTCGTGCCATCTAGTGTCAAAATCGAGAAGTATTTTGCTTCTTGTGGACATACAGTTGATGGTCATAGAAATAATAACTATATCAAAAAAACAAGTCTACAAATAACTGGCAGCATGGTCTAGTTACTGTAAAAATTAAAATGTTGAATTTTGCATAAATGAATAATAGTTTAAAGTAGTAAAAAAAAAATAAGCTTATTAAAAAAAAAATACTCACCAAAAAAAATGCTATTGAAATACTTGAATAACAGAGAACAACATAATAACCTAAACTTGAGAAGAATAAACTGCCAAGGAGACTTGCTATCATTCTAAACAAAGAAGAAAGAAAGAAAAAGGGTAGTAACTTTTGATATCGTTTGAAATCTATTTTACCTTAGCTTTTTGAAAAATGAGAAATTTTGTCTTCAAACAAATATTTTTTTTTATTTCTGAACTTATGACAAACAAAAAAGAGCATTTATATGATTCTAGTATTTTGCCTACATTAGCATTTACATTGTTAAATATGTGCATTTAAAATAGGATTGTTACACTTTATCAATAAATGTAAGATTCCACATTCTGCTCATTTTTAAAAAATCAGGAGGAAAAAAAAAACAAAAAAAATCTACAAATTTAGGATTTTGTATATGACAGGCAAACTGATAAATTGGGTGGTTCAGTTATATTTGTCATTGATGAATAAGACAGAAGAAGGCTCAGGAAAAAAGTTAGAGGATGCCACTGTATTTCCACAGGCAAGTAGATGTTCTGACGTCTGAGAGAAATTTTAACGACCATAGAAAACACGAGGCAAATATTGTTGGATATCTTGCTTTTAAAGATATTAGTTGGTGAGGACAAATATTTAAACTATTAAGACATCAATTGCCACAGTGTAGAGATTAACATACAAAACCCGTCTCATTCTTTGAGCATCTTCACAAAACCACATGGGGATAAGCATAAATGGAAATACAGTCGAACGTAATTGAACAAGCATTATAAAGAAAATTTATGTGCTGACTTACACAGTCATCCCTTGTTTATCGCAGTTAATCAGTTCCAGACTCTACTGCGATAAGTGAATTTCCGCGAAATAGGATTCTCTATTAATAAATCAAATATTTTCATAGTTAGAGCATAGAAAACCTGTTCACAGCCCTCTAAATACGGTTTTTAACATTATTAAAGCCCTCTAGAATAACACCATGTTAGCTTAGGAGCCATTGAGGGGCTTAGTTAAAAGTTCTCAGAAATTGCAAACACTTACAAGAGCAAAGATGCTTCCGATGCATAGCGATTTAGAAGCATGTATGAGAGAAACGAACTTGCATAAAGCTGAGTCAATCAGTGGCCAGGATAGGAAGAGGATAGGATATCCAATCAGGGAACAGCACGCTCTGATTGGCTGGGTTTCACCACACCTGATTTTTTGAAAAAAAAGTTCTTGCCCACACACAAGGAATGGTCGAGAGGCTGCACCTGGGGTTGAAGGATTTGCGGGGTGCTTGAATACATAGGCCTACAGTCCACACGTACAGTAATTTTAATTGAAATTCAGGGGTGTAAAATTGACTCAGACAACCGAGCATGCACTGTATCATTTTCACAATCTATCTCAATCAACTTTTTAATAAATACAGTAAATTTGGAAAAAAAAAAAAAAAAAACGCGATAAGAGTGAAGCAGAGAAAGTTGAAGCGCGAAGTGGCAAGGGATGACTGTATAGTTGTAATTCTCTCCAGAGAAAATATATTTCTGATGTAAAAAATTGCAAAAAGATTGTTTTCATCCATGAAAGGACATTATTCCAATATTGTTGGATCAAGTCGACATAATTATATATTGTTTAAACAGAAAGTTAAACTTCTGGCAGAAATTCAGTTCAATGCTAACAGAAGTTGTACGAGTGAAAGGAAGGCTAGTAAAAACATTTATAACTTTTTCTCTGCAGATGCTCTGTTGTACTTTAGAATGATTTCTCACTTACTTCTTCATAACTGAAGGAATACATGAAATTGTGATGTTTAATAAAACAAGAAATAAATCATTTAGAACAATCATTTTTTTATAAACATGAATGATTAAATGACGATGACTTAAAGGATTATCATACTCTTTAAAAATTGCTTAAATTTAGAACACCCTATATGAATTTTACTCACCCAACATATTTATAACAGCAGAAAGCAACTAAGTCTAGTGTTCTAATCCGAGATTCCAACCTTGTAACATAAATGGTTATGACTATGGCAAGAATTTCAATTATTAACCAAACTAAAGCTGAACTTGCTTGCATTCCAAGTACTTCAGGAGAAAACCTGAAAATAAAAAGGAATTTTATTTTGAAAAAAATAAATAAGTAGTAATTTTAATAACTAGAATTACTTGTTTGATAATGATTCTACTAACAATTTCAATTAGGTTTTTTTTTTAAAAAAAAAAAAAAAAAAAAAAAACAATATTCTCAAAATAATTTGAAGTAAAAATTTGAAAGTTTGATAGAAAGCTTCAGAAAATAGCATACAACATGCGATTAACAATTTATTACCACTGTAAACCAAGCAAAGTTTAACTAGTAGTGCTATTCACTAAGATTAAATGTTTTTTGTTTCTATTTTTTTAAATGAAAAAGGTTGAAATTGGTGGTGATCTTTTCACTACCGATAGGTCATTTCCATTTCGGTAATCTCGTGTTACACATTTACTGTAAATGAAGAGACGGTAAATGAGTTTGATGACGATGACTAGCGAGTAACAGAAAGAAAGGAATTGGTGAGAACAAAAGCCACAATTAGGTTAGCATAAAGGATGGTAGCATTAAACCTGAAGACAAGGAATATTCAGTCTGACAGCTATGATAAAGAACTATCCAAGAAAGACTGTGAAGAAGTCCAACCAAATATACAGTAGATCCTTGAATGACTAGGAAACAGCATCTCAAGACGGGCAAACGCAATATCAATTTAGCACTGAGGAAGTGACAGAAATGAAATGAGCAGAATAATTTTTAGCCTGTCAATAAGGTAATAATATTAATGGCATTGTATATGATGAAAGAAACAAACATAGGACAACTGCAAGACATTAATGTGGCTGCATACGAAGGTTGATACACCTTATAGGAATATTAATTAGAATGCAATATGCATCATTTGACAAATCAGGTCATGACAAAACAGAAATTATTGTGCAAATACAATAACTATACTACTGTGGCAGATACCAGAAGTGAACAAGTTATTTATGTAATAGGAACTTGGTTAATTGGGAATAAAGGGGTGGCATGAATCATTTTGTTGGAATGAATGTCTACAGCAACAAAATGTAGACTTCAATGCCAAAAGAAAATCATCATGTTTAGAAAGACAGGAAAGAAGTAACTCCTTTGTTAAGATGCAAGAGATAACTCTGCTGCTAATATAATAAAACTAGCAGCAAAGCCTATCAGACGACAGGCATAAACAAATCTGAAAAATCATTTTATTATCAACTATCAAATATAAAGTAAATGTAATCTAAATACTGCGCTAACTTGTGAACGAAGCTTCTATGGCAAAAATGTTTTGAGTTTCAAAATCAGCGTAAAAAACTGAGTAAGTATGCCAAATTTCATCAAAATCGGTGCAGTGGTAACAAAATTATTTGGTTCTGAACGTATGTTTTGTTAGAATTTCAGTTAAAATTTCATGGAAACAACATGGAATGACAAAATGAACTAATATTTCATCCAATTTGAGTACCCTTGATTCAATGGTACCATTGAGAACCTTGGATCTATCTTAATAGCTTAATTATATCAAGTTACAGACAGACAGACAGACGAAATTAGCAAATTATATAAGTTGATAGAGCCAAAACAAAGGAATGGCAATAAGAAGTCTTAAATGCAGAGGTAAGCAAATATCTAGAGAGATGTCCCAGATGGACCAATTAAGTGAAAGCTTGAATTGCAATGCAAATAATGCAACATTTTCAAAATGAAAATGAAAGGTGATGAACAATGTCATAGTGCTGGAGATATTTTAATAAGCTTACCTTCTTCTGTTTAAAACATGGAAGGAAGGAAATAAATTTCAATCTTACATTTATAACAAAATTTAATCTACACTACTATTATAAAGCTGAAGAGTTTGTGTATTTGAATGCGCTAATCTCAGGAACTACTATTCCGATTTGAAAAAATCTTTTTGCGTTAGATAGCCCGTTTATTGAGGAAGGTTATAGGCTAAGTAACATCACGCTACGACCTAATAGGAGCGGAGCAGTAAACATAAAGTCAACCAACAAGGCGGCGATGGGGCGGCTTGGCTGCACGCCGAGAACTGAACATTGATGAGAAGGGCCAAATTTAATGCAGGTGAAACCGCAGGGGCACAGCTTGTGTATTGTAAGAAAAAAAAACAGTGACAACAATCCATGCAAAGGTCAAGTTTGTAATCTACTTAAATCACACAGAGTAGTATAATGCCCAAGACAAAAAGCTGGTGATTCTGTCACTGGGGTTTTATACAGACTATCTGGATGATGATTTTTATAGAATAAAAATTGGCAGAAGAAATTTTGGCACAAATAAAAACTAGCTTGACGACAAAGAAAAAGAGACTCTGAAAAGCTCATCATGAAAGGATACTATTTTGCTACACTAATAACTATATTTGGTAAATTATTATTCTAAATTCTTATTTTTCCAAGATTTTTATATATTTTGTTTTACTTTCATCGCTGTGTGAAATAGTTACGATATCCTTTGAAATAACATTATGAGCATTCCTTAAGATGCATCAAAGAGATAACAAAAGTTTAAGAAAACTCAAGTCAAATTAAGCACATTCACCTGTGATCAACATAAATATTTACTTGTCCTAAGAACTTGAAACATTGGCACATTGAACTTGTTGATTGCAAGATCTCAACTGGTTTTTACATGATTTTCAGTAAACATACTGAGATCAGTGCTGCTGCTATACATTACACTATCAATGCCATCCGCATGGTAACTGGAAAGCTGCTTGTCTCTAAAAAACTGAAACTTTAATGATAAATAGGAGACCGTAATGATTTTGACACAATTAGGATGCACTGGAGTAAGCCGCTCGAAGTAGCCATGGGAATCAATGGAATCAGGGTAGATCAAAACATAATTCCTCTTGAAAGCTGAACTGGTGGATTAGATCATCCACTGCCTGCTTTTAATATGTTATGGAATTAACTAGATTGCAGATATAAGACCTGATATATATATATATACACACAGTAAAAACTGGTTTACACGTAACCCAGTTGTATGTAGTTGTTTGTAGGTCCTGGCAAAAATTATATTTAATTACATATAAATTATTTCTGAGATACACATAACTGAGTTACACGTAAATGGCCTGTATATGTAGTATATTTTTGAAAACGAGATTGAATTGTAGGTATTTTCAACTATAGATATTCCCCAGGTGCACTGATATACAGCTTTTGGTGTTCCGTACTGATATATAATCGTCGCATTCATGAGGTTTCTGGGCGGCTTTTAATGAAAGGTCAGTCAGAGACAAAAACTGAATGAATTTTCGCTTTGATGAAACATGTGTTCCCATAATTTACTTCATTCTCTCTCTTGCAGCCATGGGCAATAGAAGGAATAAGTGTTACTCTTTAGACGAAAAAGTGAGATTTATTCGTGAAGTAAAAGAAAATCCGCAAAAATCATAAGCAGAAATAGCAAATAGCTTAAATATACGTTACGCTACATTATGTGTAGTCATTAGTAAGAAGGAGTCAGTTTTACAAGAATGTTGAAAGTTCTGTTCAAAATCTGTAAAATGCAGCCGTGATCAAAGGGACAATTTGCAGATATGGAAAAATGAGTAACAGTGTGATGGAAAATTAGTGAACATTTGGCGAGTCTTTGCTTTTCATTTATCTTATAACTGTAATTGTGTAATGGGTATAAAGTATTTTATTCAATCCCTTCAAGTTTCTTAAAACTCGAAATCAGAAAACCTCTATGAAAATGAAATACACTATTTTGAAATTAACAGTTTTATAGTTATGCATATCATATGTTGAAAAATATGTAACTAATACACAAATATTTATTACGAGTGTTCTTATTTAAGTTTAATTAAAAACAGTTAAACCCGAGTTGTAGTAATTCTCAGTAATTTAAAATTTTCCCATTTGAAATACATATAAATTAGATTTTAGTGTATATATATATTCTTGAAGGTAAATATGCAGATAGTCTCAGATAATTGAAGCAATTGAAGCTTTTAAAAAGTTGCAACAAATTTGCTAAAATTACAGTAAGATTCAAATGGAATGATGTAGCTTACCTGTTTTGTGTTCCTAATAAATAACCAGCAACTAAGATATACGTGACAAAGGCCATAACTATTTAAAAATAAAAATGAAATGGAATTCAATGAAAGAATAATCTTCAAACAATAATAACAATAACATGTAGAACTTAATAAAATAATAGGGTTAATCAAAATTATTTAATATTATATACAACATGTTGAAGACAGAATTAATGCATTTGAGATGTGGATATTAAGAAAAATGCTTAAAGTTAGCTGGATAACACACACAACAAATGAAGAAGTCCTACAAAGAGCTGGCCAAAAGAGATCCCTTCTAAGAACAATTCAAAAACGAAAGACAGCATACTGCGGACACTTGATTAGAGGTCCAAAGTTTGAGCTACAAAGACTTATTCTGGAAGGGAAAATCATCGGTGAAAAAGGAAGAGGACGTCCAAGAAAGAAGTGGATGGACGACATCAAAAAATGGACCAATTTAAATTCGGAGGAAATCTTCCACAAAGCCAAAGACAGAGTGTACTGGAAACAATTGATCTCCAACATCCAATAAGGATAAGGAACTAGAAGAAGATATACAACATGTATTTCACTTGAAAATGGAGTAAAAACTTTGCTGCAAAAAATGTTGTATATAATATTAAATAATATTTAATAACCCTATTATTTTATGAAGTTCTATATCTAATATTAATGGGTTTCTTTACATTATTACGTTAAATAAACACATTTTTTTTTTTTTTTTTCCTTTTTACAAATTATAACAACTTGTCATTTGTAAACATTAAAAGCAGGAGTAAAGAAAATGCACATTTCAATTCACACCTTTGAGTTATCATCAATATGGGAAAATCTAGCTGATGAGTCCTAATAAGGAAGAAACAGCTGTGCTAGATTCCCGCTTGATAATAACTAAAAGGCCTGAATTGTAATGTGCATTTTCTTTACTCCAGTTTTTCATGTTTCAGTTTTATTGCACGTTAAAGATAATGTAAAGTCCTAATCTTACCTGGTATATAAAGGTCTGGAGCATTTATCTCATATCTGGGTGGTACAGGTTCATCTTGATTATATTTGATTGACCAGTCCTTTAAAAAATAAAAAAAGGATGTTTTTTTTATAAATTATTTATAAATGAATAGATACATTGCATTTATTTTATATGTACAGCAAAAAATAATATTTTTTTAAAACCATATAAAATTATTAAAAAAAAAAAAGTCCTAAAAGTTATTTAATCAGCGATATTTTGTGAAGTACTTCAGAGTTCCTTTCTTTATACGCTTACACTTACATGAAAGAATAAGTAAAATATTTGAAGGTTAATAATAATAATAGTGAAACTGTACACATTCGTCTATATCAGTGTGTTTTCAGTCCAACCTTTGATAGCAAATAATGGCTAAATAATGATTGTACTTCTAAACAATATATGATATCATTAATCCAAGAATCCCCATGATCTTTAATCTTCATAAAAACTTGTCAAAAAGTTTCCATCTCTTGCCTGATGTAGTACAATCTTTATCTTTTTAAGAAAGGTTTTTTTTTTAAAAAATGCAGCGTTTTTGTATTTCATTAAATACTGAGCTTTTATTGTTATTATTATTATTATGATATTATATTTTATTTTTTTAACAGATCAACTATGGCAGATTAGGACCAACTACTATGGATTTCACCATACTGTCATATCATTGTAATTAAGGAAAGTCATAAATACCCTGTTACATTTCAAAAACAAAAATACCTTTATAACAACTAATTAGTACCTTCAGCTTAAAGGAAACAAAGACCCCGTAATTTTGCCACTAATTGAATATTGAATGAGAAATGATAGCCTCTTGTGTTTTCTTCTTTAATACCTAGAGTTACATTTTTCAAATGTCTAGGGAAATGTGCACCAAGCTTTCATTAACATTGAGGGTTGTTCAAATTTCCCCTCAACTGACATTTTCTGTGCACAAACATTCATTAGGAATTTAACAATCACTGATGAGTCATCAAATTTTAGCGGCAAGATTTTCATCCATCAGCCCCTGTGCCATTCCCGTTTTTCAAGATGGCCAAAGTCAGCTCCGACTGAAACTGACTCCTGTGATTTTGACGATGGATTAGATGTATCTTTTCTATCAAAAGATCTGAAAACAATGTTAAATATGATTAATTCCTTTAAAAGGTTCTTGTCTTGACAATTCTTCTCCTCAAGAAAAAAATTCTGCTCAAGTGTTTCTTTTTTTTGTTCTCCATGCAGGCTGTAATTTTAAAATCACTTGTGCCTACGAAAAATCAGGAAATGACATTAAATGTTATTTATCAATCACAGCCACTTTTAGAAATGCATTACACTATAACACTCATCAGTGAAGTTTTGTCAAATTGTATTTGGTACACACTAATTTTTATTTGAAGACTGATTAAGATTAACGGCTCATCAACTGACAACAAATTTGACAAGTGTGTTGGTTATTGTATATCGTCTATAGACTTGCATTAGACTGTATTTAGACACAAAATTTATTTGACAGCAACAATTTTTATTACTTCTCTTTCAATTTAATAAAGTCATATTCCAATTCCAACAGAAGACACAATATGAAATGGACTGCACCACAATAAAAATGATAATTTTCAATGAATAAAATTCACTTCACAGGAGCATCACAAAATATAACTTTCCAGAATCACAAAATTTATCACTTGATAAACTGAAATCAACAAACTAACAAAGGAGTAAAAGATCAGAATCTACTGTGGTGCTTATTATTATAAATTTGAAGCCATGAAGGAAAGACGCAGATGGGAAAGCAGAAAATCATGTACTAAACATATGTATACAAGATATTTTTAGAGACTTTCAAGTTTAAATTAATATCATCATAACATATCAATAACTTATCAAAATGCTGTGTAATAAACACCCATAACTCTGATAAATACTGTTGTTTCCTTATTTTGAGTAATTGAAGCTCAATAGTGACCACATAAGGACAACAATTCTTTCTGGTTTATCTAATAATGTATTGTCCTTCTTATCAGTTGCATCCTGATATTCATTAAAAAAAAAAAAAAACAATGAAAAATAAGTTTCTTTTCCGTGCCTTACGAAATGTCCATGTCACATTTTCATAAATAAGATTTAGAAAAAGATTTTATATAGTTTTATTCTAACAGCAACAAGGTTTTAAAACCTTAAACAGTAATTAGTTTCAATTCAGAAATTTACTCCGGTAAAACAGTAGATATAAATTTCACCTGTTTCCCCGTTGTTTTATATTAAAAGAGTCCCCTTGTTGTTTTTCTGCAATTATGCGATGATTAAATACAGAACTTTATTGATAATTTTCAGGCTCTCATCAACAGTAAACAAATATTGTATTAAGTGTAGCTGTCTGTTCTAAAATTTCTATTCTGCAATTCATTGAGCATGCGAAGTCTCACTGTTTCACTGTCTGGTCCATTTGTCTCTCAGTATGCACATCACACTAAAACAGCTAGACAGATTTCCATAAAAGTTGGTACTTAGCCTATTTATGGTCTAGCTTAAAGCACAAACACATTATTTTGGCCTCTAACTCACCCCCCCCCCCCAAAGAAAAAACCAGCTCTCCAGTCCCCGACTAAAATGAATGGGTCGATTTCTTTAAAATTTGGCCTGATACTTATTTAAGATCCAACTTAAAATATGAGAATGATTATTCTGGTCTCCACCTCCCTCTCAGAATTGACCGACCTCCAGTTCTGCATGTTCAGCCCCATTATGCAATGAACAGCAGTGTATACTTACATTATAGTGTATAGTTTATATTTTGTATACATAATATAAAGTATGTACACACTATGCTATTCAACTAATCATCCTTTGTGAAAAAAACTTTTTACTCCATGACGATATTTCGAATGATTTTTTTCAATCATTCTTCTTCAGGTTATAGGTAAAAGAGGAAAAATAAAATAAACTTTCCTCTTATTACAAAGTATAAATAAACAATGAATTTATCAAATTCTTTTAAACAACGTTAATGAATGATAGTATGTGATATTTATACTTTGTAATAAGAGGAAGGTTTATTTTATTTTCCTCTTTTACCTGTAACTTGAAGAAGAATGATTGAAAAATTTATTCAAAATATCGTCATGGAATAAAAAGTTTTTTTCATAAAGGATGATTTGTTGATGGATTTATATATATATAGACAGATAAGTATGTATTAACACTATGCTATTCATTGCGTAATGGGGATGAACTTGCAGAGCTGGAGGTTAGTCAATGCAGGGAAGGAGGTGGAGGTTAAAATAATATATTTATATAAATGCAATCTCTACAACATATGTTTATGTCTCGTTTATAATTGCATTTCAAGAGAAATATCTTCAACTCTTACAACTACAAATACTTACCGAATGTGAGAACGGGAAGAAAATTAGCCGCAGCTTGTTCAGCACATAATTTGTATCTACAGCAAAGTAGTATTTCAGTTTAGAAACTGAAATATATTTTTCAAGCTGCAAGGAAATAAAAAGAATGAAATATTATAAAAAAAAATATATAAGGAAATAGAAGAGAAGCATAAAGCATATTTAAGAAGCTTATTATAGATACAGTGCCATAGAATAAATATTCCTATTTCAAACTGTGTTATACAATGAAAGCATGGATGTTTGATGTTCAATTATTACAATGCTGCGCAATATATTAATTGAAAATAAAACACATAATTAGTTCTATGAACAAGAAAAAATTCAATCAGACAATTAATTAAAAATAGGAAGCCAAGAAAATTTGTGATTTTTCTATTTTATCTATACTAACATTACAAAGCTGAAGAGTTTGTGTATTTGAACGTGCTAATCTCAGGTCCGATTTGAAATATTCGTTTTGCGTTAGATAGCCTGTTTATTGAGGAAGGTTATAGGCTATGTAACATCACGCTACGACCAATACGAGCAAAGCAGTAAACATAAATGTCAACCAATCTGGCAAACTCTCGGGTGCGGCAGCAGCGGCAACGCGCTGGGTTGGTGGTGGGTTGGTCACATGACGAGAACCGAACATTATCGAGAAGGGCCGAATTATTAAAATTTAACGCGGGTGAAACCGCGGGGCACACCTAGTCTTTTATAAACAATTAAATACTATCTTTGAATATCATCTCTATTTAATGATTATTAATATTATTATTGAACAATGTTTGTCCAAATTTCTCCTACTTCTTCCAAATAGAAAAGAACAGCAACTTCAAACATTACTGTTTCATATTGAGTTGCAGTCAAAACTTAGATTAAAATTTAGATAAGAGACTACCATTTATTTTAAATACAACAAAAAGAAACTCAAATAAAATAATAAAAAAAAAAATTGGGAAAAAAATAAATAAAAAGAAATCATGTGTGCATCACACGCATACAAATACAAAATATGATTGTATTTCTGTACCTTTTTTTCTTACAGTGCATAGAAGCACTGTTAATTAGTTCCTGCAAAGCACTGTTAATAGTAACCACAGGCATTTATTATAGTAACGCCAAGGAAGTTTGTGAAGTTAGCTAATGTATCTGTGGAAGTGAATATTGTCTTTAGACATTTTAAGATGGTCAGTTTCATATTATAAAAATTATCTTAGCCTCAAATTAAAGGCATGTGACAAAGATATGTATTGCACATAAAACAACAAGAGAAAAAAAAGAGAGGGAAAAACAATGCAAGCAAAGGTTATGATGAATCAATGGGTAAATGGCCCTTTTCAAGTTCTGTGATGATATTTTAAAAATCCTTTGTCAGATTGATTTTCGTTTTATAAATGTTTACCTTTTTGTCAACCAGATCTTTTCCTTGGCCTACTAAAGCTTGTCCATAATTCATTGCCATACTAGCCATGACAGGATCAGTTAACAACTGCTGACCAGGAAATGCATTCATGTCGTATCCTACATTGCTGTTGGGTGGCGGGTAACCTATATCAAATAAAGCAAGAATTCAAAAGGAAATTAAATATTAGAAATAAAAAGCTATTTATTTCCAAAAAAGTAATCCTCTAATAAACCTAATCCTAAATCACTCATTTTCCCCAATGCCTTCGCTCCTCTTGAGATCATGCATAAAATAATCTGTTACCACTAACAATTGCTAAGATGTCTAGCTGTTGCAGAAGCCTTAAAGATACACACACAAGTTATCTGGTACTATAAAAAGAGGCCAGTGTGGCTAATGCAGGAGATACCAATGATATAAGTTAATATACCATTGAAATAAATTATTCAATTTGGCCTAATAATTCTCGAAAGTCTTCTGACAACTGCTAAGACTGCAGATGCAAAGCCAACAGAATTTTTTTTTTTTTCATTTGCTATAACTGATGACCATTCCAAGATGACCGATGAGATGAAACATGATGGTGAGATACCTAATAGTATCATACTATTAAATATGCCTCTGAAACATCTGCATTCTTAATTATTGTTAATACTGTAGCTAGCTGTAAGGACAAGAAGCCAGTAATTACAATAACAAGAATGCAGATGTCAAATGTAATAGTTATGATACCAAAAAGTAATATCAAAACTACTGAAACTAGAAACTCTGATCACCCACTGTGAGAGCAGCAGCATAGGTGCTATGATCTTGGTGCAATAGAGGTTTAAAGGATCGGCATCCTGTAGATTGATGGAGATTTATCAATCAAATTGCTGGAGTGAAAGTCTCGTGTAGAAATGATGGATTAGACTGAAAAGGTTCTGGAACAATAATTTGGACAAATGATACCTATCTTCTTTGGCACCAGTAAAATGATAAGAGAGCTGTGAATAGAAGATGTGGAATTACACTTCTATAAGCTCTGAAACATGGGATTAGATGTGTGGAGATCACATGGAAGTCGCTGGAAGAGAGAGATGAAAAATATAGTAGTTAGATCAATCTTTGCCACTAAGGTCTGGGAAGATCCAAACTACTGATCCTGAAAGCAAGCACATTGATCTGACTTATATTCAAGCCAAATATAAGAAGTGATAAAAGCACAATGAAATGAAAAGAAAAAACATCTAAATGACAAACACACTGCAAATATTGCTGGAATCTGAATTTGTTGACCTTAAATGGCTGGAAAGGTGCATCTATCATTCAGTCAGATTGTGACGTTTTGCTCTCTGAAGCTCTTGTTTTAGAGCCAATGGGTAGTTATTAAAGCCAGCAATTACTATGTACTGGTAGATGTCTCGAACAATCTTTTTGGAAGAATTTAATGTAGCATAGATAGGGCTAACCACGCGGAATGATGGAGGGCAGAAAAACTATAAAGAGATACAGTGAGAATATTCATCTTCCATAGGAATTTCAGTGTCATGTGATACAGAGCACCATTACGAACAAAAACAAATAAGAATAAATTGATATAATAAATAATGTTACCAGAATTGCCAGAAAAAAAAAAAAAAGATGAGAAGAACAATTCAGAAAACAAGCAATGAAGGTACTCCAGAAACCATCTCAGCACCTAAACAAAGCATCAAAGGATGATTCGAAATACAAGAAGTGTCAAAGTCAAGAGATTAAACAGTTATTTTTTTGTTTGTTTTTAAATATAGAAGAAAATAGCATTCCAGCAAATAGCCACGCCACTGTGAAGCAATAACTGAAGAAAGAGAAATACCATTAGAATAAGTTCCAAGAATAACAAATTATTTGGGAGAAAAAGTGCCATCTTAAATTTAAATCAGCTCTTATCAATTACTTAGGATTTGCTTAGTAAAAAATTATAAACTTTTCGATCATGTAATATTTTTATATATTAACATAGTTCTTAGACATTCTTTAAGCATTAAAATTCAAAACTATTTCTGCTTTTGCAAACAGCCTTTGTTTCGATCAGATTTTTTTTAACCAAAGTTATAACTATTTAGGCAATTTGATTTACTGTGGATCCATCACTACCACTAGTATGATGCTCAATAATTACATAATTGAATAAGTTAATGCAAACTACTTAACACATACACCCAGAAGCAGAATATCAAGCGACGGCGCGACATTGTCGCAGAACAAAAATGAGGGCTGCAGAAAGATATCGTATAGAACAGGGGTGGGCAAGACGTCGATCGAGGTCGTGGATTTTGAGATTCCGCTTTTTTTTTTTTGGTTGTCGATTTGGAGATTGGTTTTTTTTTTATCTTTTTTTTAGTCTTAAGGTGACCGCGCCACTTGGAGTATACTTGAGGTAGCCCTTACCTTACAAAAGTCTGACCACCCTTGATATAGAATGAACGTTTTTGCGGGACATAAACGAAAAAAACGCCCGCAGAAAGTTTTTCGTCTTAGAAAAATCATTGCAGAAAGATAAAAAACATTCTGCCTCCGGGCACATATATTGCCTATTCTAATCAAATATCTACTTTTTAGTTTGGCAAGTTTACTTTAGGGCGAGTAAGACTACATAATTAATAATGACAAATATCATTCTGATTGCAATAGCTTAACAGGTTATTTGATATTCAAACGATGAACTTTCCCATCATTTGCATTTTATTATTATAAAAAATAAAAATTAAATGCTATCTAAGACAGAAATTTCAAATTCTAGTCTAACAAGGAGATAACCCACCCTTTATATCATGAAATTTGATGCCCTTTTGAGATGTTAGTTCACATGAAGTACGAGGGTATTCAAGGCAAACCGGGACTTAGTTTCATAGGCATGAGAAGGAATGTGAAGAGTGACCTGTTAGGTCATGGTGGTAAGAGGCAAGTGTCTCCTATCACTGTTGGGCAACACGCATCTTGCGACTGACAGTTAGTCAAAATGGCAGGCAACACTGTTAGTGCCAGCATGGAATAACATGTTATGATGAAATGTCTTGTGAACGAAGGTGTGAAACAGACAGACATTTACAGAAGATTCCAAGCACAGTACAGTAATGAGTCACTCAGCTGCAGTAAAATGTGTAAATGGTGCAAACATTTTTAAAAATGATCATGAGTCCGTCAATGTCAAGGTGGTTGCAAACCTACAGCAGTGTCTACACAATCATTCCTGTGAACATTCAGCATGAGAAACACATGATCGTGGATAATCGAGGGATAAATTGTCGTCAACTTGCACAAGAGATGAACTTACTGTGGGAACTATAAACAGAATCATTCATGACCATCTTCATTTCTAGAAGATTATATATGCCAAATACCGATAGAGCTTTCCGCATTTGAATAACACAATAAAGTGAAAATCTGCATTGAGTTGAAGGGAAGTTTTGACACAGACAGTTAGGATTTTCTGGACAGCATTGTCACCTGTGACAAAACCTGGCTGCATCATTTCCCTCCTGAATCAAAATGAGCATCATTGCAGTGGAGGCATGCAGGCTCACCACCATCCAAATAATTGCAAACATTTGCATCTGCAGTTAAAGTGATGGCAAGTGTTTGTTGAGACAAACACAGCATTATTCATGTAGATTTTTTTTTTACCCAGTGGTGCCACTATCAATACTAATGTCAAGTTCTAAAAAGATGTGCAAAAAAAAAAAAA
>JAFIDM010004315.1:10689903-10755962 GCA_023159025.1 Thereuonema tuberculata | reverse complement strand
GCTTAAGATGCTTCTGCTGGCAACTGCTTCTGCTTGGTATACATAAATCTTACCTGCATTCTAATTCTTAGGATTCAGTCATGATTGCCACTTAATTGCCATTGCCAACTACATTCTGCTGTAGTGGAGGAAACCTAGTGCAAGTCTTCTTCAGCAGTAGGTTTCCTCAAAGATAACTGTGTCCTAATCTAACAGAACAAGAAATTTTCATGTCAGTATTACACCATTAAAGTTAAATTATCCTACTACAGACCAGTGTGGCCCTTGGTAAGGTTCTAGGCATTAGGAAGGCTAATCAGATTTCTTTGTAATTTAATAATAATCTGTTAGTTGCTTTTCAGCTTTATAACTGACTGAGTTTCTATTAGATTGTTTAGTCAGTCTTTGATAGTTTCATTTATTAGTAAATAATCTTCATACATCTGTACAACCTCATTGAAGGATTAGACTTTCAATGAATTAATGGTAATTCTAATATGTACTTGCATATTGGTTGATGATCTCAACCAATTATATCACAATTCCTTTGTATATACATACTTGTGAGTTTGTTGAAGCTGAGGCTGACTGTACAGTTAACAGCAGGCTGAAACTGTTCATTTTAACCATGTTTTAACTTTTCATAATTTTAACTTGTAGATAGATTTAACTTTAAAATCTGTGAGTGATCTTTTTTTAAATGTTAAAAAAGATTACTCACAGGATACTTTTATAATTTTAATTAAAAATTATAAATGTATCCAGTACTATTATATTATTATTATTGACATCTGCTTTAACTTATTATGTAAATTTTTATTGTAATAATTTTAATTCTTCATTCAGGAAAAAGCCAACTGTTCGCCAGGTTCCTCTGTGGGTAGAATTCATCTGGAATACTTTCTATTTTCTTTACGCTCCTTTTACTTTACCATTTCTGTGTATAAGAAGGTCAAAACACCCTAAAATTGAACATTGGAGAGAAGTTCATAAAGAAGTGGCTTGCTTTCAAGGATTTTTGGTAATAGCATTAATATTGAATTGGTGAAATAATTTTTTTACAAAGTCAATGTAATTTACCTTCAGCCCATAAATTAAACAGCAATAGAATATAATCAGCAAACTACACAATCAGAATGATTTAATGTTTATTACTGTTGAAAATATAAAAATAATTACAATAGCAGTAATGTTGATTCAGTTGTTGACATAGTTCTGTTTAATTGTTTTGCTAATCCTCTAAATTGAAGTTTGTTTCTTGAACTGTAAGCTAACTATCACTGTATTTCTGGTAACTTAACATTTTACATCCTTTGTTTTCCCATTCATTTCAACTTTATCGATGTATATGATGAGAAGATCATCCATGGAGGATGTTTTTTTTTTTTTTTTTCCCTTTTGTTAGCCTCCATGGGTCCTGAACATCTATTTGTGTGTTATTCTACATGGAGACTCATGTTGCAGGAAAGGAGGATTATTGCAGTTAAACAACTGCTGCTTGTTTTTCATCTGCCTTCTGGTTACAACACATGGTCTTCTACTAAGTAGAAAAATCGGTGATATTTGTCGAGATGATGTCGAATTAACTCATTTTCAAATTGGATACACCAAGCTAACTCATTAGTACTACTTCAAAACAATGCTCGTGTGTTGTTTAATCAGTGCTGGTAAACGGGGGGGGGGGGGAATAATTCGTTGTATTTTTCATTTCAGGCTAAAACTATTTCTGTTTCATTTTTTTTTTTTTTCACTGAAATAATTAGGAAAGAAATAGTAAAGGATATTACTTGTTAAGTAATTTATTTATGTTTAAAGATTGTATATTCATCTTTGTTAACTTTTTGTAATTTTGTTTTACAAAATTTAAATTGATTTGAATTAAAGAACTTAACACATTTTCAAAACTATAATTTTAGTGCTGTAAATGCTGTATGACGGTCTATATAAATTTTTTTGTAAAAAATATTCAGAAAGCTTACTGAGAATTTAGTTGGTTAGAAAAACTGTGAAAGGAGAATGTTCTCTTCCTACAGATCAAAATGTAGAAGATTGACCATCACAAATACTAAAGAAATATTTTCTTCATATTCATTATAAGAAATGCAGAGAAACCAAACAATGTTTACAATAACACATTTTAGATTTGAAATAGTAATTAAATTTCTCTCTTCTTGTACCTAAAAATTGATTTTTTTATTACTATTACATAAAGTTTCAAACCTTGGGTTTTCCCAGGAAAGACAACATGGCAGGTCAAGGACCAAATGATATATTGCCAAGTGTTCAGAAGTGTGCAAGGAGGATTAGGGATGTGTGGTCGTGTCCATAAATTTCCTAACTCTGCATGCTTTATTGATACAACAGCCTTCTGGAGTTGTGCAGAAGTGTTTTGGTAAAGTCCTAGTATGCTGAGGCTGTGGTGCATTGTGTGAGGCGCTAGACAGTGGCGGACAGGACGATGGGTACAACATGTACTCGGTCCTGCCTCCATTGCTTCTGGAGCTTGTGTGCTAGATCTGTGTATTTACTGATCTTGTCTGCGTGAGTTTTCTGAATGTTCTTGCTGATAGGCACTGCAATATCAATGAGATAGGTCTGTTTGTTGTCTTTATCAACAAGTGTGATGTCAGATCTATTGTGATACATGGTTTTGTCTGTGTGAATGGGGCGGTCCCAGTACAGCTTATGTGATGGTGACTCTAATACGCTTTGTGGTGTGTACTTGTAGTACGGGACCGTGTTCTTAATAAGTGAGTGTTTGATGAACGATTGACGCTATCTGATTGTGTCAGTGGAAGTAGTCTGTTTGAGAGAGAAGGGGACAGCCTGATATTGAGAGAAGGGAGACAGTCGATCATCTCATGCGTAGTGTGGCATTTCCTGCATCT
Organism: Thereuonema tuberculata; assembly: GCA_023159025.1. NCBI lineage: Eukaryota > Metazoa > Arthropoda > Chilopoda > Scutigeromorpha > Scutigeridae > Thereuonema > Thereuonema tuberculata. The sequence continues at coordinate 10,753,095 of JAFIDM010004315.1, read as the reverse complement.
GTTGTCATGTGTGTTTGCATCGTATAGAATGTGTTTCTTGTAGTTGCGTGTGGGGATGACTTGGTACGGTACTGTATCGCAATCATGAACCCTTCGATCTCTATAAAGAGCTCACCATTTGTCAGCCATCTGTTCGATGCTTCCATGTCGACATGAGGCTGGCTGAGGTCGTGGCGATGTCTGCCATGGAGATTCTTACGAGCTCATGATTCACGCAGCTGCTGAGTGTGGGTGTTAGGGGTGGTGAGTGTTGGAGAAGGGTTTTTGAGGTCCAGGGGTGTGAGGTGTGTGTCAGCCTTGACAATGGCTGAGTGGAGTGAGGAGTGTTGTGATCTTTGGTGAAAGTGTTCCCTAAGTGTGTACTTGTTTTTCATATAGGGTGATGAAGTTGATAAATCCATGACCTTCCTCCTTGCGGGGAAGAGTCATTCTTTCCTTACCGGACTTTAGGTGGTACATGTTGTGTTTTGTGAATGTAGTAAGTTGTAGTGCCTCGAGTTTGGTGTTTATCCATGGAATTATGCTAAATGAATATGTTAGTGTGGGGATGGGAAAAGTGTTGATGGCTTTAATTTTATTTTTGGCGTCGAGTTGTGTTTTGAGGATGTTGTGAATGCGAGCACAGTAGGTGTTCTTGAATGCGTTTATTATTATTATTATTATTATTATTATTAAAGAGGTATGGGTGATTTATTAGGGAAAATGCACTTACAGCATACAATATTACAGATGACAATTCTCCCTTTCTTTTTTTATTAAAACTGTGATTTTGCTAAAAGCTTTTGCCCCACTAAGCTGAGCTAAAAAAACCTCTATCTGTTTTCTCTCTCAATTTTTTTGTTCAATATTTAAGAATTGTTAGCTTAATTATTAAGCAAATATTTCAGTCTTATTCTTACCTTATAATTTTCTAAAGATTCCTTAGTAAAGGACATAGTATTGAAACTACTTTATAAGCTAGAATTTTGATTTTGTTGACCAAACTGAGGATGTTTATGCTTTAAGAACTCCAAAATATGCACATATGTATGCATGCAAAAAGTGCCAAAATATGTAATCAAAAAGCTGTAGCTGTCTTCCCCCCAATCTCCACCAATGACATACACACCATGGATCTGTTTCTTTTTAGATTACCCTCCATACCTATAAAAAAAAAAAAAAAAAAATAGATAGGGATGCAATCATATTGTCTGGCAAACTAGAGCACAGCTGAAATGCAACACAGGCCCTTATTTAAAAAAAAATCTTAGGAAAATTGCATAAATTGCAATACATAAATAAGCCACCTTGTGTTGCAGTTGAAAGCAATAAAAACAATAGTGGGGTGGGAGAGCCAAAAAAAACTTCAAATCTGGCAACCAATGTGCCCCTTTGGATTCAGATAGTACATGGGTAGACGAGTCTAAAAAGCCCGGGACACAAATTTTTCTGGCCCTCTAGCGGATTTGGCAGCTTATTAACCGTAAGTAAAGTGTTTAGCACTATTTCGGAAAGTGTATACACGATTCTAATTAAACTAAGCCTCCTAGAGCAAAATATATATAAGTATGACCCCCCTCAAATATGGCTGCAACTGGTAAAGTTACAAGTGGCCCACCTTTGCCAACTGCCAATCCACGGTACACTAATCATTATCCTGCCTTCACCCCTAGGAAAGTTTTATATCCTTGGCTAAACTCTAAACTGGAGAGATTGCTTATTCAAGACATACAAAGAATAGAGCAAGTGCCTAGAGTATCGCTTGCTGCTTTTGAATCTTGTGTAAGGAAAATTAGGTGTAAAGCGTCATTGCTTCCAATGACGACATTGCGACACCAGCAATGGTACGTCATATGATGGATATCACAGTAATGGCAACAGCAAAATTAAATAGAAATCAAACACCCGTGATTACATGTGACCAACCTGTATGTGCTATTGGGAAGCAAGTACAATGGAAATTTCTTGACAAGTATGGCGAGGATCATATTCATGATGGTCATATCGAAATGATGGTCATTAACTTACTTGGCAAGTGGTTAACTTGCAGTGGATGGACTGAATTAGTAACAACCGCCGGTTTTGCAAGTTCTGGTGTTGCAGAATTCTGTCTCACATCGTCGCATCTAAAAAGATCTCGTTATGCATGTAAAATTACTTTAACTGCCTTGCATTATCTACAGGTACAAGCATTCAACAAAGCATGTGAAACAGATTCCAACATCTGTGACCAAGGCATTAAACTGTGGATTTTGCGGAAAACATCTGAATGTCCTCAGTTCCAATACTGGAATACAGTCATCGAATTTGAGTCCCTTTTAGTCCAACTTGTATTGAATATTATTACATCTAACTTTACAATGTTGGTGGATACTTTGACTCAGTTATGTCCGTGACGTTGGATGCAGTCCACTATTCTCATTGGTTGCCAGTATTTGTACGCACTCTACAGGACCTTCCAGAAAATCTGATATACAACCTGATATATATGCTGAATTTCTTCGTGGCAAGTTTACGAGCACCAAAACTGCTACACCATTTAATGCAATATATGACAATCAGCTTCATGAACACAATAACAAAGTGATAAAGGGTTAAGGTGGAGCTATCGGAATCCTTGATAGTGAAAATGCTCTGCTTAAGTGTATGGTAGCAGGTCCTAGGATCAGTTATTTAATTGAGGAATTTGAAGAGAAATCAAATTTAAAAGATGACAACATCGTGGGCGCAAAGCATCATGAGGACACCGAGGCATTTCAGAAAAGGTTCTTGGCCCATGCCAAAGAAATGATTAACGTCTTACCTGAACAAGGAAATCCGTTCCAAGAAACTGATTTGGTGTTAATAGGGAGCGCCAAAATAATTCCAAAGTGTCGAAGCTGTCAAGTGTGTTACGGAAGCATTTCCTGTAGGACTTAAGCAGTATGATGAATATGTCATGTTCCATCTAGATAAAGTTCGAAATTCAATTATTGAAATTATTCCTCGGAGCAATATTCACATCTTCAAGACTACAACAAGAAAAACCAATAAGGCAAAGTCCAAGATTACTAACTTGCGTAAAGACTCCAACTTGTTCTGCGGAATGGATATCTCATCTGAAGCACGGGATGGGAACATTGATGATTTCTTTTCCCATGAAAATCAAATGTATCCACCATCTATTTCAGATGATGGCAAACTCCGAAAACCAACTAACAAGTCGGATATTACAGACTGCATTCAAACAAAAAATGACATTAGCTTTAATCATAGCCAACCAAAATAATGTAACAGCTAAAATATTTGATGGAGCAGCCGTAATCCGTATGCTGACTCCTGGTATTGCCAAAACATTTTCAGGATACTATGAAAATGTTTTCAAACCATACTTCAATATTCAACTGAAGAATACTTCACGACTAGATATTGTATTCGACAGATTAACTAGTAACAGTTTGAAGGCAGATACCCGAGAATCAAGAGGAAGTGGCATAACTATTAAAGTCGCAGACTCTACTGCAATTCCAAAGCAATTTAAGCAATTCCTGTGTGTTAACGGAAACAAGACACAATTGTGCAACTTGCTAGCTAAGAAAATGGTGGGAAATGAGTATCCAGGAAAACATGTTGTCTGTACTTATGATGACCGCATCATCATGTCAACAACTATGGATGTAGTTAACATTTCTCCCTCCTCACACGAGGAAGCTGATGGCCGCCTACTTCTCCATGTTAAGCATGCAGTAGAAAGTGGACATACTCACATCTTAATACGAACTGTGGACTCGGATGTAGTGGCTATTTCAATATCACTATTCTCACAAATACAAGATATTGCAGAACTATGGATTGAGTATGGTTGTGGGAAATACAAGAAATTCATTCCAATTCATGAGATTTGTGCAAAACTCTCACCGGGAATTTGCAGAAATTTGTTGGCTTTTCATGCTGTAACTGGTTGCGATACAGTTTCGACATTTTGTGGCATTGGCAAGAAGACAGCTTGGAAAGTCTGGATGTCATTTCGTGAAATTGAGTGTGTGTGGCATCAGCTCTGTACAGGCACCTCTGATATTGATGTGAATGTCATGATCTGTTGCAGCGATTTGTTATTCTACTTTATGATCAAGCATCAGATCTTCAGAGCATCATTGACTGCAGACGAGTGTTATTTACAAGAAAGAATCGAGCAATCGAAAATATACCTCCTACAGCAGATGCTTTAATACAACACATCAAACGAGCTACTCTCCAAGCAAGAATTTGGAACAACAGTCTCGATGCAAAAAACACAATACCTTCACCAAGCAACTGGGGATGGTTAGAAACTTCGGGAGGATCATACCGACCTGTGTGGACAACAATTCCAGAAGTGTCAAAACACTGTGTGGAACTAACCTTTTGTACATGCCACAAGCGATGCACATCTTGTAAATGTGTTAAATTGAGACTACGATGTACGAAACTTTGTGTATGTGAAGCACAGTGCTCCGACAGTGATTGGTAATCAAAACTGAATTTCAATCATTTGGATGTTATTGTATAAGACAGCAAGATATTATTATATTTTGGTATTGTGGCTGACATTATATTAGTGTATTTCGATATTAGTGTATTTGACTACATATAGGATATTATTGTATTTGGATATTAAACTGGAATAATATTGTATTGTAAATTCCTTTCTCATTCTTGTACTTATGTTTTAAACTTACGTTACATTTAAGCCTTAAGTGTGCCTCATATCACTGATTTTAACACAGAAATGAAGGTTTTGTAGCCACATTTGGGGGTCATGCTTATGTATATTTTGCTCTAGGAGGCTTAGTTTAACCAGAATCGTGTATACATTTTCCGAGTTAGTGCTAAACACTTTACTTCCGGTTCATGAGCTGCCAAATCCGCTAGAGGGCCAGGAAAATTTGTGTCCCGGGCTTTTTAGACTCGTCTACCCATGTACTATCTAATTCCAAAGGGGCACATTGGTTGCCAGATTTGAAATATGTAGGCATAATTTTCAACTCTCCCACCCCACTACAAAGGAAATTGTTGTGTTTTTGAAAAAAAAAAAAAAAAATACCCCCATCCGAAATGCTGTAATGTCCCAATGTTAAACTATGGAGAAAATTTTGCATGTGACTTTCCATTCATAGTTTGCAATTGAAAGCAATTACCAAACTATGGATGAAAAGCCATTTGCAAAATTTTCTCAATAGCTTAACATTGGGACATTATTTCTGGGGGGTTATTTTTTAAAGATAAACAATTTCCTGGATTTTATCCAATAACTGCCACATCCCTGATTTTCACATGTTTACTAAACAGTATCGAAATCTGATTTAGGTCATTTAAGAAAAGAAAAGTTTGTACGTTCATATATCAGTAAAGCACAAAGTTAGATTTAAAGATCTTATTAAAGCAAGATATCTAACAATTATCTAATTTTATACATTAACACTTTGCATGTACTCTAATTTTGTAGTAGTCCATTTAACAATGTATATTTTTGATTGTGTTTTGCTTTTGTGGGGTCCTGCATACGGGAGCGAGAGTGGGATTCTTATTTTTGCACCTTCTGAGCCTGTCATCAGTGGAGTTGTCTGGCTGATGAGTCCTTGATGACAGATCTGGCTGATGAAAGAGGACGAAACGGACGTCCAGACTCTTCCCAGTGACTGCTTGAGGTGCGAAATCTTTTGGGTTCCTTTGTGCCTTCCGTAGTAAGGCATGTAAAATCTGTTATTACTTCAAGTAGTTAATTGAAAAGCTTTGTTTTATACTTTACACAAATTCCTTTTGAGCCTAGCGGAACGCAGACCAAGGATTTCACATTTTTTCTATTGTATATTTTTTGGTTGTGTTTTGCTTTTGTGGGGTCCCACTTCTGGGAGCGAGAGTGGGATTCTTATATGTTCGCACCTTCTGAGCCTGTCCTCAGTGGAATTTGTCTGGCTAATAAGTCCTAAAGAGGACGAAACGGCCATCCCAGACTCTCTCCGGTGACAGCTCAAGTTCCGAAACCTTTTTAGTTCCTTTGCACCTTCCATAGTTACCATTTTGTTACGTTTATAATTATATTCTGTTTTTATCCAACACAGTCTAAATTGCTTTGGATAGTTGATTAATATCCTCTATTCCATAGAGAATGAGGGTGGTGGTGGTCTATGTCTAATTTGCTCATAAATTTTCTTTTTGCTGAGAACATTAACGTGCATTAATTTGAAATGGGAATTTTAAGGAAGAAAAGAAATGAATATTATGCACTTAGTTGGTAAAAGAATCATCTGACAGTGTCAAAGTATTTCTCATATTTCAATATCTGCTGTGTTGGCACAAACACAAAATGACAACCATGAATATGGGAAGAAGGGAAGTTTAACAGCCCTATAGCCATGTGTTCATTTTTTTGTGGTATCCCACTGATTATGAAATAATAGTAGTATTTTGAAAGGTGCCAGATAATCCCACTCTGCTTCCACATTTTACTAACTAAGTACATTATATTTTCATTTTCTTTCCTTTTATTGTAATACGGTATCTATTAATTCAAATTCAAGTTGAAGCATTTTTTTTTTTGTCATATGTTAATTTGTATTCATCTTAAATCTTTTTAGGGTCCTACTTCAAAGCCTCCTCCTGGTGAACCTTCCAAAGGAGAGCCATCTGAAATCCCATTAACATCCAAAACTTCTAGAATGAATGCATCACAGTTTAACCGTACAAGTGCTGAAACTAAACAGGAAACACAACAAGGTCCAGGAATAAGTACTTCAGCCAAAGAAAGACCTGTGACAGAAGCAGTGCAAATCCCCGAAAAAAGCCCAAGTGATCCATTTCCAAAGACACCTTATAAGACTGACAGAGGTAAAAGTGGTTCTAGTAGAACCACAGTGGTTCGGCCAATAGTTTCTAGTCATTTACATTTAGACAACACTCCAGCAGAACCGAATATTAAAGAAACATCATCCCCAACATCCTTTGACAACCCATTTAGCTTTAGTTTGGGTAAAGCTGGTGCAGTTGGGGACATTCATAAATCATTCTTGAATACAGTAGTAGTGCAGCATGCACAACCTAGCTTTGGACTGACCCACATTCCAGAAGAAACTGAACCAGTAACAATAAATACTACTTTGGATTCCAATTCAAAGATTATAAAGGCATCAATTTCAAAAACAGTACGAGAAACTTCAGGCAAAACTGCATTTTCTTCTGGACTTGCATCGCCATCTGTAGTTCCTGTACCTAAATTACCCATTCCAAAATCTTTGACTCCTCCACCGTTGTCATCTTCAGGGATTCTTCCAGTTTCCCCATCTTCCCCTAACCTTCCCTCGTCTGTTTCACCTGATAATAAACAATCTGCTTTCACTTTTAAACCAATCAATGAATCTGATAATAAGTCCTCTTCTTCACCCTCCACGGTTCAATGGCCTCCATCATTTCCAAAAAGTAACGAGTCGCCTCCATTACAACCTTTTGTGTTGGTCCCAACTGATGATAACACACGGTTATGGAGGAAGTGCCCTCCTGAAAAGGACAACTATTCATCACCGACATATCCATCTGTTAACAAGGAACCTTGGGCAGAGAAATCCCGTTCCCCAGTGCCATTATCATCTTCAACTTCTTCCAGTTCTCAGAACTCTAACTCCAGTCTGCTGTTGTTGCCATCCTCTTGTACCGCTCTTCTTGGCCATCATCGAACTCACTGGGGCTCTGATTCTGATATCATTGAAATGTCCTCTACCTCAACAAGTATAACTGAAGAAACGCAGTTGGGGTCAACTTTCAGTAAAAATAATCTCAGCGATTCAGATACGCCATTAATCCGATCTGAATCACTGGAGAATAAACAACCAGGTAATGTAATATTGCTTGCTTATGTATAATTTTTTTTTGTTATGTTTCAAAATTTTAATTCTTAACATACAATACATGTTTTGCTGAACAAGATAAAATAGAAAAGGCTTCTCCCACATAGTCAGATAAGACATAAGGTTAAGAGACTTTCAAATCTTTCTTGTTGTCCCAGCTGATTTAGAGTTATACCGCAGAACAGAAGAATACTGGAATGCTTAAAATATTTGAAATCTTGTGGTGCTTTTCAGATGAGAAGCACTAGGAAAATTGTGTCTTTAGAAAAGTAACTTAGTAAGGAATGGCCTGAAAAAATGGCATGAATTAATCCAGTAACTTAGGTTTATTATTTATTATTTGTCTACCATTTTACTCTTTTCCATTAGAATAATAAGAAATTGAATTCCTCTTTATATCTGTCATAATAATAATAATGATGATGATAATGCTGTTGACTGTAATTTTAGGAGGTGGTCCTGAAAACTTTTTTTATTGTAGAAAACACCTCTATCCTTTCATCACGGTGCTCACTTGCTTTGCTGGACTCTGAATGACTAGTTAGCATTCAGGATAAAATGAACCCTTTGCAGTCAGTTTTCAGCCAGCTATATTCAGTGATTTTCCATTTCTGCTTCTTTAGAAAATCTTCTTTGCATAACATTGAATTTTGCAATATATTAAAGTGCGATCGTCAATAATAGACAATCCCTAATGGAATATACAGAAACAAGTGATTCAGAAACAATCATCAGTATTAAACCTAACACTTTTAATTATGTTTGTCCAGAGTTTTTTGTGAACTTTCCAATAAAGTAGAAAATTGAAACTTGGCACACAGACTGTTTGGAGGCTGAGGTTTCACAGAGAAACCTAATAACTAAAAAAATGTGGAAGATGGTTTATCTAGTTAACCCTAATCAAACATCTATCTTTTTGTTTATTCTGCTTCCTGTAAAAAGTTGAAACATGGCATACTGATTGTTTGGATAATCGCATTTTCCTGAAAATTCTCAAAATAATAAAATATGGTAGAAATTAAACAAGGAAAAGCAGAAAAAAAGTTTAACACTTGCCAGACTGTTTCGGAACTTGAATCACCATTGTATCCGTAAGCAGCCATTCTCAAATGTGTTGTTTTGAAGTTCTGGTTAGTTGCTTTTCGCAAAAAACTTTGACCCCTGGCATAAAACAGTTTTGAAGCGCATCTTTATATATATATATATAGAATGTTTGTTAATTTCTCATATTAAAGACAGGTTTTTATGATAAAAATAAATTTTGCATACCCTTAATGCAAGAAGTTGAGTTCTACTAACAGAATTCTTTCTGAATTAATAAAAGCAATTACAAATTGCATTAGTTTGCAGATATTAATTAATTCTTATATATGATGTACTTTAACCAATTTACAGTATTCCTTTTATTCATTTATTTGTAGATAAACGTAAACATTCGAAGAAAGCACTAAAATTTATAAAATCAACTTTGAAACAGAAAAGAATTTATTATAATTATCAAGAAGAGGTAAGATTTCTTAATTTATGATTAGGTCAATTAAAAATAATAATCATTAAGAAACTTCTCCATATAATGTCAATGTTCTTTATGTTTACAGTATAATTTAAAAATCATGTATTCTTTATTCCTGTACTAATTTCTCAATAACACACTACTTTATCAATATTATTGAAACTATTATTACAATGTTAGCTTTGCTCTGCTCAACAGTCATGCAGAAGGCTGTTACATTTTAACCTACGGTAATTGGAATACTAAATGTATGTTTAAATCTTTTTTTTTATCAGACTTGAATAAAGAAAAGAACATAGGTAATTGCTGATTATCTCTGATGTTGCTGCAAAACTGTATAAATTAAGTTTTTGCATAATATATATTGGCTCAGGAAATACCCATCCATATGTAGTTTAGTATTATTTTAGATTGAAAGCATTGCAACCATTTATTATTAACCATTTACTATTCCTGACGTATTCCTTGGTAGGAAGAGACTTCCATAGACTGCTTTTTTTTTTTTCCTAACTCAAACTTCTCCCATGATGTTAATTGGTCGTCTTATTGTACAATCATCAAAGTTCTGTGCCTGCAAAATAAAAGCACGTTAATAGAACGTTGGTTCTCCTATTAAATGGTTGTCCTGTTAGTTATAAAGGCAATATGATTGTACTTGCTAAGCCATTCTTCTGGATCTTTCTCAAGAGATACCATGAAATTTTGCAGGATCCTGCATCTGTGGTTGAACGATAGTAACAGATCAAGTGACTCTCTCCATGCTTGCCTTTGATACTGACAGTAGAGAATGTTTAGGCAAAAGTCTGAATTTAGTTTCTCCTCCTTCTCTAACATAATCTCAACATAAGCTAATCGATGGATCGTTAACCAATTTATCCATTGTAATGCGACTGATTGCTAAGAGCTGCTTCTATCAAAACTGTTGTAAGTTTATTTTAATAATAAATTTGTCATTAGTCCAGAATTCATTGGGAAAAAAAAGCCCATTTACTTATGGAGCAAAAAAATTACATACTGAATAACTAACCATAAGACCTAATATAGCAACTAACATATGTTTAAAAGAACGGAGTACTCACAAGAATTAATCACAAGTTGGTCTCACCATCACCATTTCCATGTTCTGGAAAAGTATGACAACTAAGTTAAGTATTTTTAATAACAACTGCAAAATAATTGAAGGAACTATAGGATGGCGAACGAAAAAGTAGCCATGGTCCAAGTAGGGTAATACTGAATAATAGAGAAATAATGCAGAAGCAAATTGCTGGAATAACTCATCATCAGAGCAGATGCTGGAAATGGACCCCTGCAGCATCAATACACAGCTGTGCATTTTAATCATGTTTACGTACACTCAGTGTAAAGCATTGACATCGATGACAGCAACTGCTTGGCTGATGTTGTCCTTCAGTTCCTATATTGTCTGTGGATTTTTGTTTCGTATACCCTGCTCTTCAAGTACGAAACAAGTACACAGATAATAATCACATGTTGAAAGGTCTGGAGAACGTCGCAGTCACAAATGTTTGCTAACTGTTGTTCTTCAGAAAAAACATTATGGAGTCTTTGCAGGGAGATCTGAGAAGTGTGGCATGTTGTCCCGTCCTGCTGGGGAAGAAAGCAGCTCAGTCTTTCTTCTTGAGTGAGTTGAGTACAGAATTCATAAAAAATGTTCATGTAGACTTCCATGTTGACATTCCTGCCAAAAAATATCACTCCAGTGATACATGTCCATAACACAGCACACCAAATATGGATTTTTGGGTAATGGAGTGACTGCTTGTGCATGAGTTGAGGGTTTGCTGCTGCCCAGTACTGCATGTTTTGTGAATTGACATGGCCAGAGAGATGAAACCATGCCTCATTACTCATTATGTACTGGAACGGGTCAAACATACCCATGCTATTCAGAAGTAACCTGCAGTAATGTACAGATTTGTGTTTGTCGGGCTCCTGTAATTGATGTATAGCTGACACGTATGGCTTCAACTTTAGGCTCTTTAACACACTTTGGCATATCCTCCTGCTTATGTGCGCCTCCTGTGTTAATTTACATGTTGACTTCTTTGGACTCAGCGTAATCCTTCGTCATGCGAATTGAAGGGGTTCTTTGTTACTAAGTTATGCACAGATCCTTTAGCATGCCATTTTTTAAGCAATATCTGTATGTCTCTTTGCTGGCCGGCCTCTACCTGGAAACGTTGTCCTATTTCTTTTTATAAATTTTCTTTTCAAGAACAGAATGGGTCATTGTTTATTTTTAAGATGTTTTATTTATATATATTATTTATTCAGTTTGTAAATTTTATGTTATTTTTAAAGTATGAAAACTTTTAAAATATTCATTTAATTGTAAAATTTATAAGCTTTTATTTAATATGAAAATAATATGCTCCAAAGATCATATGTTTAAGATTATTAGATTTAATGGACCGCAGATCTTAATCTTCAATGGTTGATGTAAATCTCGAGAAAAGAATAGAGCATGCTATACAGATTAAAAGAAGACAGAGTTGGGAATAGAACAATGGAGAGAGGCAAGGGGGGGGGGGATAAATATTTCGTCACTCTTCCTTTAGAATCCTCAGAAACGTTCCTGCAGAAACATGGTTGGCATACAGGTTTTTGGTATAGGTGTATTTAAGTATTTTTCAGAAGATCCAATTCAGATGAGATGATGTCCTTATTATTTTCCAAAACAAATCTAAAGATTTCATATAGTCACTTCTGTAATGTATGATATACTCTAGGACACGTAGTAATGGAAAATCCATCGTTTGCCATATAAACTAGATACTTTACACTTGGCAACTGCAATAGGAAGATGTTCTGTTCGTCCATCAAATTTTACCTCAACCATGGTTATGCCTAATAATTCCATCCTTTGAGCATTATAACTGACGGAGTTTGTGTAAAAGGTTGCAAAGCTGAAGTACCGGGAATTATTCTATAAGTTTCTTCAGAAACAATTTTGTAGCCCGATCCAAAATCGACTTCAAAACGTAATTGCATTTTATTCACTATGCAAGTTACAAAAAAAGGCTTTGGAATATCCATAAGGTTTTCACTACTGTTCTCTTTATATGATATAAATAGGCAATTTTGTCATCATGCAGCTTATATTCATTGTCGGGATCTTCATGAGTCACATGATGAACTTTTGAGCTATTAGTTTTCTTGACATTAGTTAGTTTCCTTAGACAGACCTTCGCCATATGACCTTTTTTGCCACATTTTCTACATGATTTCTGTATATTGACATGATTTTGTAGCTTGTAAATTGCTACCACATCAAAAACATCTTCCATTTGTTTATACTCTTTAGTAGTTCCTGATGTTTTCACTGTTAAATTATTCCGTGATTTGATAGTTGTGGCTTCCTAACTTATTAGAATTTGAATAATTGGAAGTTGATGGTGTTTCACTAGTAACATTCTTTATTTTTTGAACATCTCTATTTGCTATCTCAATCATTTCTGCTAACTTAATAGCACTTTCCAAGGTAAGTACACCTTCTTCCACAATCTATTTCGTATTTGTTCATGTTGAATTTCCATGACTAATCTATCACAACATCATTTTATCTCGGCCATTCTCTATTTCGAATTTACAATGCTCAGAGAACCCTCGGAATTCTGCTACATTTATTAGCTATAGATTCATCTGGCTTATGGCTTCGATTATAGTACTTAGCACGTTGTGTAATTTCTCTTGGAGTTGGATTATAATGTCTGTTTAAGAGTTCAACTGTTTCTGAATAGCTCTTTTCACCAGGTACAACAAGATCATGTAACTTTTGATAAATTTTAATTCCTACACTCTTAAGTAAAATTGCCTTCTGTTGATCTTTATTATTTATTAAATTTGCACTAAAATATATAAGCTAGTCCAAGATTCATTTTTTGGATCAAACTGATCACAATGTCCATAATAAGGGATGTAGCCATCTTCAGCGTTACACTAATTTGTTCCTTAACAATCTATTGTTTCTGTAGAAATTCAGGATTGAGAATTTCTGATTTAATAGGAAAATCTCTGTAACCCTAAATTTATTTTACCATTAGCGTTGGCAAATTTAATTTGCTTTTGACAGTCGTTATTGAATTAGCATGGAAGGTTGGCATTTTTGCAGGTTTCAATAATGCAATTAGGTCATCATGGCGGCTTGCTGAAACAATGCGTTCACGAGTCAAAGTGATTGTTGTCTCGTGGAACGCGAAATTATCGCTATGTGAGACAGTTTTGTTAAGGCAAGACATCCGCAGTTCACCTCGTCCAGTCGACCAGACACGTCGCTGGGAAAGACCGCTGCCCAGTAGGGCGGGCAGCGAGAGTTTGCTTGGTCCCGTCGACCAGACAAGTCGACGGGGAAGAACGCTGCCGAGTAGGGCAGGCAGCGCAGTTCACGTAGGTCGTCCAACCAGTTAGGATGGGCAGCCAAATAGCTGCCGAACTCAACATGAAGTTCGCTCGTCCCCTTCAACCAAATCAGATGTAAAAATGGGTCGCTCCTAGATTGGGAGTTGGGTTTGCTGCAGATTCTCTCCAACGATTTTGGATCGAGAATGATTTTGTATTCTCAATAAGGATGGGAATACGCCCGGAAGAATTCAGTGGATTCTGAAGTTCGCTCGATCAAAAGCGAAGGTGCTGTAATATTCCAATCCCCAGGAAATTCTGACGAATAGCAGAATAGTGAGTCCGGATTGAAAAGAAGACGGTTTCGACGGAAGGCAATCCTTAGACGAAATACATCCAAGCCAGACGAAGTTGGCAGGATACGATTGGATTAATATCCAAGACGAAATGCGAAAGAACTGACCGTTCCGTGCGCAGAAGACAGAAGCCGACCAAAGTGATTGGAAGCGGAGACCGGAGAATATTTTCCCCGTAAGAGACACAGCCGCCGCCGGGAGCTTCTAAGGTGATAAAAGAATAGGACGTATATAGAGACCGTTGCCTATTTAGAAGAATGCGAAACAGAGTGAATAACTACTGCTGATTAAGAAGAATGGATCCTCGTGGAATTTATCGTATATCGTGGGAGAAACGACGCCCCGGAAAGATCTAACCCTAACAGGAACATTTAGTCGGAGTAATAGGCCTACACGTTTTTCGTGAAATCTCGCCAGACCGACAACGGAAATACAGTATAGACGAAAGGATCGAATTTATGGCAATCGTTCATCCAAGGAAATCGACTTTTACTGTAAGTAAAGTTTTATTAAAATATCTATCAGCTTGATAGGAATCCTAGAGCAAGTTAGGCATAGATAAATCGATTCATACGAGAGTTTAGGATCTTAGAAATTTATTCTATTCGAGTTAGAATAAAAGGAAATCAGCGGCGTGAAGTTATTCAAGAATTTCTCTGGCATTAACGTGTAGATAAAGTTAGGATTCAACTTTAAAGCTACTAGATTACCTTAGGAGAAGTTATTAGGAAATTTAGCTAACAGCGTTTGCGATAAACGTAACATAAAGAAACCTCCACAAAAGGGAGAATAGAGATAGCTAAATTAAAAGCAGCAACAATTGATTCAGTTATTTTTCCGGAATAAAAGAAGATCTAGAAAAAGGGATCTTAGGATAGATTCAGGGAAAAAGCAACTGTTTAATGATTTTGGAGAAGGGACCTCAGACGTAGCTTAGGAATAGAAGGCTAGCGATAGAAGATTGCCCACAGAAGCAAGCCGTTCCATGAGAAGCAAGTAAAATCTTCCTAGAAGATTGTATATTGAGAATTGAATAATTCTGAGCTTCTTAAACGACTTTGTACATAAGTGAACGCATCATTAAATGTGTTTATTGATTTCTTTGTTTTGGTATCATTTTAGATAAGTATTTTAGAGCACTAAATTATTACTCTGCTGGCATAAATATTTATAATTCTTTACAGTTTCGATAATCTATACATAAGCCCACGGGCGGATCCAGGATTTTTCAAAGGGGGGGGCGGGGGCTAACTTTTCTGAAGCTTTATACCTGTGAGTCTGAAGTGCATGCTAGTCGCCAGCTTTTTATTAGCCATTGAAATCGTCATCATGGGAATACTAATGTTTATCAGGCAGCAGCCTTTGGATACCCCATTTTATCCCATCTATATTCACAGCTGAAGGGAGGGGCTAAATTTAGGGCTAAATGCAAATTTACGAAGCCATCTTTAAAGGTGTTGGGTTACATTCTTGATGTAGGAGGTGTACATCACCAACCTGAGAAAATTAGAACTATCATGGATGCTCCAGCACCCAAAACTGTTTAACAAATTAGAGAGCATTCCTTGGATTGATAAATTATTATGCAAAGTTTGTACCACAAAATTCAACACATCTAGAACCATTATACTACTTACTTTCAAAGAAAACATAATGGCAATGGACTAATACTCAAGATAAAGCTTTCAAACCTGCTAAAGTTATGTTGACATCCACAAATTTACTCATACATTATGATCCGGCACGTCCGTTGTACCTGGCACGTGATGCTTCTCCTGTTGGCATTGGTGCTGTCTTATCACACTCGATAGATGGAAAGGAGAAACCAATAGCGTATGCTTCACGAAGCTTGACAACCACAAAAGAAAATATCCTCAAATAGAAAAAGAAGCTCTAGCACTTGTTTTTGGAATCGGAACGTTTAAAGATTATCTTTTAGGTCAACACTTTAATCTTGTCGCTGATCATCAACCATTAGCTGCCACTTTCTCAAGAGAACAGGCTAGTTCCAGCAGCAGCAGCTCGCTTACAATGCTGGGCGCTGTTACTTGCTTTGTACAACTACAGTATTGTACACAAAAAAGTAAACAAAACAGAAATGCAGATGCATTGAATAGGCAGCCTTTACCAACTGAAGAAAACGAATGTAAGTTTACTTGGTGAATATGTGTTTTTAATTGACTAGCTAGATCATGGACCAATCAAAATGGATATGATGGCTACAGCAGTTAACAAGGGTCCACTCTTAACACAAATTATTTCATATTGTAAAAGAGGATGGCCAGTCGTATTTCCAAAGAATGTAAAACATATTACAAATGTTATGAAGATCTATCCATAGTTAAAAGAATACTACTTGTTAGTAATAAAGTAGTTGTACCATAAGCCTTATGTCAGAGAATCTTAAATGATCTTCATAGTTCTCATCATCGCATGACCCATATGAAGCAACTGCACGAACTAAGGTATGGTGGCCAAATTTGGATAGAGAAATAGAACAAGTAAAGGACTGTGTAACATGTCAGACATTGCATCTGCACCCAAACGTAGATATTTTCCATGGCCAAAGGTTGTTACTCCTTGGACAGGAGTTCATGCTGACTTTGCTGGTCCCATTCAAGGGAAATATCTCTTAATAATAGTTGACGCAGCTTCGAAATGGATCGAAGTAGCAATAACTAGCATCACATCATCTGCAGCAGTGATTTTTTTCCTAAGTGAACTTATGGCCAGATTTGAAATCATCAAAACTCTAATTACAGATAATGCAACATGTTTTTCAAGCTCAAATGGTACAAAGTTAATACATTCTGCACCATACCATCCAGAATCCAGTGGTGAAGCAGAAAGAGCTGTACGTACAACCAAAACAAAAATTGGATGGCTCCACATCTTCATTTACAAAAGAAGTAGATGCAGGAGTGCAACACTATTCCAAAGTCACACTGGAAGCCAGACTTGCAAAATTTCTTTTTAATTATTCGCAGAACACCATTTTCTCTGTCGGGCAATGTATAATTAAAATGGTAATAGGTTATTTAAATTTTAGCCAAATACATTTTCATATTTCTTTTAACTACCAATATTAAACAGTTTTTTTGTGGCTTAAATATAAATTTTTGTCCTATTTCAATAGTCATTTAATACTGTTTGATTCATCATAAGTTCTCACAACTTTTATCATTACTACTGTCGCAAACAAAACAGAATAACTAATTGCACCAGTGATATATTTTTAAAAATAATATTCTGTAATAAAAATCTTTGAGAATTCAATCACATTCTAAACTAATAAATATTAGGATATTTCTAGCCGATTTTTTTTTTTTTTTAATCATTGTAATTACAGTAAGAATTTTACCCTCTTCTAAGTTCTGAATATAAACTTCACATACTTTTTATGTTGTTTTAGGATACCAGCAAGAGCTTCAGTTTATTAGGAAAATTCAGGATAGGAAGAAAAGGCTTTATCTTTGACGTTGGGGATAATACTTACAAAGTAAGTACTTTCTGATGATTTTATTAGTAGGATTATGTAGTAGATATTACTTAAAGACACATTATGAGAAGAGAGATGGAAAAAAAAATATTCATTCTGATACGCTACCTTTCACATAAATTTCTAGTTATATTCACCTGAAAATAGAATGTAGATCACATAACACACACCGTCTGTCTATGATGCATTTCAATAATTGTATCTATTGAAAATGTTTTGCAATTCTAAATGAAAGACATAAAACACTTATTTTAAAAGAAACAAATTTCTGATCTAAGAGACACATACTGGATTCAAATCTGGAAAGGCTTCGATGTTTCCTTCTGTATGTGTTAATCTTCCTTGCAATGACTTGTTCGTGATGTGATGTAGCTTAGCTTCAGGCGCTGTTTACACTATTATGAATTGCACACTGAAATATGTGTGCATTCAAAGAAAGAAAGAAACTCCCAAAGTCTTAATTCCCAATTTTTGCAAATTCTAAGACTTGAAAATCTAAAACAAAGGATCATTGTCTAGTTCTACTCTATCACTGAAAAACCAAGCACATATTATGAAAGGGTTTTTAAAACTGGTGTTATTATAGATTTCCAACTTTCAATACCAGTATTATATGAGTGAACTTAAAGCAAAGCCTTTATTGGTTTTTTATATATAACCACTGAATGTGCACTTTCACTTTAAAAAAAAAGAAATAGGTATTTTAGCAAATGCTGGAAAAAAAAATGAAAATAGTAGAATTATATTTCAATTTCCAGATTTTCTTTTCTTTCCTTTTTTTTTTAAATGACATTGATATTAAAAAGCTACAACTTTAGATTGTCATATCTCTGAGATAAAACATTTGAGACTATGACCATCCGCATATCCAGGGTTTGATTGATTTGACGTAGAATAATGCTAAAGACAATTTATTATTTCTTTTATAAGATTTAAATGATATATCGTGGCATATGACGTTTAGTAGTCATATTAAATACTTGTGAAATAGATACATGCACACTGAGAATTGCTGCAAAATTATATTTAATTGCAATTTAATATAATACATATAAAATCTATTTTTCTTCCTTTCTGTGTATCTTAAAATTTTTCACTGGAACTTGTCTCTAAACTATTATCCAGGGAAATTTAAAGCAATGGAGCATAACTATGCATGCTACTGGGTAGGAATAAGTTTATTCCTAACTAACAATCTTAAGTTTTCATATTATTAAGCTTTCCTTTTTTTTTTTTCGTATTTCAAGTTATGGGAAATCAACAATGGCGAAAAATCACTTTTGGAGAATCCAAAGTTGCTTGAAAATAGACTTTTAAAGAAGAAACTTGGTTGGCATTCTGCTTTAACTCGTATCAGTTCCACTCCAAAATTCCCATGTATTAATGAATCAGCTTCAACTGAAAAAGATCCATCTAATTTGCCATAATTTTCTTCATTATTGTAAATTAGGATTCTTCTATTTATGTCTTTGCATAATTGATGATAATCAAGAATTTTACAAAATAAAATTGACTGTCAAGTGATTTGTTCCTGAACCTGTAATTAATTGAAAGCTTTCACTTTAAAGATGCCAATTTTCTTTCCTCATCTTGAAGACATGAAATCTTAATTTTTGATTTTCATTTTCATCGCTGGCTTTGTATCACAAAATATTCTTTTAAATTAGAATATTTTATACTTCATAACTTCTATAATATTTCTAAGTAATATGTTGTATATAGCCGACATACCCCTTTAAATAGCTTCTAAAAATACAATATTTCTTTTCCTGAAACATGAAACTTCATCAGGTTTTTTTTGACAAATTCTAAGAGGAAAAGGAGAAATTTTTTCCTGTCCTCAGAACCTGATGAAGTTTCCTGTTTAAGGAAAAGAAATATTGTATTTTTAGAAGATATTAAAAGGAGTATGTCGACTGGATGTCTATATAACATATTACTTAGAATATTTCATTTCTGAAAAGCAAATTCTTAATGATAACTTTAATAATATTAATTGCAAAACAACGAAGTTTTTCAAACTCCTAATATTGTTGAATCCAAATCTGAATGTTTTAACTCCCTATCTTTCACAATGAACATTTGATTAAAAAATATAACTTTTACATGCATAAAATCTTCTTATTTAAAAAATAAATAACTTTTAAAGACACATTAACAATTTAAAAAAATATTTGCACACATGAAATGTAACATGTTTCAACTACTAATTTACAGTAGTCATCCTCAGATGTAATGGAGAAACAGCTTGTGGCCCCCTTTTTTTATACGAGAGTTGTCATACTGCATGCACCAATGATGAAAGGCCAGATTATAATAAATTTTTGATTGGTTAATCATCATTCAATCTTAATGTGGGTGAATCAAATTATTTAAGTAGTCCCATAATTTTTGGCCGAAAGAAAATCCTCCAATCATTCATACACAAAATGTGGTGTTTATGAAAGTGCAAAGCCAGTAGGCAGAAGCCTGCGTTGTCACCTGCCTCAGAAAAGAAATTAGGAAATTTTCAATCTTTCAGGCATGTCCTATACAGGTATGCGCCACTTAATGTCCTTTTGCATATATGTCTGAGGTCCCATAAAAATGAAACTCCTGATCCTGAAGAAAATTTTTTAAAATAAAGCTTGAAAATAAAAAAAATAGTGCATACAGTAGTATAATTGCATAATCGTTACTGTGCTTTCTAATAATAGTTTTACATAAAAGTTTAACAGTAAAAATTATAAACATAAGAAAAAAATACTGTATTACTGTACAGTAGAGTAATTTAAAATAAGTACATAATTGTTTGTGTGAATTGTAATAAAGCTTTAACATACAAGTTAACAGTATTACGGAAGGTTGATTCATTTACAACCTGACAAATTCGACGTGATTGCGCTCGCCCTTATTCAAAATGAGACATGCTATAGCATCTTAGCCATGTGCCTCTAAATCAAATATGTCGTTTTATGGCTAGTAATAATACAGTCTTTCTGATATGGCTCCAAAAATGATTTAGTTTGGGGAAGGTTACATTTGTTGCACTTTTCCATGTGAAGTTTTCATAGTCAGGGATAGTGAAATAATGTAAACAGCATGGAATTTCAGTCAGCAAATCAGCAGTCATTCATAGGAACACACTGAACAGACTTCCTGAATGAAATTTCCTGACCAAGATGACCAGGAAGCGAAAATTTCCAAAGATGGTTCCTTCTGTTCAGGTCAAGCTGTGACGTTTGGCACAAACTGAGAACCTTTCCACCCAACGTGCGATTTCAGAAAGGTCAACATCGCTCAGTCAGCTGTCTGTAAAACTCTGAAGAATTGTGTCAGACTGAAAAAGTTTTCATAAGGCCCCAGGTGCATGTGCTGAATGACCAACCAACTGCAGGAAGCTCTATGAATGACACCTGGCAGTGATAACTATAAATTTGTGGTAACTCTGGATGAGGCTTGGCTCCATCTTACCGACTGTGAAAAGGTCAGGGCAATTTCACATTGTCCCATCAATAAAAAGGCAGATCTAATTTTTTGTGCCAGTGCAAATTGGCTATCCTTAGAATTAACGATATTGCCAAAGTGAATGCCCAGTTGTTCTGACACCAATCTATACTCAAAGAGTTACCCGAGTTTTGAAGTCACAAGAGTCGCTATTCATCAGGATAAGTCCTCCAGCCATATGGCCCTGAGATTCTATCAAGAAATGGAAGCCAGAACAGGAATACATGCAACCCCCTTCAGTGATATCCGAGTAAAGTCCCCTGATTCCAGCCCAATAGATTTTTTGGGCTTTGGACTATTAAAACGTGGACTTGGGAACAGATGTTACAACAGTTGATGGACTACGGAAAGCATATAGAGAGGAGTGGGACAACATACTCCTGTGTATTTTACAGCGTTCACTCCTGCAGTGGAAGGTACGTTGCAGGGCCATAGTCCGTAATGCTGGTGGCCACACTTAGCATAATAAGTAATGGAAGAAGGGATTTTCATGAAGCTATGGACACTTGAATTTGTCAGGTTGTAAAGGAATCAACACTCCGTACTCCAACTTCATCCAAGCACACTTTACATTTCAGGAATAGCCTCCAAATTCACTCAAAATTAATTAATTTTGCAAATTGATGTTTGAAAATACAGCTTCATTTATGATACATACAGATTATATACCACATTTTTTAATTGAGACTGATTTAACACTTTGGTATCGGGGTTTGCCTGTCTCAAATACGAGAGAGGTAAACTGCTCCAAACCCCCAGTTTACAAGGGGAAGTTCCGCTACTCCTAGATCCTCCTAATAAATTAATACTATGCTGTTTTATTGTCTGCCCTGTGTTAGTATATTACAGTACAGTACTGTATTAATTAGTTTGAATACAGTACAAATTTGGCACGCATAAGATACTTATTATAACATAATTTTTGGTGTGGAGATCGCATGCGCTTAGGAGTTGTTACAGAAATACCAAATAAATGGAGGGTTTTTTTTTTTTCAAAAACTAAATGACAACATGATGTAGTTTAAATTATGAAAAAAACATATCTTTCGAACTCATATCTTAGCGCGAATTTCAGACGCTTATTTTCAAAAATTGCAAGTTGTGCTTCCCAGCGGAGCATTGTACAAATTTTTAACACAAGATTTGAAAAGTTAGGATTCGATTTAGTCTAGAGAAGGTAATTTCAAAATTTTACAAGCTGTGGAGCATAGTTAAAAATAAGATCCAAACGATGCCAGCTTCCATAAATTTAGACCTAAATGTTTTTTGGTTTTTATATTTTTATTTCTGACTTCAAAACTGGTGGTGTAACAAACTAAGATGTTCTTGATTAAATAAAAATAGTTTTTATTACAATCCAAATTATAACTTTGTTATAAATCATATTTTCAATCACATCACAGAAATTTTTTTTGTACTGCAAACATTTAATATACATGTAATAACTCGTTAATATCAGAAGTAATCACATCTGGATTGGTATTTTAATTCTGATTAACATTCTTTCCAAGTACCCATAACATAGCAGGGACTGTCGGCAACGTAATCTCACTTATTACATGACAAGGAAAATGAAGATGACTTCGGAATGTGGTGGGTGCGCAGGCGTAAAGAAGACCAAGGCATATGATTGAAAGTTAGAAAAACTATAAATCAAATGCCTTGGTCTTCTTTACCACCCATATTTGGAAGATTACCACGTAACTTTTAAAATTTTGAAATGACCTTCTCTAAACTAAATCGAACCAGAACTTTTCAAATCTGGTGTTAAAACTTTGTAAAATGCTCCGCTAGGGGGCACAATTTGCAATTTTCGGAAATAAGCATCTGAAATTCCCACTAAAACAGTTTGAAGGATATATGTTTTTTCATAAAATAAACTACATCATGGTGTTGTATTTTAATTATCTTTTGTAGTTTAAAAAAAAAAAAAATTAACAAAAACCCTCCATTTTTTTTTTTTTTTTTTTTTTCATACTAATTCCCAAGCGCATGCAATTTTTGAGCCAAAACTTGTTAAAAAAATTATCTATTAAGAACCTATATGTGTGCCAAATTTGGTCCAAATTAGTGCTTGGGACAAATTCACATAGAAAAAGGGTGAAGTCCTTTCATTGCCAATGAATGCACTGGCTATTTCCAGGGCACATTCTGGAGACAATATAAGAAGTTGTATAAGAAGTTGTGTTCGCACAATGAACAAATCTGATTAATGCAATGAAATTACAAACGGCAAAATCAGTATGGGAAGATGCCTCTATGATACATCCATCGGCAGTACCAGCAACTGATCTACTTTGAGAGAAGTAGCATTACAGGCAGTCCCTTAGGTTACAAACAAGTTCTGTTCCTATATCTTCTATAAGTTGGAATAGTTATGTACAGCTCATATCTACTGTCAGTTAGTCAAATGTTTGTCTTAATATACAGTATATATTTTACCTTTCTATGCATCAAAAACATTAAACAGTTCTTAAACAAATGACATTAATTGGATGATGCAAAAGAAAAAAGATGGAGAGATGGCTACTGCTGAAGATGATGGACCTGCTGCTGGAGTAGGCCTATACCCATTTGTTATTATACAGCATTGCACTTGAATTTTTAATATAATAGGCTTTACTATGTTCGGTACGTAACTAAGGATCTTCATAAATAGGACATTTGCAACCAGGGGATTTACTGTATAGGCTTAAGAGAAGCCAAATGTCATGCAGTCTTGTAAGTTGACCGTCTTGTTCTGAGCAATGCAAGTCAGGAACACCAATGATATTCCTATCCTTCATCCAAAGATACATCTTCCTCTACACTGAATGGTGTCCCTTGATACTACTATCCATTGATACTACATCAATGATGTTTCGCAGAGGTAGGAATTCTTTCTTGGCATCCGTTAAGATGTCTACCACTGACCACTCGAGACAGGCAGCACAGTCTGAAGTGGTGTCAATCCTCCGAATCTAAGCTGATATCCAATTGAACTTGTGTAATGTCCAACAACAATCCCTACTTCTCTCTTGGCACAGACTCCTTATAAGATTACCTTGTATGGAGCAGGCACAGACACCTGGCTGCAGTGATCGAGTGACATATGACTATGATATCTGAGGTTACAGTCTCGGAAGCCATCTCCTAGTTTTGCTACAAGGCATTTTAATAACACACCCATACACTGACAAGATTCTACAGCTAGCTGCATTGCCTATGCTGTCAAGCCTTCCAGGGACTATTTAGCAGCATGACAATACCAGACCTCTCATAGCAAGACTCAAAAAAAGCATCTGTGACGTTCATATATGCTAGAACGACAGTTGCAGCCATCACAGAATGTAACAGAACTAGCCCAACAATTGCAGAACATCTGGCAGAATCTGCCAAAGGACAACATTAGAATATTTTTGACTCCATGCCATACCATGTATTGGCTCGTATTGCCGTCAAAGGAGGATTGACTATGTATTAACATGTTACCGTTATTCCCACTGTTCTGTAAGAAAAAGTCCTTTTGCAATGAAGATATAATAATTTCTTTATCTTTACATACTCATTGAATGTGCAAAGTTTTAGTGATAGAACACTTTCTTCAAGGTGCATCATTTTTTATTTTGCAACAGGGTGTATTTTGAAAAAGGATGCAATTTGAATTTGTATAATTGTCCCTGCGCATCACAGGACGGTCACTCTTAAGCAGTTCATAAAATTTTCAGTAAACGTTGTAATATTGTCATGCATAATAAAATAGTTTCCTTATGGGATACTAAGGATATCAAGAGGCAATTTTTTTTAATGAAGTAGGATATAGGAATACTGTCCATAGTAGTCAATGGTAAGGAGCTTGACTATTAACTAAACTATTCCCAGCGAAAGAATGACTCTGACCTTGAACTACACCCATGATCTCTTAATCATTCCAGGACTGAAGTTTGTATAGAGAAACTATTCACAATGGCGACTCTCAAGCGAGGCAAACCTATCAGAAGCCAAACACTTTCCCGCCATAAATACTGACATATACAATCGATTCAAATTCTACTATTGCGCCATCTGTGTCCACAATCGTTCTTTCGCTGGGAGGACTTTAGATGAGCCAATTCCAATCTCCGGCAGAGATTGGAGATAAAAAATCTCCACCCTGAATTCTCCTCCGAATGAGTCCTAAGTCCTCTAAAGAAAGAATACCGGGTTTCTTTCCCAGGCATTTCGGCAGGAAAGGTTTCAGCTACCATCCAACCTTAACTTCAGTCTCATTGGTCAGGAAATGCTGAAAACCTTACCTCCCAAAAGCCACATAGACTTGTTCTGGGATACTTTTAACTTTCTTAGGATGTAGAAATTCTCAGGATAGAAAGTAGCATATTTCACCAGTTATAGAACTGTATTTGTGAATATATTCGATAAGCTTTTTTATTTTTTAATTTAAGATCTGTACATTTCTAGAACCTTTTTACTTGAAATGATCTTACCTTACATTCTCGAGATTGATGGGGGGTTTTCGTGAAGCAGAGAAATTAAAATAGTGGATTTTTTTTTTTAAAAAAAAGGGCAAATTTTCCAAGTGTTGTCACTGTCAACATCATGAATCTTGAGTTAATGGAGTGAGCAGTTCAGGTTTTTGCCCAATAATTATTATATGGTAGATATGGTTTCTACCAAAAATATCTCAACGAGCCTTCTAATATTAATGAAACTCCCTTAAATACAAAAGAGAAAGTCTCTTAACAATAAACATCCATCCCAAAAAAAAGATCCTAGTAGTTTTTAGAATTTTGAAAAAAATGGTTACCAAAAGGTTTGTCCTTTCTATATATTTCTGACTAATGAGGATATTCACATATAGACAAAGCAAAAATAAATAACCAAACTTTATAAATATAGTGCGAGATATCCAGGAAACAAGTGAAACTGATATTTTTTACAGAATGTATTTTATTAAATCATGACATAAAGTATGTATAGACATAACAAAATGAAAAATATACAGTATACAATCTATATACCTATAAGATATTCTACAAAGTTGACTTTATACATGTTTTATTTAACACCAACTGTAAACACTTGAGGCCACAAAATTGACAAGTTCATATACAAAATTGGCAGGGTAACCAAGGCAAAGCTACCATTGTTTAATGTGAACAATGTGCTTCGTTATGACTGAATGATTCCCATTCATGCTGAAGAAAGTCATCAATTATCAACAATGCACTATTAAGCTGCTATCTTGACCAATTGGAAATAGGAGAAAAAAAACAAAAAATAAACTTATTTTGCTTTTAACTTGCACATTTAAACAGTCTATTAAACAAAACACTGGATAAAATGGATATCCAAGGTTTTTTTTTATTTATTTATTATTATTCTTATTCTTATATTTTTTTTCTTTTTTTTTTTCATTTTATATATATATATATATATTTATATATATGGTCACAAATAATTTACATCAGCTGCCCCCACACATTAGATGAATTCATTTCCAAGTGAACAACCCATTTACCTACTAATTTGGCTACGGAAAATATATTTACATGGAAATGTTAAGTGACACTGCTTTAGTTACACTTGAGAGGCAAATGAAGTACATACACAGACTTAATTCACAACCGTACTCATTCATGCATGTAGAAAATTCTTCTAAAATCAACCACTTCAAGACTAATGTCCATACAAACAGTACTATGAAATTACAAACAATATTGAATGATTGGAAAGAGTATATATATTTATATATAAATAATAAAGAAGTTACTGGCCCTATCAGAGCTGTTAAAATATCGCTGCCTAAATACAGTGCATTACTGAAAGGGGGGAGGGGGAGTGAAACGGTTACAAAAAGGTTTGTCCTTTCCATACATTTCAAACTAAGCTGCTGAACCAAAGATAGCAAAGAACATTCTAAACATCGCTAATAAAAATTACCTGAAACTTCTATAGAGGACTGAATAATGGTAGTATGCTGTACATTTTTACAATGGCTAATATTATTTCGTTTACACAAATAGTACAGTATTCATGATAGGGCATTATTAAATTACATAGAGAATGGAAGGCTACATTTAGATTTAGAGATGATTATTTGCTTAATTTTTATGAAATTATATACATGTATATATTTTTGTATGTTTGGGTAAAATGCCTTCAATATGAAGACTGCTTATATTATTTATCTAATTTTGCCTATTGTAATCAGTTACCCATTTTAAGAAACAAATACATACAGTGATATCATTTGTGTGCGTAAAATTGCTGTTTTTTAATAAACACATTCTGACAGTAGGAAATTGCTTGCATCACAATTTACCAGAATGCAGTTTTATATATATGACAGTATAATTAATAAATGGTATTTGCATTCATATGTAAAAAATTATTTCAAAAGAATTTTCAAGACTTAAATTTAATTCACTAAAAAATATAAAACAAATCTGTCTTAAAAAAAGATTTTTATTAAAAATATATTACAAAATTTTACAAAACTTCCACTATCTTGAAGAGGTTTTTAACTTACAAAAGATTTGTTAATTAGATCTAAATTTGGAGAGCGTTTCACCTATTTTTACAAGTATCTAGATTTATTTTTTTTTAATTCAAAACGGAAAAAAAAAATTGAAGTTATTGTTAATGAAATGATATCAAAAAATATGATCAATGTATTAGATTTGCAAATTTATAACCTTTTCTAATATTGATCAGACTATTAGAATAAGATGATCCTTCTCATAGTGGTACTAAATTAAAACTTCTCTAATATGTATACCACAACACACAATTATTTTTAATGTAAATGTCAAGTTTTAGATCTTGTATCTGATAATAAAAAATAGCTTTACATGTGCATAATAAACCCTTGTGAACCACTCACATCTTAAGCTAAAACGAGACTTTAAAATGGAAGCTGAGTTTAACAGCAGTCCCTCGATTCTGAAATCTTTTGACACCGAATATCAACAGAAGGTTGATTCAGATAAAGAGTTCACAAATTGGATTGGTTCGTGTGCATGTGCGAAGAACTTCCGTTGCATTTGCTTCGAAGCTAGCAAAGAGTAGATTATTATGCAAATGGCTGAGAAATTGAATTGTTATTGGGAAGGCTGCATTAATGGACTTTCTGAAGTGGGATACATTTTTTTACAATGATAGAATAGGAGTAAGGAAAATGGAATTATTATTATCCGTCAACATGTTATCATTGTGATATAAAGGAACCAGAATCTGGTCCCCAAAGATTGTGGATGTCAAGTAAAAACACTCATAAACATGCACAACCTGCCCGTTCCACCAGAGTGGCAAATTCGTGAGAGGTTCATCACAAATGCCCAGAAACTTTACGAAAATCATCTTGCAGGTGAGAAATGGAAATACATTATACTGTCGACGAAGCATGGATTTACCTAAATGACACAGACAAATGGCGAGCAATTTCCTATCGATCAAAAGATGTGAAGGGACGTTTCGAATTCTTTTGACAGTGCAAAGAAAATTTTTCCAAAGGTTTTATGGTGGTTGCAGGTTACTGCGCATGCGGCAAATTAACTTTATATGTACAGAGTACCTACAAACGTGAAGATAAATGCTGCATATTTCCAGACGTTTGTGATGGACCACATTTTTGATGAATGTGGGCCCGGTAGTCGAGTGGTCAGGGCGTTTGGCTACGGGCTGGAGGTGGCCGGTTCGATTCCCGGCCTCGGCGGAGGGCGGGGATTTTTCCACGCTCATTTCACCTCCAAACGGGTCCTAGGGTCTACCCAGCCCTCTATGGATTGGGTACCGGGTTTCTATCCCGGGAGTTAAAGGCGGGCGGGCGTCGGGCTGACCACCCGACCTCAACTTCGTCCCGTTGATCACGAAACGCTGGGAGCCTGACCTCCTGCCCCAAAGGCCTGTCCAGGCCTGTAGAGGGACACTTCAACATATCCCCAGTCTCTACATGAACGAGATGTAAATCCATGTGGACAAAGCTTCAAGCCATGTATCTCGCACATCAATGACTTACTACGAAAGAAAAGAGTGAGACATCATATCCTTCACTAGGATTCCGGTTAAGTTTCCGAAACCTCACCTTTGGATTTTTGAAAAACAACAGCTCTGCACGTCGACCAAAGCCAGTTGAAGGCCTTTGGATAGAATACCTCAGGATCAATTAAACAAAAGCCTTCTACAATGGGAATTGAGGTTTTGAGCTGTTAGGAATATGGATTGCCATATCGAACTTAACAGATGGTGGAGGATGGGAGTGTTAAATTTAGCCTTTAAATTTATGAACTCTTATCTGAATCGACCTTCTGTAGTGTTCTTTGAAAACAGTAAGGAGGCTGAATTTATGTAATTTGATACATTTTCACCTAATTATAGAGGGAAAAAAAAAGATTGTATCAAATGTTCTAGATGCATAATATACTAGGCTTTTTGTTTATATTAATCTTACACAATTACAATATCGACGTCACACGTTAAAAAATAAATTATCTGGTTTGATTAAAAACTTGAGATACTTATACGAAATAGAGTAGACAGGAGCATATATACGAAGTTTTAATATTTAAATGAGGAATGAGTACTTTTTTAAGCAAGTATCAGTTGGCATTTTATTTTTGCTACTAAAACAAACAAAAGGAAGTAACAATCTATTTGAATTCAAAGATAATTTTAACAGGATCTGCCTTGATTTGTAGTACTCTCACTTTTTATTAAAAAAAAAAAACATTTTCTATCATAGGAAGAGCAAATATACAAAACAATACACAATTAGTTTTTAATATCGGCAACCAAAAACCAATAAAGTTAGATACACCAAAATTACCAAACACCAGCAGGAATGTTCAAGAAAGCAATGACACAAAAGAGGCAGTGTTATGTGAGACTAAATAAAAATAGAAGATCCTAAACAAGTAAATGGTTATTTTATATAAAATAAAAATGCAAATAACGGATTCATCCTATCCTGTCAAGTCAGTCAAAAGTGGATGGCATTTTTTTTATCTGCCTACTGAAGCCATTTCTGCCTGTACCTGATGCTGTGGGAGATACAAGCAGATTGTTTCAATAGACAAATTAAAAATATGCTAGGACAAAATATTAGAAAATGAACCAATCTAATTACAGCAAGAGATTAAACAGTTTTAGTATCAAAAAATTCTAAATGAGAGAGCTGTTCTGACATCAGAGCTAATAACGATTTGAATAAATCTTATCAGGAGTGCAACAGAACAGCCAAAGCAATGAACTATTATTTCTCAATTCTGCTCTTCAAAATAACCCAGGAATACATGGACTATTTTCCAAAATGAAAACCTAGTTAAGCATTCGATGAAGTATTTGTATGGTCCAAGATAGAATGGAAAAGACTTCATTAAAACTATTTCTGACAATGAAACAACTATGTATTTCATATTCCAAAATGGTGAATTAAAGTCCCTATCATTAGACGGTAAAATTTTCAATTTGGAAAGTTGATGGATAAACTTCAAAAATGTATTTATTGTCGCTCAGAAATCGCAACTTTAAAGATGGTATTTTGTTAGTACTTGTACCATGCAGTAGCAAAGGATACACGAGAGAGGATTAAGAAGAGAAATTCATTACAAAATTAAATAAAAAAAACCTAACATTTTGTCTACCATTGATTCCATTAAGTTTTATTCATTTTAATGAAGGAAAGTAAAGCTTAAAAACAAAAAAGAATCATTAAAAGTATTTTAAAAACCTCTTGCATTCTATTACATAATGAACATGCAAAGAATAAAGCTTAAATAATCATAATAAATGACATCACATTATTTAGTGATTAAAAATTTAAGTCTTGAAAAAATCTCCTTTAAGTATAATATTAATAATAATTTTTAAAAAAAATGACAACACTGCAATTGAAGTAGAATGAGAATTTGCATTAAATTATAAATAAAATTAACAACAAACAGGCAAGACTAAATCAATCAGATTATCACTGAACTAAATGTAAATTAAAAAAAAAAAAAGTACTATTATTGCTGCCATGTATTCACGTATGGATACCTACATAAGGTTTGGAGAATAAGCATTGAAGTAGAGGATCTGTAGGTTATGGCACGCCTTTGGTAAGCAAGGTGAAAGGGAAAGGTAAATGATATGTTTAATTTCCTAATTAAACAATTATGAATATAAAATAACTCATTCAATGAGAGAAGGAAAAAAATAATTAATTTTAAAATTCAACAAATTTTGAAGCCAATGAATATCAGTTGTAAGTTGAATTTTTAAATTCAATTGTTTCTTTATTGAAATAAATGTTCTCATAAATTAAAAAATTATAAATAATCTAGGTAAAAAACCATTCCCATTGCAACCAAAGATATGAGATTCTTGGTGTTGATATGACAGGCAAAATGAGTATAAAAAGATTGAGATATGGTGCTATTAAGAAGAATATTTTTATCGATGCTTTTATCTCTTCACTTTGTTAAAAAAAATTTTCCCCTTCCATCAAACAATTAAGTGTTCAGATTCATATATACAGAGAAGAGGAGGTTGCTCAACAGCAATTTTTTGATCTCATACAATCACAATAACATGATTAATGTTACGGCAGAAAAATAAAGAAAGATGGGGCATAGGATTTATGTAGTAATTGTAAATCATAAAATAACTATTTATAGTAAAAAAAGTTGTTATTCTGCAGTAATTCAAATGTACAAGGCTCCTGTTCATTAACATAACACAGGAGAAATAATCCTTTCCTTCATAAAATTATCTTATGATAATGAGAGTATGAAAGAAAATTAAAATGCATGATCTGGCAAGAATTCTTTAATGAATAACGGGCATTAAGTATCAATCATTCACAACGTAATAGTTCACGAGCTGCATTTGACTGTTCTGTAAACAGTAGTGAAGATACAGTTTCAAACTGCTTTAGCCTAAATCAGCTGCCATCATTAGTAAAAAGTGAGACGACCAGTATTTTAGGATTTTCTTCTTTGAAGAATCATTTAATCTTTGCCTTTAAATTTCCTCTACTTTATAATAACAACAACAGAAATAGTTGAGGTTTTTTTGCTTGCAAATAAAACTCCCAATTAATTTAAGTATATTTATAGAAAAAAAAAATATCAGATACAGACTAAACAAAACTTTTTTCCCCCCCTCAAAATATCTAGTGTATCCCCCTTACATTTTATATCGAAATGCAAATTCTCATTCCTGTAATTTTGAAAAAAATACACACCAACCAATATTTATATAAATAATTAAAAAAAAGGGGGGGTCTTAATTACAATAGCTTTAACAAATGAAATTAATTTAAAACATTTGACTTTTATCATTTACATTAAACAAAATAAAATACAGAGAAAAGTATTATTCGATTCTACATTTGTGAATTAACTTCCATCTTGTGAAGAGTAAAAAAAAAATTCACAAGGAAATTTAAAAAGAATTGATGACAGTCCTCAAAAAATGTTTTGAAATTCCAACTAAATGTAATATTTTTTTTGTTAATTGCATATCCTTATTTTATTCTTTCACTATAAACAAACAGGGAGGTAAGATGAACATTTTTATGCAACACCCTGTATTGAACAATAGTTCTAGTAAATGGTGAGGCAATAAAATTTACTTTAATAGCATTTAAAATGTGAGAGGAAGAAATATTTTTCTTAAATTATAAGTATTGATATGATAGTTCAATAAATACTTAGCAGTTATGGGAAGAAGAAAAATGTTTATTTTAATTTATGGCACAAAAAAAAAAAAGAAGACAAAAATAACTTAATACTGATAATGATTTCTATACGGGAGGAGAAGAAAAATTGTAATAAAACTTTCTTACAATAATATACATGATGGTCACACAAGTAATGATGAATTTTTCAGATCGTGGAGTACTAAACCATGCTGGAAAGCATGAATGAAAATTGCATATTCATAGTAATTTCAATGTTTCAATTACCACAAATATATTTATGTGCACTATTTACAATGAATAAAGCATTATTTCTACTAAACTTAAAAATTTAACTATCTATTATTTTCACACGATAAAACAATTTACAAACAATATTTTTTAAAATATAAAAAGCCAGGATTTTCTGTTTCTCAAAATTTAATTTTGCAGATACACACAATAATTAAGAGCATCTTTGAGATGTTGTTTTTTTTTTTCCAACACATTCAATTCTTCTGAATGCTTTTGTATAATTAAATCTCTTTCAACAGCATAATGTAACAATATTCAAAATTTATAACATTTTAAAAATGTGTAATTAAAGAAAACTGATATTGACATTTTAATTCCCTTAAAATTAAATAACTCGTGTTTGTTTGTTTGGGGTTTTTTTTTTTTTTCGGTATTTTTTTTTTTTTTTTTAAAAAGACTTGAGAAAAACATGAAAGAAAATCTACAAACTGACATAAAATTTAGTAACATTTATAAAATAAGAACATAAACAAACAATATTCACAATAACTGGCGATTCATTCTTCCAGAATTTTTTACCTCCATCAACACTAAAAGTTTGATGGGCAAATAAATCAGTGTTATCATTGTATCATTTACTAAAAGATGCTGTTGTGGTTTATCTTCAATTTAAAATTTGCTAAAAATTAATGTACATGCATAAAATATACTTGTGCCAACTTTTGGAACATTTTATGCAACTGTTAAGATATTTTGGAAATTAAAAAATTAATTAAAAAAACAAAACAACAAAGAACAATGGGCAGTGAAGATGAATCTATAATACAATGTAGTTAATGAAGCAAACAACACAAAACAAGATTTTTATGATTAAGAATTCCATTATTATGGAAGCTGAATTATTCTAGTGCATATTTCTTGGAATAAAAACTGCAGGATTTCTTTAGAAACATCATTAATTCAGCATCAAATTCTGAAACAAAATAATTATAAAAAAAAAAGAGAACAATCCACACTTATGATGGAAATTTAAAAAAAGAAGAAAAGAATAAATTAATAAATAAGAATGTATTTGGGATGTTCACAGTATTAGAGGAAGACTCACTACAGACAAAACTTAGTACCTTGATGTGTACAGCATCTATACATCTTTCACTTCAGGAAAAGGGAGAGAAAGAAGTTCTTCACAAGTCCCATAGTGTTCATCTTTCGAATATGATGTGCTCAAACAGATGAAAAGTAATGAGGCAATATACAATCCTTCAATTTAGGCTAAGCCTGACAAAGAAAGACTTGGGAAGGCAGGACCACAGGTATCAGAAATGTACCTTAACTACATTATTGGATGACTGACTAGACACAATTATTTTGCATTGGCTGTCAGTTAACCATCAGTGTATGAGATTCCATAGGAGCTGCTGAATCATAAAGAGTATCTGTGTCTTGTGTCGGTTCACCTTGTAACTGACACTGATTGCTGAGTGTCCCAGCACCACAATCACAGAAAAACCTAAAAGAAAAAATTAAAAAGAATATGTACAGTGCTCTTAAAGCAAATATTCTTAAAATAATCTCTGAAATTTGTCTAGTATTTAAGAATTTTCCAAAATTAACATATCCACTAGCTACACATTATGTATGTGTACGCTGTAATTATTCTTAAAACATGTATTTTTTTTCACTAATTTAAAAATTGGTTCTTAAATCAGGTAAAAAACAGAAAAGGAGGGGTAATTAAATTTATGTAAGAAGTGAGCACATCTTTAAACATGCTATCTACTTGAAACAGTCGGCAAAAAAAAAAAAAAAAAGGATTCTTTATAATTTTTATTACATTTTTTGTTATGCTAAAATCTCATTTCACTTTCCATTCCATTTAATATTGTAACAAAATACAGTGAAGTCTCATTTTACGAATATGAGGGGGAATCAAAAATTATTCCTTCAAAGTGAATTACATATAGTACTATGGGGGTTCGCCGGGGAATGAGAAATTCTTCGTATAACTGAATGTTTCGTATAAGTGAGACTTCAATTTTAATTAGATATGAATCTAAGACAGGGTATTATTTGTTTATTTATTATAAATAATTTACATAATATACATTAGATGTTTATAATAATAATAATTATTATTTTCAGGCTTTTTTTTAGCTGGAACAGAGTTCTGGTATCTTTTTTTTAACACAGTAAAATAATACTACACTTTCTCTCAAAACAATTAATTTTGCCACAAAAGACTTTCTGTTGTTTGTGTTTGTATTTTGAGTTTTACCTGATTGAATTTCCCTTATATAAATAGACTTATATTATTTCAGAAAAGTAGAAGGTTCGTGTTTCAACTGATAAGGCTTTTAAAAAGCCTCCATCCCTCTCCATTTTTTATTCTATCCACTTATCTATGAATATCACTTTATTTGCTATCTGTATCTGCCAGCTGCTTGCTAGTATTTGATGCGGTGAAACTTTTAGTTTAGCTCGTTAGGATTGTGCTGTCAGAGCTGACGTCATTGCTTAATTTTTGAAAATGCAGTAAGATGTCACCAGAAGATGTTCCTGAAAAACTTGTGAAGTTAAAAGATCATCCGAATATCTTCAAATGAATGTGAGAGGCTTTTCTTAAAAATGAACCTAATTGTAGCACCAGAGAAGGCAGCTAAATTAATTCATGCCCTTAAAAAATCTGCATTCATCAGGATTGTAGAACCACGATTGACATCTTTTGACCGTTCTAAATAAGTCATCATTGCTACAAGGTCAGCATTCAGGTATAAACACCCAAAGTAAAATTTGTAATAGAGATAAGGAAACTGGAGATATGTCAAAAGTTTGGAAGTTTAATAAAATGTTAAAAATACTAAAATTCTTTTGTAGACTAACAGCTATTGTTTATATAATTTAATAGCACACAAAACTAAGTGCTCTCTAAAAAAGTGATTACAGAAAATGGCAAGAGTTCCTGTACTTTTTTTGTAGGAAAAAAACAATTATTACTATTATAGACAAATAAATTTTCTCATTCATGTTTAGAGATTATGTATCTACTTTAAAGAGGCAATATTTATTTTTGAAAATTAAGTTAAAATTATTGTAATAATAATATTACCATTCTTAAATAGCTTGTTGAAATTGTCCTTTTTTTTTTGCATCTTTTCCCATCAAGCCCTTTTAAACCCACCTTAATTTGCAAAAATGGAAGAAAAAAAAAAAAAAAACGGAATAATTTTTGCAGAAGCTGATAAAAAGCACAGGAGGGGGTTAACAATTATCATCCCTTAATGAAGAAAATGAAACTTATTTATCCATTTTCATTAAGGTGTTTTTTGTTCCTTTATTCTGTTAGGTTTTGGGTATAGTTTTCCACCACTGATTTTTCTCTTGAACTGCCTTTTTACTCCCAGTTTCATGTTCTCTGTTCTTAATTAATTATACTAGTTCCTGAAAGCTTCTCCCTATTCGTATTGCAAGTTTTCAGTTTTTTAATTACTACAGAATTAGACAAACATTATTTTGCAAACCATTGTACAAGATTATATAACCTTGCTGAGCTTATTCACCAACTGCACATCATCTGACCAAGCAACAACCCCAACAACTTAGAAAATGATATAATTTCACAAATCCTTCTGTAGTACTTTATCTACAGATTAGAGAATATGATGATAACCAATTTGTTACTTTGATTTAGTATGCCTCATGCACAAAAAAAAGAAAAAGCAAGATATAAAAATAAAAAGGTATTGGTAATTTACCTGTCATGTCTTATAAATTCTATATCATGACCTGCATGGCAAGTCTTAATGCAATTAACACATATTGCATTTCTATCTGTTGTATTACAAGTACGACATCTGAAATATAAAATGCTTGAATTATAAACCTTGAACACATTTAAAATATTCAAAATATTTTTCATATTCTTAATCTTATTTAATAAAAAAGGTTATTCTATTACTATTGTTAATTTTCTTTAAAAATATCAAAATAGTGAATTATCACTATTTTAAATAAATAAATAATGCAATAAGAAAACAAAAGAAAACAAGCTTAAATAAATAAACTGATTTTCTTTTTTTTTTTCTTATTACCTTGCACTACGTTTCTACTGTTCTGCAACAAAGAGAAAAGTTTGAAAATGACAAACAAGGAAGACACAAAAGGAACAAAAAAAGATTTCGCACCTCGAGCCATTGTCGACAGGAATCTGGGATGACCATTTTGTCCTCTTTAGGACTTGTCAGCCAAATAAACCTTCAATAATAGGCTCAGAAGGTGCGAAAGGTTAGGGATCCCACTCACGCTCCCACAAGTGGGACTTCCCAAAAGAAACAACAACCAAAAAATACATATAATCAAGGGAGCATCATTTTCGTGTTATTTTAAGACACATTAAATCCTTTTCATTTGAACTATATTTAGTTTGAATGGTTTTTAAAGATGAAAGTTCAAAAAAAAAAAATAATTACCAAAAGTAAACAATAAGATTTGTATTTTTTGGGCGAACTAAGAATGATATTCAAATAAATTATTTATTCAGTTTGTTCAAGTGGAAAGATCAACAGTGTGAGTGAACCCACAGCTTACGATAACAGATACAACAAAAAAATAAACCAAGTTACTAACAGAACAAATGTAATGTTCTGTTGTAGGGAAATTTCTGCAAACATAGAAAACAGTCAACAAACTGGCAAACTAAATGCTAATCTCAGATTGTGATATATCGGTAAATATATCAGATGGCTGACAGTAAATAAAAGCCAGGGTTAAAACTGGTACCAGATGTGGAAAAAAGGATAAGAAAAGCATTGAGGATAGATATAAAGATTCTGGGTAATAAGATAACTGAAAATTATCTTAAGCAAAAGGAAATTAAATGTACTGAATTTCCTTAATCATAAGGAATAACCGATGATTTTCTTTCTCAATCAGTTTCAAAAACTGACGTTGCTTCTTTGTATTCTAAAAGAAGCATTCATTGCTATGGGGATCCAGCACCAGAATACAACGTCCGATGGCAAAAAAAAAACACCAATTGATTGATCTTCAACTCATTTCTTGTGCTTTCCTGGGGTTAAAATATTTTGTTATTTTTTTGTGAAGTTATATTTAGTAGACTTTTGTTTTCCGAAAATAAAAACATTTTAATAATATACTGCATTAATTTGATAACTGAAAAGACCTTCAGACATTTCCTTGCAGTAATACTTAGCATGACAATTAGGCAATGCTTATATAAAAATTAAGATAGATAGAAACATCTTAACCGAAGAGAGACAAGTTAAATCCTCAGAACACCAGAACAAGAGGGATTGTATTTGGCCCCGAAGTGGTTCATGGTTTGTCTTGTCATTAAAATTTCTGCTGAGGGCTAAATTATCATAATACATACAATTGAACAATTAATTTTTTTTATATAATTTATATCACATTTTGTTTATTATATTCAATCGTCGTTCAATAAACTTTCATCATCCACTTCGCTTCAAGGTTCATTAGATAAGATCTCGTCTTTGTCCTGTCGCATTATCAAAAAAAAAAATAACGTTATTTGAGCCATTGTATATTATATGAAAAACAATTAAGCAAAAAATATCATAAAGTGAAAAGAAAAAACGAACAAAAAGACCTGGGAGTTGGAGAATTTGAATGAACATATTGAAGGGACAGTCAAAACATTATTTAGCTCTTTGACAGCTTGAAGAGGAGTGGGAAAAGGTACCACAAAAGCCTCATCAACTAAAAAAAATTTCATGCGGCTTAAAAAGTTGTACAGCTCTATTCAATCCTAACTTGTCTTTCTTGTGTTTTAATAACAGTTATGAAACATTAAAAGTTGGGGAAATTTGCAGCCGTTTTTGGAAAAACAATTTACCTCCTTACAATGTTTCCAGCAATAAAATAAAAATGCTCGCAAATGTTAAGATTAGTTAAATCATAAAACTAATCTGATAATTTCTTGCATGTAATTTTATAATGCAGAATAAATATTTCACATAAAAAAGTTTTTTGTGAAGAAGTTTTACTAGTAATATAAATGTGTAAATAAATGTTGAAAAACACAATCACTGCCAAAGAAAAAAAAAAGTCAGTACAGTTGGTAACAAAACTGTATTATTGAAGAGCACTGTCACATAGGTGCAAAGTTTTTGCAGAGACTAAACTTTATTACTCTATTCTTGGTACTCTAATGCTGTTCTTTCAAGAAGATTTATATAATCTAATCCAATTTTTCTTTAGTGCATTATCCAAACGGGATTAAAGAAATTTTTAATTCTGTTCATTGCAAAATAATACTGTTCATTACTGATCAAACTTTTGATGAATAGTTACTTTCTGTTATTTTTATTTTTCACTCAGTATTCTATTAGATATAAATTCCTACTGATATTATTGTTGCTAAATATTACTGTTATGATGATTCATTCCAGATGTACTAGCATTCAAATCAAACTTCTAAATATCTATGCAGCTTTTTAAAATGTATAGTATTGATTCTAAACTGAACAGCTTGCATTGAAATCTTCATTAATAACACAAAAAAGAAAGTTCTATCCCCATAAGTTGATAACAACAGATGGTTCCAAGGATAGCCATGGTACGCTTAATGGGACTAAGGAATGTCAAGTGAAACAGATAAATTAAATCCAACTGTTCCAAGAAACTATTTCCAGATTTATTCCAGACGCCTGTGTTATTTAATAACTGTGACTGTATTAACAAACAGAAAGGACTTGACATTAGTCAATTTCTAATTGAAAGTTTCAAAAAATATTGTAAACCTAAATGACCATTTATTTACCATAATAAGCTCATATTTGTTTTTATAATAGTTGTTTATTAAACTTATTTTTTGTCAGGATAATTGGTGAATAATAATAACTGCATGGAATAATATCTTGGTACTCTAATGACCTTTATTCTTTGTTGTAACTGCCTTGATTTTCAATTTTCAAAATGGAGCCTGAGGAAGCAGGGCGGAATATCACTGGTACAAGTATGGAGTTTTTATAGTAGTAATGAAATTGAAAAAATCAAATGAAATTTGCCAGTAAATTGCCCAAAAATAAAGATACAAAGGAGTAAATTGTCAGCCACATTTGCATTGGAGAACAATGTTGCAAAATACCATGACAATAAAGGTGAAGTGAAAAATACCACAACAAATGTTGTAGGGCATTAAAATGCATGCTTGTAAGTTTTCCTTTACTGGTTGCATAGTGAAAAGAAATTAAATTACTGAAAATCAATTGTTCAAAATTAAATATATTTTCATCTACTAAACAAAAGAAAATAAATAATAAACAGTACTTACCTATAGAAATCATGCATTGGGAAGCTTGTATAACTAGAGATTTTGTATAAACACTGACCGCTATTCACAGCCTTGGCAACAGCATCATGATTATCAAATATTTTATTACCTGAAAATGAGGAAATAATAAGAATGCACATTGATTTGCGTTCACGCCTTGAGCTATCATCAACGGGAATCTGGGACAGCTGTTTCATCCTTGATAGGACACATCAGCCAGATTTACCCTTGATGATAAGCTCAGAAAGCTGTATGTAAAAAATGTAGGAAAATTTTAAGAATATTTCAAAGAATTTAAAGTTGTTTCTCTCTTTGAAACTTATAAAAATATCCTTACATTTAATAATAAATAAAGATTTTAGCACTAACTTTTTTTTTTTTAATCCATTAAGTTAATCATTTCTTTTGCTCATTCTTAATATCTTTCTTACCTTTCAAAATTGGCTGAACACCACTGGCAAGACAAAGTCCACCAAATTTATTATTAAAAATTTGATTGTATTCTAGAGTGGCTGTAGCATTATTTGTAATCTCAACGCCTGCTGCAAGGCCATCAAATATACGATTTCTCCTAAGTATTGGGTGACTCTGGGTGCTAATTAATACTCCAGCTTGAGCATTACGAAATATATCATTCTCCTCCAAAATACCTATATAAAAAAAGCGTAACAGTTAAACAGAACCTGTTAAAATTTAATTTTTGCAAAGTTCTGTACAAGTGTAGAAATGATAATCCTCGATGGACAAAGGTTCTTTGGATTTTGTTTTTTGAAGGAAGGACTATTCATTTCCTAGAATAATACTTTGTTTTGTTTTGCTTTTATGTTAAAGAATAGAAACTATTAGTTTTGGGTTTCTTTTAGTTTTCTTAATATTTAAATGTATTTAATTCATTTATTTTAAAAAGCATCTTACCTTTACCACCATTAAATATACAAATCCCACCATCACGGCCATCATATATCTTGTTTCTCCTCAGAGTAGGATTACTATCTGTTTTTATCCACACACCAGCCATAGCATTATCAAAGATTTCATTTTGCTCCAAAATACCTAATCCACCATTGTAGACCAGCACACCTCCATTCTGGCCTCCCCAAATTTTATTCTTTCGAATAATGGGATTACTTCCAGTTCTATATATAAAAAAAAATACTTAAATTATAACGACATAAAAAGAAAAGAAGTATTACCCTAATAAAAAAAGGAATACTATAGAACCCTGCTATTCCGAACTAATTGGGACCGAACACAGTTCGGTTTGGCGGGAATTCGGAATAGGCGGATTTCATGAATAAAATCAACGTATTGACTTGTTAAGGCGTAAATTAAGTGCGGTGACATCTAATAGTGTCGGCTCTATACAGCGTTGATCGGCTCGTGGGAACAGATTCAGTGAAAGTCGGAAGGGAAGGGGCAGTGACCTTCGACGACTCATCACGTCACCCTACCCCCCTTCTCCCTCCCGCGATCCAAGAATTAATACCGGGTTACTGTATTTTGCTGTTAAACATTAAACATGGCAAGTAAACGAAGTTGTTCTTCGTGTACTTTAAAAGAAAAACTTGAAAGTGTTAAAAAGACTGGATAAGGGAGAAAGTGCTACTAAATTATCACTCGAATATGGTGTCGGAAAAGCAACGATTAGTGACTGGAAAAAGAATCGCGCTAAAATTGAGCAGTTTTGTTCTGCTTCAAGTGAAAAAACTCTTGAAAAACGGCAAAAAACTATGTATGTCTCTATTTAACTTCTTTGTATAACAATAAATGTAAGTTTTTTTCACGAACATCTTTTTAATTTCTCCTATTTTTAAGTTAAAAAAAATCGGTATTTTTTCTGAACTCTGTTTGGAATAGGTGGATTTTCGGAATAGCGGGGTTCTACTGTAAATAAAAAGTAGAAATATCTGTTAAACAATAAAAAGTAATTTATCAGTAAATAAATCAACACTTTCAGCTCGACTAAAAAGCCATTATAAGATAAAATATTGATGAGAACAAGGCAAATGTCAACAATGAGGGAAATTGTCAGAGTGCACAAAAGAAACCAAGAAAAAACAAAGAACCTATTTACTATGACTGGAAGGGGGAAGATAATTTGATCAAAAAGAACTACAGATAATTTACTTTAACCAGTGCTATTCAATTAAATGCAGCAAATATGACAATGCAACTAATGTTTCATTAAATTACACTTAAACTTAATCTCTCTCTTTTTTTAAAGTAGCTTGCAAAACCACATAGCTTATTGCAAAGGGTATAATGAATATTTATATTATTTTGGAGATAGAAAAATCAAATTAATTACTGCTGTCACTGAATTAAATAGAAAGGATGAATAAATGAAATTACATCCATATCTAGATCTCTAAGATGTAATATGAATCAAAGTTGATTATACAAAATAATTTGTAAATCTTCAAATAACAAAAAATATTTGATAAAGAACAAGAAAAACATTAAAACCTTATTTGGACTCCAGAATAGAGATGATTGAATATATCATTATCTTCTAATCGCCCATGGCCATTATCATAAAAATAAACTCCAACCTAATGAAACGAAAGAAGAAATACAGTATCTTAATAAATTTGAAAAATTCAATGACCTTAAAACTATTCCTGTTAATAGCTAATCTTTTTTTTTTTTTTTAACAAGTTTTCAAGTTTAATTGAAAATCAAGAGTTTAATTGGATAACCTACCTGTTTACCACTATGGATTCGATTTCTTCGTAAAACAGGAGTACTACCAGTAGTAATCCAAACACCTGCTAGTGTATTAGCATACACTTCATTTTCTTCAATAAGCCCTTGCCCTTTTTCATGCTGTATTAAAAAAAAAAATTGAAATTAAGACACTGTGCTACATTTTAATCATCAGTTATCTTTTTTCATTAACTTACTGACTCTGCTTCAATTATTAACTTCAGTTTGGAGGGAAAAAAACAATTTTCAAACTATCTGACACAGACCTACTGCTAATCATCAGTATTACCACTATAATCTTAGAGAGGCACAAGGTTAGACTCTTAAGTAAGGAAGGAATGTTACTTTTTAATTATTATATGCATTCATGCCCCACTCCGGGACAACATGTTCTCCGATGCTTCACTCAAATAACAGTTTGTTATTGCCACCATTTCCCAAGTTTGCAACAGCTGAAGTGACAATTTCACAATATTAAGCTAGTGCTGCTTTGGCATCCTGATGTGTCAGGTTACTTACAAACATGGTATGCACTTAATCACAGAGCTCAACACAAAAAGATGAAGTGAATATTAATCTGTTCATCACTTTCTTTTTTTCTTGTAATTACCCTTTTTCAGCAAAGTAAGTGGAAGATAATTTTAAGCAAGAGTATGGAAAAATTACATTCATAGAATGTTTGTTGAGTTAAAAATGTAGTTATGCATGTATATAACAACTGCAGTACAGTAAATGAATGATAAGTTAAAAAAAAAAAAAAAAAAAAAGGGACAATGCTTTGCAATCCGACAATTTCTGTTTTTCTACAAAGGAGTGGAACCTAGCATATCAAAATACCAGGCTATGCTTGTATTCTTATTGCTTCAATTATTGATTCTTTCTTTCTCAGTATTGAAGTGAATACAAAGATGCAGGGAATTTATAATGTAAATTTAACGTGCTGTAATTTGTCTTTGTTTTAATTATATTCATTCCTTTTCCGTCAATGCATAGTTTAAAAATTCACTCAAATTTACATGCATAATTATATATTTATTTCCTTGGTATTAAAAAATTAAATAAATTGCTGGCCTAAGCATTTTGCTACTGTTCATTTTTTTTCCCCTCAAACTGCAGGGCAAAAATAAAGCTTTCAGATAGCACAGTTTAAATGCACTAAACAAAAAATGCTGCCTCAGTGTTGATCCAATCCAAAACAAGTGAACTCATTAGGAAAT
Source organism: Thereuonema tuberculata (assembly GCA_023159025.1). Taxonomy (NCBI): domain Eukaryota; kingdom Metazoa; phylum Arthropoda; class Chilopoda; order Scutigeromorpha; family Scutigeridae; genus Thereuonema; species Thereuonema tuberculata. Next base: position 10,708,913 of record JAFIDM010004315.1, on the reverse strand, counting down.
AGCTCCATTGATCCAATATCAGTTGTTCTAGAAGGAACCTTTGCCAGATAAAAGCAATCTGATGCAAGATGAAAGTAATGAAGTTTTGTTTTTCCATTACTTGGTCACGGTTCTTCTATTACAAGTAATAGTGTTATCAAGCATTACCCACCTAAAATTAACTTCACCTACTGTTCAGGACAACCTAATAATTATTAGCAGTATTTCTGCAGTCCTTCATGCCAAATATTCAAAAAGAAGAATGACAATCTGTCCAGATTATGATCTGTATTGATATTGAAAAGACATCTATCATTCTCATTTCCCCTTACTAAACAATTTAGTATGAATATGGCATAGCAATTTATAATCCCATTTTGTCCATCTGGTGCCAAAATAGGATTATGACTTTCAACTCAGGAACTTAGAAGGGCTAGAAACATAAAATATAGATTGTTGACATGTCGTCAACAAAAATAGCAAAACTTTTGCGCTTATGTTTCTATCCTGAGGTTAAAGGGATGTCTTATCTAATGATGCATTCTTTCTGTTTAGAGCAATGTAACGATTACACAACTACTTAAGGCCATCTAATGGAAAGGAAGCTTCCACAACACTATGCTACCTGTGACTAAATAAACATTGTCAAAAGCTCCCATGTATTTTCAACAGTGAATTTAAAGCTCTAAATTCTCAGGAACTACCGATTTAAAATGCTCTCTCTAGAAGGTATGGAGCCTGGCAAATTACCTTCTGTCCGTAATCAAAGCTCATTTTTTTTCTTATTTTAGTACGAAATGTCACATGATGCTTTATTTAAGTGAAACTCATGCATTCGAAAACTAAGATGGTCTTAAACATGGGGGGGAAAAAAAAAATCTGTACAATAATAATAATATATCTTTTAAAAACGTTTTACCCATAAATTGGAGCAACCTCTATGAAAAGTGTTAAGTAAAATCCAGCAAAATGACTGATTTTAATAATAGCATTAGCATAGAATGGACTTCCAATAAACTCAAATTTATAATAATAATAGTACTAATAACTCACTACATATATTCCTCCATGCTGTCCATGATGAATTTTGTTATGCCTGACAATTGGATCACTATTGGTCCTAATCTGAATACCTGCCAATGCATTTCCTAATGAAAATAAAAATGTATGTTAAAAAAAACAAACCAGTCATGTTAATCAAATTCAGGATGTATATAAGATGCCTTCTTAAACAGTTTCTCTTATTAAAATTTACAAATGAACATAACTGCAGTATGTTAGTGACAGAATATTTAAATCGTTACTGCTCAATGACTTGGGCGTGATAAATACAACTATTTATTGTTAAGTGAATCAAAACAATAATTCACTTAAATAATCAGTAGAAGAAACATATTTTAAATTAAAAAGGGGCTTTTTTTTTTTAACTAAACTTTCTATTTATCACAGCAAGTAAGTTGAGACGTAAAATATTGCAACAATTTAATTACTACAATTATACATGTTTTACCATTGAGGTAAAGCAAGATTATTAATAATTGCCATACTGGACATTACACAGATTACCAAAAATAAATATTAAAATAATTAAAAATATCTTTATTTATTAATACTTGCTTATTTCTTTGCATTCATTGATTCTTGTTATTATGTTCTATATGAAGTGATATTTCTGTTTGTAAAACGACAGGAAAAAAAATGAAAGACCACAAATAATTATTCAATTATGGCATCATCAGCAAAAGATCAGTGAACAGACTGAGTTGGAAGTTAGCAACAAGCATAAAGCTCAATAAGAAAAGATTTCAGGTTAGTTATTTCACTAGTTCTTTATTTTCATGTTTTTATGTTCTTTAACCCTTTTACTGCCAGAGGGCCGATATATCCCCGCCTTTTTTTACTCGTGATATGTGGCCTATTCAAGGGCTCCAGTCTCATTTATCGGCATGTGCTTTATTTCTGCTGCTTACTAAGATGGTTTCACCCTATATATACTCATTGTTCACATTACACTTGCCTCGTAAGTTCTCCCGTGCTTTTTTGTTACCCTTGGGTCAGTATCATACTTTCGTGCTGGTCACGAAAGATGTGTTTCAATATTTTTTCGCGTATGGTACTGAATTCCTATATAATATATAAGTAAAATGGCCTATGTCCAGGCAACATTATACTATCAGCATAGTTCAAGAACTTGGCAGAGAATGACTTCAAGAAAAGCAAAACAGAGTTAGGCAACCTGCATCATCAGTGACAAGTGGTGTCAAAAAACTTATAAAATTGCCAAATAAAAAAGAGAAGGACTGTTGTGTGTGGTAAATGCATTAAAGGCCTTCACGGTGAATCTCTTGCAAAAGTTAATTGATTATCAAGAAAATGTACCACTGGAGAGAAACTAAATTTTATCAATAAGAAATACTATTTCGTTGCTTGTAAATAATATTTTCTAATCAAAATGTGAAATAAACATAGAATTTTTGAGTTTTTCTCATACATAGTAATTAATTTGTTATTTTTTTCCTTTCTAAAAATTAAAGTCAACCCCCATACTTCTTCCATGGTTCTAAGCCCCAACTATATCTTCAGCACTGGAAAAAAATCTAGATGTATTGAATAAAATTAAGTACTATAAATAATTCAAAATCTGAAAAATCTTGCAAACTTCCTGAAAAGAGCCTTGGCAGTCTTCACACATCCCACGCACAATGGGCTGGCAGTAAAAAGGTTAGATTATTATTTAATTTTTTATTTTGTAATTTATTGCTTGTTCATATTGCCTTCATTCTTAGTCTTTTAAGATATTTTCTGCGCTTTATTTGAATTTAATATTGTTTAATTCCTTAATTTACATTTATTAAGGAATTAAAAAAAAAAATATTTGAATTAGTTATTTTACACTGTGGTGCTACTGTTTATTTTAATGTTATGAACTTTAAATTTTTATTTGTGCTCATGTTTCTTGGTTCTAAAAGTACCAATGGTATTTTTTTGGCTATTTGAATATTTTACATCACCGTATCAAGTTGACACTGCAACAATTAAAACAACTATTGTCATAGAAAAACTCTGAAGGAGATATGAATTATCTTGTGTTTATTATGCCTTATCAAAAAATATGATTTCTAAATGGGCCAACATTTATATTCAACATAACCAATTAAAAATACCAAACAAAAAAATTCAAAAGCAATTTTCATCATGGAGATAAAAAGTCAAAATTTTAATAAAAACTATAAATCTCTTTCATAATTTTCAAAATGAAGATTGCCCCTTTTAGAACCAAGCCACAGATTGCTATGATCAATAATTGGAATACTTCTTACCATAGATATTATTGTGTTCTATCAATCCTCGTCCTTCACCAAATATATAAACTCCACCCTGATGTCCATTGTAAATATCATTCCTCCTGTTAACAACAATTAAAAGTTCTTGTTAAAAATCATTTCTTAAAATATTTTTTGTTACTGCTAAAAAGTAATAATTTTTAAAAATAAGACAATTTTAGCAGACAATTACAAAAAGGATTTAAATTTATTAATTAACTAAAAATAAGTGCACCCAGAAGCAGCAGTCAAAATAGAGTGATACTTGATATAGGCAATGGGTAGAAGATGCAAATAACTAATTATAATACTGAATAACTGATTACTGATAACAGAGCAAATGGGCCTTTTATTAGGAGAAAACACTACAGGTCAATAGTCCCTTTAGTACTGCATCTAACTGTTCCAAGCATGGATACATGCAAAGATATGGATTGGTATAGTCATAGAGATGTCTAACTCTATCCTGCGAAAGATCCGGTCACAGCTGTTGCAACTGATGCTCCAGATCACTCATATCTGTTGATGGTTGAAGCTGACGTCCCAGCTAGTCCCACACATGTTTAATGGGCAATAAGTCTGGAGACCTGTCGAGCCAAGTTTGACTGATCTGGCCAGGCATTATCTTTTTGGAAAATGGACTGCTTTAAGCAGCTCCTTGAAGGGAAGCACATGAAGTGACAGAATCCCCTGAATATATCACTGCGCCGTCAATGTTCCCCATATCACTACTAGAGTAGACCGAGGGAAATTGTAAGAAATGGGCTCCCACACCATGAGTCACCAGTCCTGGTAATGTGTCATTCAACAACGAAGTCCAGATTTGTGCACTGTCCAATGCTTCTCCGTACTCGAGTACAGTGGATATCCATGTCCAGAAAAAACCTTGATTCATCACTAAACAATTCATTGCCAGTTCACATTCATACCATCTGCTCATTACACCACTGCAAACGACCCGCCGATGGTAGGATGTTACTGGCAGATAGCAAAAGTGATGCCGAGAATGCAAGTCTCATTCTGCAAGTCACCTCGCAATTGTGCATGGAGAACCGGGGTTTCTAGTGATGCCATACATGTCTCTGGATATCGGACAGGGACACTCTTGGATCAGTTTGCACCTGTCGGATGATGAAATGATCCTCTCTTCTATCTATGTCTCCCAGTACCTTCTCTGCACGTCTCCAATGCTCCCAACACCGTTGCACAATACAGTCCAAGTGGCAGTCAATTTGACGGACTAACCAGCTTGCCTCCCACAGTTTAACGATACAGCCTCTATCAAACTCTGTCAGCTGTTCAAAACTGCATCGAATGCATTGTCGAGGCATGCCTAGACCTGCACTCCACAATCACTTTGATTTTAAAGCATATAGCGGTCATATGATAGCATTTCACATGACCACAGATGTAGCGATAGTAACGCCCCTGTGGTAATTCTCGACAGGCACTTGCAGCCCAAATGCAATCAGTGGCACAACTACCTGTGACGGTGTCGTATATCAACTTTCATTGATCATTCATTCTGGATGCGCTAATTTTTTTTGGCAATGAGTGTACTTTAAAAGTAGCTTATTAAGGATTTAAATGTTATCCATATATTTATATGCAGGATGATTCAAAATTCCCTATACAAAATTTAAAGGTAGGTCAGGAATACAAAAACAAACCATATTCATAGTGGAACGTATGTCCACAATGTCACCCAAACATGCTAGAGATCACTGTTTGGCAGCACATTAGATGGGCAGTTTGAGCCATTGTCATTTGAGATGTTGACTTTGTACATAGGGATGTATCGCTTCACTAATGCACCTATGCTATCGAGCAGTGAATCTCTAGTGTAATTAATCAATCAAACAATCTCTGGTGCAAATGTTTGGTGATTGGGGACATGTTTGTTGGGGACCGTTCGTGATACAATCGTATAGTGGCTCATCGGTTTTCCATTATTTTCTATTTTCTACCACAGAACAAACCTCTAAATTATTACCATACACCTTAAATGTACCCAGGAATTAATACGTGTACATGTATTATATTTATCTTATTTGAAAGGAATTTGCAGTTACACTTTTTCCATCCAAAGTTCTATGAGTGACCAACAGCTTCTATAAAATTCAACATTAAGAAGAAAAAAAAATATTTAGAAAATTACCTTATAGTGGGATCACTATTAGATGTGATCCAAACACCTGCAAAGTTATTTGAATGTATTTTATTTTCAATAAATTGGCCCCTTCCATTCTCGTGAACATAGATACCACCAGTTTGGCCATGATGAATCTCACACCTAACTACTGTTGGATTGGCACCTGCTTTAACTTCAAATCCTGCTATCCTATTGTTATGGATATCATTTTCTTCAAAGTAACCCTATAAAAATATGTAAAAAAAGATTAATGCAAGGTTTGGTCCATCATGTTGATTCATTAAATATGGTTTAAAAAAAAATAACCTTTTTAAATTCTGTTTCAAATTGCACTAGATACAGGTTACATTAACTTTGTTGAAGAAAGGTATGACTCAATAGCTTAAGTCACAACACACACAAATTTGTGTTCACAAAAAAAAAAAAATCCTGAAGATTCTCTTACGTTAAGAATCTGGCAGAAAGACTCATTAAAATCCCTCAACTTCATCAAACAAATGTCAATCTCTTTTAATTTTCCTAATTAGCATATAAAACAGAAATCTGCAGCAATAATAATTAATTATGTCCTGGTATGTAATAATAATCAACATCACTCTTACAGCTCCATAACAACCTTAAACATCTTGCTTATATATTTGCTTTCTCTGATGTAAATTTTTTAGTAAAGAAAGGATTTTGAACCATGCATCCTCTCCCTATCCATCGTTATGTGCCAGGACTGTGATGTGATTTATGTAATCGCCAGAATCAGAATGCCCAGTTACATCTGCAATCAGTTGTAATCATTTTTCGTCATCTTTTACACAATTTGAATGTTCTTTGGGCACATCAGTCACTATACGAAGTGATAATAAAAATATTAAAAAAAAAATGCAATTTCCATAACAACAATCAAAAATTATTATTAGAATAGCTAAAGTCATGGTAAATTAGATGCAATTGGATAACCAACACAATTTATTTTTTAAACTGTCGGTGAAATAAAGCAATTTATTGGTTCAGATGAGTTTATTGTACATTTCTACTTTTAAAAACATCTTAGTAGCTTTCAGCTTTATATTTTGGGATATAAAGTTAATACTTTTCCTCTCTTATCTCTCCCCCCCCCCCCAATCACAACAATGCAATAACTGAAAGAAAAATAGGAAACTGCTCAAATACAACAAATGAATAAAAAAATAATAAACTGTAAATAATGCAGATATAATCTAAAACGATAACAAGGACTGTACCTGGCTTATCAGGAAAGATTTAAGAAAAAACAAAATATCAATGTCAGCAATCCTACCTGCCCATTGTCAAAAGTGAATATTCCTACATCTCTTCCGTGATGAATGTGATTCCTCCTCATGATTGGATTGGCGTAATTTTTCACCCATATTCCAGCAAGAGCATTCCGGCTTATTTCATTATCTTCATAAATACCCTGAGCATAATCAGTAACATAAAGTCCAACATTTTCACAGTCACTGATGTCACAATGCCTAATCGTAGGCTCTGCGCCTCTTCCACTCACGCACACTGCAGCCCCAACTGAAAAGAAGTAGAAAAAAGTTAGAAGAAAAGAAGAAAAGTTAGAAGGTTATTAAATTTAAAACCTATGCCTCATTATGACCAGTGCCCTATGCTGTAGAGGTTAACTTCGACTTCTCAAACAACCAATCACAGACTACCAAATTCTAATTAGTGAACTGTAAATATTTCTGCCATGGAGAAGTTAAATGCCAGCCCAAGATTACCAATTTGACAACTTTCTCCCTGTTATATTAACAAATTTGGCGTTTTACTTATACTTAAAAGAAAAACATAGTAATAAGAAAGTTGATATATACAGTACATAGATGTTTTTTAAAAAATAAAACATAAAACAAATAAAAACATATGTTTATCTAGTTGCATGAATAATTACGTTCTTATGTGCTATTGTTTCCATAGCTTAATTCTTCTTTTCTAAATATTATTTAATTTATTAATCTACTGAAATTTAGATCAATCTTGCTGAACAGACATGGGGATACATGTTTTTTTGACCATGAGTTTGCTTTACTTTATTACCTTTATACACACAGATCAGCCAAAACTTTAAGGACCCCCCCCCTCCCGAGCACGTGAGCATAAAAATTAAGACCACTGAGGAATGGAAGAAGGTTGCATGATCCAACAAATCACGATTGTCGTTCCACCATGTGGATGGTCGGGAACTTGTGCGATGTTTACCAAATGAAGTCTTCTCACTTAGATGTATTGTGGGACGAACACAAGCAGGGTGATGTTTTCCTGGGGAACGCTTGGACCTATTATCCCTATAGACGGATATCACCTATCTGAACATCAATGATGATCAAGTATATCCCTTTATAGTGACTGTGTCATACAGCTCCGATTGTCAAGAAATGGTTCACAGAACATGAGAAAGAGTTCCAGCTATTATCATGGCCTCCAAATTCCCCAGACATGAATCTGATCGAGTATGTGTGGAGAAACAAGTTCATGATGCATCACCTCAACCATGCCATTTGCAGGAACTGAAGGATCTTCTGGTGACAGTTTGGTACCAGCTACCGCAGGACACCTAACAAGATCTCGTACATGCCTTGCGGGGTGAAGGCTGTTTTGATGGTGCGAGGAGGATCAACATCATATTAAATAGGAAGTCCTAATGTTTTGGCTGATTGGCATATGTGTGTGTGTGTATATATATATATATATATATATATATATATATATATATATATATATATATATTACACAACTTTCTCATAAACAGTATGGCCCAAAACAAACGACACTGAACTGTTTTGAACAGAAAATGCTGCAACCAAAAGAATAATCAACGGTGGTTGTCGATAAATACATGTTCAATGTGATCTCCTTGGCGCTGTAAGCAGTACTCGTAGCAGTTGCATAGGTTAGAGTTCCATTCCTCTAAGAGTTGTCACAATCTTTTGCCGAGGCTCATCAATGTTTGCTGGAGGTTGTCCTTGAAAAAGCATTCCCCAAATGTACGCATCAGGTGGAGTTAAATCAGGGGAATGTGAGGGATATGGAATGTTTACTCCAGGGGATATCATGTGATTACCGAAGGTGTCATGAAGTAACCGAAGTGATTCCCTTGCCATATGACACAGTCCCATCCTGTTGAAACCACTGGGAATGAAGACATAGGTGTCGAGCTCGGCAGAAACATTGAAGGTCCCTGAGAAACGGCGTGATTATCAGTTCTCTATAATGCATCTGATTTACAGTCACTGGATTCTGTTGGTCATCCTTAATGAAGTACGGACCAATGATGCCATTTCCAGAGACTGCACACCGTATCGTCGCCCGTTCACTGTGGAGTGGTGTTTCAATAATGATGTCTGGTCGGGCGAAACCAAGAAATCCGGTTGTTTGTTTATTGATATAGCCATTCAGATGAACATGACACTCGTCTGAAAACCAAACATTAGCCAAAAATCTGAGATCGTCATACACCATTGCTAATATGGAAGCACAGTGCGACTCTTGCTTCTTTATCGACAAGTTTCAATGGTCTATATCTTGTAAGGGAACCCACCACTGGTTTTAAACATACCATGTCCAGTTTAACTGTCGTTTGTCAGAGATTTTGTTGTGGCAACTGCAACACTTGCTCAAAGAGTCGGCCCGTGATTTTCATTTGTTATTACTGTTACAGGACGGCCGGTGCAACCTTTCTGCTGTGTGAGTACACTTCCGGTTTGACAGAATTTATCGATGATGGATAGCATAAATTGTTCGTGGGTGCTGGAAATGCTCTTAAAATGCTCTTGAAATTCCGTAGCAACTCGACGCAGGCTAGGTCCATTGTGATGGCCTGTTCTGTATGATCGAAAATAATGCTCCACAATCAACACTTTCTCTTTGGTAGTTAATACCACTATCACAGCAACACTGATTAACCTCATATCCACAATCATTCCTGTTCTGAATACAACAATCGCCTACATGCTCATCTCGCAGTGTTCCCTTTCATGTGGTCAAATTGTTCAGCGTTGTTTGTTTTCGGCCATACTGTACATCAGAATCTGCATTACCACCACCTCAGGTTTAGGAATTGTAGGGTAATGGAGAACTGTATGAAGCAACTTTCAAATACCAAAGTAATAATAATCCTTAATCCTAAGTATAACTATTTTTTTTTTAATTACACAAAATTAAAATTTATAACAGAAAAATCTTTTCCCCCAAATTAAAAAGAAAGATTAAACATGAATTTAACAATGAAGTTGTTGAGTCTACAAAGTAGTTCTTGCTAAAACTTACCTGACAAAAAAAGGCTTTAGTCCCCGAATCCACAAGGTACCAAGAGAAGCATTCCTTCAAGAAAACGAAAACAGTCTCCAAAAGGACACTTAAGACTGTGGTATGAAATTTGATCCTAGTTCTCCTCATTTATGAGGTGCAGTAAAAGAATTAAGGATCTGAGCTTTAGAGATAGACAAAGCAAATCAGAGAGAAATGAAACTTGCTTTACCTTCTTATTATTTTCATTTCTGTTAATTTACAGATGCAACTTATTTGGAAAAAAAAAAGGATAAACCTGAACGGCAGAGTTCCCTCAAAAACGACAACAGAAACAAAGAAAGAGGGCAAGAGATGGGTTCTTTAAATTCTGAACAAAACTAAGAGGAATTTCATTCAGATTCAAGTGTGATTGCACTACACTGAGGCTTTTGAAATAAAAAAAAATTAAAAAAAGGCAGCTTAGCTGCCTCGAAGAGAATTTAAAACTCTACTACACTTGATCACTAGATATTTCAACTTAGATCATACTTAATTATTATTTGATTCTAAAAGTGGTCTAACATTATTTACATTGCAAAAATCTAGCAGTGAACATAATGTTCAGATAATCTAAGGTTTTCATATTGAGAAACAAAAATAATCTCCCTCATTTTCAGCATTTAACAGCATAAGGAATCCATCACACAGATTGCAATCAAAGTAAAATCATACTCCAAACCAATAAAATGGAAGCAAAACTTCATGGAATGTACTAATATCTTTTGAATTAGAGAGGAACAGCAGAATGAAAACAATGTTAGACTAAACTATTTCTTTGGAAAACATAACTGAAAGTAAATGGCACACGAAAATTGTATATTAAAGCTACATATTGGCATTAAACTTATACATTTTTGTTCATGTAATCCATGGACTAAGGCACATTGTGATGAGTGATGATTTGGATTGTCTGATAATCCTGCTCTGTTGGAACTGACAGTGAGTGCAGCATGAGCAAGTTTTAAAAATTAAAATTCTGTTGTGCTATTTCACTCAGCACAAAAGCATTTGGATCAGGAAAGAAAATTATGGAGATGTGGATATCTTCAACATCTGAAGTTTACAGAAGAACTGGTTGGCAATTCAACTACAACTCTCTATTTACTTTTGACTGTGTATCTTAAAGTCAGCAAATTACTCTCTCAACAACAGTATATGACGAAAGAAAAATCCATGCCTTTTTAAAAGCTCTTTCAAATGACAATTTAAGGAAAAATGAGAGCATTTTATTGATACAATTAGCAGAAAAAAAATTAATGAAAAAAAGCAAACGACAGGCTCTTCAATCTGATTTTGCATCTATTTTGCTAAGATTTGAAACTAATGAATTAAGGCATCTTCTTTTAATGGCTAAAAGTCTGCAGCATCATTTACTCATTGATAATAGATTAAAATAGAAAAGATGATTAATTGCAGAAGCTTGATTGCTGATATAATGAAGCTGAGAGATTTAAAAATATCTAGGATATCAGAATGATTTCAAATTTTGATCATCACCAAGCAGTGAAGCCGCTTGTTGATCAGATCACTATAAGATAGTGATTTAATAAAAATAAAATCTTCCACTTTTAAGCAGTCTTATCACTGTGAACAGAAATTTTAAATAGCACTTTCTATAGTTCATGTAGTACGAGTAAGATCTTTGTGTGCTGCTGCACATTAGGACAGGTGCTATATGCTAAGCCTATTCTTGGAAACAGAAAAAGCAAATTCATTTAGCTATTTGTATGTGATTTAATTTGCCAAGACAAACGTTAATTCTTGGATTTATATGCTCTAAACACGTAAATATTCTAAATTATTAAGAAATAAAGAAAATTACTGAAAAGCTAATTTTAGCAAATAACTGTACAAGATTTACAGTAATAAGACATAACGACTTCAAATTAGATTTCTAGAAAAAGCTTTCTATTTTCCTCTATTGTTAATGGTTTAAAAAAATTCAATTTCACATTGTTATTTAAAACATTCATTAGATGGATCCAAAACACTTTTCTTTGTAATATAACTTCTAATAAAATATTTTAAATATCTTGTCTTTTCCCATAAAAATATATGAAAATTTATTGAACCACTGCCAAGGGGGAAAAAGTAACAAATTTCGGCAACAAAACTTTTCAATTTTCCAGTTGTTTCATTAGTAATGTTTTTCTCACCTACTGATGAGCTTCTTATAGTACAATGATCAATTGTAGGTGAGCAGTTTTCAGTGATTTCAAGGCAGTAATGTTTATGATGAGGTACAGAAGAGGTGAGATCTGGTGAGAATTTCAGTGTCACATATCCTAGATAGGCTTCTCTAGCTCCTTCTACAAACATGATTGTAGATGATTCTGTAACCCTTTCCAGGACGACGCTTTCGGCAACATTACCAGATGCTTTATAAAAATAAAGAAAAAAAAATGTATAAAAATCAAATTACATTTGGAATAATACAGATTAAAATGTAATAAAAATGCATTATCTTGACAGAACTTGTATAAACTCAAATGATACTAGAAATTTTTATTTATTTATTTTTAAGTATCTAAGTCATATTTCTTTTAAGAATGTTCCGGATGTCATGAGGAGGAGGAAAGAAAAGGGAACCAAAATGGAACAGGGGAAAAAAATGCTAAGCTATAAGACAATAATAAACTAGAAAGCCATAAGACTTCCTCCAATCTCACCACAAAAATATTTGCAATAAAAATATTTTCTCATTCTTAAACTTTGCAAATAACTAACAACAAATCTCCAATTTATTTTCTTATTTTAAATAGACCGAATTGTAATGTATTATTAAATACTCTTTGTCAGCTTCACACTATAAAGACTAAAGGAAAAATCCTACCTGCTAGTACCACATATTTATTTACAGCAACTGAAATGCCAAAAAAAAAAAAATGGGATGGCAGCTTATCAGGATTTAAGCGATTTCAAATGATATAAGATTGTAGGGGCCTAGGAGATTGGTCTCTCTATCTCGGAAATTACAATGAAGTTCGGATTCACACATTCAACAATTTCAAGGGTGTACCTGAACTATACAAGATCAGGAAAAATATCCAGTGTGCGAGACTGGTGTTGCCGAAAAAAAGCCCTGGATGAATGTAGACAGCAGAGTCTGATACACATCATAAGATTCAGCCCATGTGCAAATAACAGTGCAACTCAATACTGGTGCCAGTACTAGCATGGGTGTTCGAACAGTGCACTGCTCCCTGTATTCTAAGAAGTTCCAGAACTGACGACACATCTGGGTGTTACTGCTGATCACACAAGACAAGGCATCACATTTACCCTGACAGGTGTAGCCTCTTTCAACAGGACAATGCACCATCACACAAGGATACAGCCATCCGATTATGGCTGGAGGAGCATTCCTCTGAGTTTGCCATAATATCTTGTCCCCCACGTTTGTCGGATTTAAATGCCATCGAACACATGTGGGATGCACTTCAACATGCCGTCATTGCCACGAATCCACCATTAGCGAACATTATGGAATTACAGGATGGATGGTGTGCACTGCCACAGTGCTATAGAGCGCTCGTGGGGTCCACGCCACATCCTGTTGCTGCCATCATCCAAGAGAGAGGAGGACCTATGCCGTATTAGACAGGTATCTCAGTTTTTTTGGTACTTCAGTGTAAATAACTGATCCTAAAATAGGAAAACACTTAATACGTGAATCAATTTTTATCATAAAACATAATTAGGCCACCACACAATGTTTCTTTGACAAAGATACGTTGAGCGTTTCGAAAGTGCTCGTATTTCTATTGTAAACATACCTTCTTTTATATTGTATGTGTGGAGGCCTAATTATGCTTTATATTATAAGATACACATGTTAAAGTTTCCTTCAATTTTCAACACTTTTCACAACTACATAACATTAAAAGAACAACTAATTTTAAATTAAATTTGGATGCAATTTGAATTTGAAGCAATTCTTTAATTGATCAGTCCTCAAAATATTTTTAATGCAAGTAACACAACAACTTACCAGCTCCAACGAGAGCAACATTTGTATCAATGACAAGAAATTCCCCCTGATATATGCCAGTGTGGATGAAAATAATTGGGGTTTCAACTTCTTCGGAATAATTAAATGCAGATTCAATTGTTTCAAAATACTGAAAGTAAACAAACAAATGAAATCAGAAAGTAACTATTAGAACAAACGAATAGATATTGTTAATATTTATAATGGGTCATAATAATTTATGCATTATTTTCCAACACTCATTATAAAAATTCTATGTATTATTGATAACATTCTAAAAACTTTCAGCTATATCTTACCATAATATTCCGCCCTCTGTAACGTTCGGGATTGTTTTCATACATTTCTTGATATCCTGGTCGGACATGCAGCCCTCGATACTAAAATGAGAAAGTTCATATACTTTCATATACAGAATTCCAGATAATAGAAAGTTTCATTTCTAATTCTTGTCAGATATTACGTAAATCATCTTTTTAACAATAATCTTAAAAAGGTCATTAAGACACTTATCAACTATAAATTTACAAAACTTACCAGCTGCTTAAAACTTTCTTTCCATGGATTTTCGAATTCTGATTCTTCAGCCTGAATGAATTCAAATTTACAGGGGCCCATATGGAAGAGTGGAAGATCGTACTCATACACACTCTGATATAGATTTTTCCTAAACAAGATACACAATATATTACTCAAGTGATTTTTAGAAGCATTTTTTAAAGAAGTAAATTTATAAGGCTACCAAACAATTCATATAATAATTATTTTTATTCGCAGACTAGGAAAACAAAAAGTTTTAATAACACGAATAAAAAAGATCTACAAAATGCACAGTCATCAGCTTTCATACCTTCAGCTATTATTTGACAGGAATCTGGAACAGCCATTTCATCCTTGTTAGGACTCATCAGCCAGATTTACCCATCAATGATAGGATCAGAAAGTGCGAAAAACTATGGATCTCTCTCCCACTCCCAGTTTTTAAACATTTCATTTCTGATGTTTCTTCAGTTTTAATTTCCCATTTAGATTAATCTTCAACCTAAAGTCTGTTATGTCAATATAAACTGTTTGGAATGCATTATCAGGCTGTCAAATATTCAGGAACTTTATACAGCAGATGTCCAATTACATTTACATGTAACACTATATAAAATATATATATATATATAAACTTTAAAATTTTAACTATTTAAACAATATTACTTTTCAATATTTAACGATTCTTACCATAATTCAGAATCATTGCTTATACTATGAAACCTCTTGCACACTTGTGCAACTCTACATAAATCTTGTTCAAGTAGATAAGAGAAAATGGTTATGAGAACTTCATCAGGTAAATCGTATTGCAAATATTGAGCCGCAGTCCCACATCCTGAAATAAAATAAAAATATTATATTTATTAAAATAAAATAAGATCCTTTTTTATTTTATTTTAAAGAAAAGAAAAACTAAATTAATTCATGCTGTTGGTATTTTAAAAATTCTGAATAATCTCTTTCAGCGTTTCATTTTTTTTTTAACTTCAGATTTACTAATAAAAGAGCACCCTATTTCAAAGCTGATGTGTAGTTCTTAAATTTAAACATTTAAATATACAAGAAAATAATGCATAGTTTTTCATGCGTATTTTAAGGTGAAATTTAACTTAACTTGCTATCAGGGTAACAAAAATTGTACAGTTTAGATATAATCTATTTAAAAGCAAATACTATTAGGCTTATTAATAAATATACTTAATATTGAAACGACTAACATTGACTACATCTCAAGATTACATTCTCAATAATTTCGTTTTCATGACTACCAATTTACAAGCTTTTGCATAACGGATAAAGCTTTCGTTTATTGTGATGAAAATGAGTAATTCAATAAAACAAAAAACTGAACATCTTTAAGGAAACCAACTCACATTTTCACAATTTTCAAAGTTACTGTATTTAAAAATTACCCCACACCCCAAGATTACTTTGCAATGTTAGCCTCAATATCAACAAAAGACAGCATTTTGCCTTTAAGTTTCATCTAGAATCACATAAGTCAGAAAATCATACTTATGTGATTCGCATTGTTTGCATAAACAAGAGGGGAACTGACATGTATCTTTCTTCAAAAAAATTAAGAAATGTGCTTTATTGTTGTTCACAAAAGCATAACATAATTTACCTTCTGTTGCACAGAAGAAACTAGAAGAAAATTTACGAGTTCTTTTTCTTGCAGGGAAAGGGCATCCAGAACTACTACTACTACTACTAGGACCAGGACCATCCTGGGAAGGAGATTTTCGTCTCAAATCATATGGAGGATGATGAACAGTTGGGAGACTACAAGATGACTGAGTACCATCAGGTAGTATAATACCTATCAAAAAATAAAATAATACTTTTTTAAATAAATATAAAATAAACAGCAACCAACTCGACTTTTTTTTTCAATATGAAGAATTAATATTTATTACATAGACAATACATGAATAGACTTAGAAATAAATATTATTGCTTTTTACAGAAATTTTACTTAATATAATATTTAGAAGTAATATATATGGCAAACAGGCTTAACAACAAAATTCAGTATTGAACTTATGTGTAGTAGGAATTTGTCTGCTCATATAGTATCACAAAATAGCTACAAATTGGGTCAATTTTTTTTTCCCTCCGGAAAATATTTCAAAATTAACTCGTCAAAACAATCTATAGTATTGAATATTCCCCGAGGCTTGAGAGTACTTAAAACAAGATAACAAATCAAAGATTACAAACGATTATTCTCTTCAGCTGTATAGCCACATAATTTGTCTATACCGTTACCGTCAAATTATGCCGTTCTTTGCTGTTTTATAATTTTACTTATAATTTTATAATTTAAATACAGTAAAACTCGCTTAAGACGCTCTTCAAGGGACCAGCTTGAAAAAGCATCTTAAGCGCGTTGAAAGTCCAGGGACCGACAGAAAACAGCGTCTTAAGAGAGAAAGTGTCTTAAGCGAGTTTTACTGTATAATTATTTATTTAATTTATACTGAATTATAATTTTATTTCAACACTATTTTAAAAACTAAAAATGCTGTTGTGTCTTTTATTATTGTTTTATTTAATTTTATATTAGTTGTATTATTGAAATGCCAAACTATTACAAGTAAAATCCCTTTTACTGCAGCTTTCATTATAACATGGGTTTTGAGAACTGTATTGCTTTGTAGTGATTAAAGCTTATTCATGAATTCTTCATTGTTTATAAAACACTGGCCGAATAAGTCAATGTTGACATATCAATATTGTCACTACTATCAATAGTATTACTTGCTGACGTGAATAATTTCTACAACAACCAACTCAAAGTTAATATCAACTTATTATATCAAAGTTTTCACTCATAAACAACTAAAAATCATAATTTAATTTTAAAAAAGGAAGAGTACCATAATAGTAACATGCTCTTTTCTCAGCTCCAACTTTTGTGAGTTTCTCATTATTTGGAAATCTAAACAATATTAAAATGATAATACTCTTAAACAGTGATCTTTTTTAAAAGCACACTTGTTTTTAAAGTCCAACTCTGTAGACTGGTTTAAAAAAGAAAAAAAAATCCAGTCATTTTTTGATAATCAAGCAAGAAATAAAGAGTGAATCTGGAAAAGGATGCCATCGTCTACTCTAATTCATATCTTACTACTTCATATTGACTTTTCAATACCCGAGGTCAGTTCAGTGAACCTTATGCTGATTGCTCTTATCTAATGACTACATCTGTTTCACTACTCCTTTCTATTGCTATGAAAATCCTATCAACTTTCTAAAACATGTACCTGTTATACACATAATGATCGTTCATTATCAGCAACCAACTTTCTGCTGATGAATGAATAGGTCGATTAATACTATGCTTCTAAGTCATCCTAATCAGTAGCCCAACTCAATACAATATATAGCAATAATCAACAATCTTGTGGAGACATTCATTCAAAAGTATCATCTTTCTTCATTTTCCATAATATTGAGTGAAACTTAGTTATTATTGGTATATATACTGTTATTCATCATCATCCAGTCCTTAGATTGGTTAAGATTGCACAACACATCACACCATCTAGCTCAATCTTCTGCTGCTCTCTTCAGCTCTTCAAGTTTGTGTTTTCATATGCTCTAGAAAGTGAAGGTGATTCTTGGTCGTCCTTTTCCCCCAATATTTTACCTACAAGCACTGTGGTAGCAACTCCTCCATTCCTCAAGTTATACAGCCCAGCCATGACAGTCTTCTTCTCTTTATCAACTCCATCAATGTCCTTTCTTCACTCACTTTTTCATTTGACATCTTCTCTCTCCAACTCACTCCCACCATCCTTCTATAACCATACATTCAGAATGCTTCTGGTTTCCTGTCATCATTTTTACTCAATGTCCAAGTCTCTGTCCATACATAAGTCTTTAGTAATCTTTTTCGTAATTTCAGATTGATATTCTTTGCCATCAAAATTCTCTGTTTCTCTCTGAAGGCTCTTTTTGTCATTGCTGATCTTTTTCTTATCTCTTTCTCGCATCTGGCGTTTTCTATATCAATAGCTATTAACCTGTTCAATTACTCGGCCTCCAATGTTGATGTTTACCTTCCCTGGTTCTTTTCATATCCTCATAACCTTTGTCTTTTCTCTATTTATTCTTAATCCATATGATTCTGCCATAGTGTTTAATTTATTTATCGTCTCCTTCAATGCTTTCCTTGTTCCTGCTATTATTGCTTGATTCTTCTGCAAATTTAATGGACGAGATTCTTTCTTCATTGATCTTAAATACTGTTATTATTGGTATATTTGAATTTATCAAAAGACAAATCATTTTTTCCCCTGAAGTTCCCATAAGCTTTATTATTATTAGTATTAGTATTTTACAAGCAATGAAAGAAAATTTCCAAAACTGCAAAGTCCACAAAATATAGATTTTAATTAGTAAAGAATTTACTTTTTTTAGACTCTGGGTTGACTTGGTTGACTCTGCAACATTTCATGCTAAGATCTTCTCTAAATGTTATTAGAGGCTAGAGCAAATCAAAACATCCTTTAGGTTGCCCTTATATAAATCTTGGGTTGATCAAATCTTGGGTTGAGTTTTGTTTTCTATGGTATTTGTGTACACCAATTGAACTAATCAAAGGATACAATGTAGATCAATCTCTAGAAAATCGCTTTTTACAAATTAAAATTACATATTAATAGAAAAGAATACGTGCTGAATAAATTCTTTGAAAAGTGTCAAA
>JAFIDM010004315.1:10607793-10684903 GCA_023159025.1 Thereuonema tuberculata | reverse complement strand
GTGTGTGTGTGTGTGTCCTTAAAGTGGTACCAATGATGATATCCCTGCCACCAGGATGACAAATTGTCAGTTTAATTATCTGTACTCCGAAAATCAATAAGAATACTAAAGGAACAGTCGACTGATATAAAGTTATGATCTTCAATCTGAAAAAGAAAGTGTATATCTGAGGTTGAAATATGAGCTCTAAGCAAAAGTGGTAGACTTTGAAAAAATAGCTGTAGATGAAGTTGAGTGAAGTGAAATGAAATGAAAAATCAAAATATATTGATACAAAATGCATTTATTCTTTTCTACTCTAAAAAATTGGACAAACAAGTTATGGCCATGTCAGAATATTTATGAATTCAAACGGCCTTCTAAATGAATATTCTAATTTGGAAAATTAGCTTAGTTTAGAACTGAGGTACATATTTATTTTAACATTAATGTGAAATCACAGAAATAAAAAATATAATTTCGGCCTGCTATAGATTCCGAAAGATTAAAAAAAAGACACTTGTATCCATTTTATTAATGGATATACAAGTGCCAATAATAAATGAAGGAATATTGTACTGGATCTAAGAAAAGATGCTCCTAGATTTCACTGCAGATAACTGTCAGATCTTCCATATTTCCATAACTCTGACTGTTAACAGAGTTAATCAGAAATGTTGCTGCTCTTAAAAGAAAATACAGAACAAAAACTGCGCCTATTATTTGGCAAATGGCAAGTAAGCACTTTGACAAAATTTTGAAAAAAAATTATAATGTACTTGGGAAATATAAATTACTTTCATCAAATTTTATAAATCTTTAACCAAAATGTATTGCACTGCATTTCAAAAATTTTAATATTTCATTTATTTTAACTTAAACTAACTTCTGTTGTTGGTTTATTTACTTATTATCACATTTAAATTTTAATGTTGCAAGATATTCCATCTCTTGTGGATGAAAGAATACACAATCAGCGAGACACCACACAAACATAACTGATAACAGAAATCATGCTGCAAGCTTCTATAAACGACTCTATAGTCTGACAGACCTCGAGATTCATGTAAAGTCTGAGACAATAGCCTCTTTCCGAGGCTTCTCGCAAAATGTCGACACACCCTTTTTTACAAAGCAGCGCATGCAAAATTGTATTGCAATTTAAAGTAAATTAGATTGAATCATTTTTTTTTTAATGATTCCCAGCAGGAATCATAAACATTTGATCAATGTCATTGAGTTTTTCTGTCAGTAAGAACCTCTCTTAAAGAATTGTTCTTTTACTTTACTTTTCCATGTTAAACTTCACCACCAAAATTCCTAATCTAATTTCCAAGTTAATTAACTATTTCATTAATATTGGGGACAGGGGGAAAAGTACTTCTAAAAGAGAAGGTTAAAAAAAAAGTTTTGAAAGTCTGACATTGTAAACATTCCCCTCCTCTCAAATTATTCTGTCATTTTATTTTGATTTGTTTCACATTTAACCCCATTCACTTTATAAATAAATAATAAAATGTCTAGATCAACGATATTAGAAATTTTACATAAAGGAAAACATGAATTAATAATTCAACACAAATCTTCCTTATAATGACCATATCAGATAGTATTTGTAAAATTTTCATTTTGAACAAAAATTACTACTTATTTATACTATTGATCATATCAGATACTTATTAAAAGGGATATATCCTTTACATCTTTTAATACTGTAACACTAGAGCAATTTTAATTTTATAAGCATTTGAGTTAAAAAACACAATGTGGGAAATGGCAGTTTTATACGATGATGATGAATAAACCTAGTGCTATATTTTGAAAAATTCAAGGAGACAATTCCTGTTAAGAACTTAATACTTAATTTAATTCAACCCATTTTTTACATTAAACTGTCATTCAATTATAAGATATTTTCTAAATCTCATAAGAGATAATCCTTCCATAAACAAAGAAATCAGAAATAACAATGTAAATCCCAATTTGGAAAAGTTTTGGAATTATAACTGAAAAAAATCAATCCCACAATAAGAAAAACAATAGCTTGTAAATTATAAAGTTATTTAGAAATATTATAAAGATATTAATATTTAAGTAAATAAATAATATTTGTTTAGATTCCAAAGTCCAAACAAGACTGATGATTTTGGCTACTTATCTTCTAATTTAAAAATTTCAGCTTTCTTTGAAAATCAATATTTAGAGAATTTTGAGCCAAAGTGCTGAAGACTTCTGGTCTGTAAAATAATGGCTTCAATGGCCTATTAAATGAATCTCTTTTTTAAAATAATGATATTCCTATTCTTTCTACTGTATTTGGTCCCAACTAAAAATTTACCAAATTTCAGGTATTTTTGTTTCTTAGTTCTGTCTCAAACCGCTGAATTTATTTATAGATTTTTCTTCTCAAACTGAACGAGTTTCACTACCTTGTTTACACTGAACTCCAAACTTGACCTTGAAGACATTTATGAGTTTTAAGTTGAGGTAACAGAAGTCTTTGAGCATCTTCAAATAAATCAAATATGGCATTTTAATTTATTAATTGTTTCACAATCTGAATCACTTAGGTTAATTAAATTATCTTTTCTTTCCCTTCATACTTCTTTACACAAAGAATAACATTGTGTTATCCTTATCTGCCTTGCTTTACAACAATAGCTGAAAAAGATCAAAGTCTTTATTTAAGTTAACAAAATTTCACCTATCTTTCTGTAAGTAGTGCACCTGTAATGGCTCTCTGTCTGATAATTTTGTTTACGAGCAATTTCATGAACAAATATTTAATGAAAGCATTGATTATTAGCAATAGTAACAAAATAAGGAGAAAAAATATTCATCTTATTATTAATATAAAGAAATTAGAAAATTAGTAATGAAATGCAAATATATATATATATATATATATATATATATATATAAATAATTATCAGGAACTATGGTGAAGTTCCTGATGATAATGTGCTATTTTATTTACATTTACAGTAGGATGCAATTTTGAAGCATCTTTCAAATTCCAAAGGCAGGCTGCTAGAGCAGTCAAATTTCATAAATACAGTAAACTACCGATTATCCGCGGGACCTCTCCTGTTTCCATTTTTTTACTGTACAATAAATTACGGAATTAAAAAAAAAAATTAAAATCTAGAATAAGGTAAACAATAAAAGAGGCTAACAAAGTAAGCGAAGACAATTATAGACAAACAATTTAAGTCGAAAAAAAATTTAAGCTTGCAGTATGGTATAGGAGAAACCACTGTGAGGGATATTTTTAAGCAGAAGGATAAATTAATGCAATTTGCATCCATATCGGACAACTCCTCAACAATAAAAAACGAAAAACTATGAAAAGTAGCACATACATGAAGAAACTTCAGTCACAAATAAAGAAGAGGTGTTTCGACACGAAAAAACAAAGACAATTAACCGATTTTTTTGTTAAAAAGTAAGAAAGTAAAATAAAATAAAATAATTGTTTATAATGTATGTACTGCAACTGTATGTATTCGCTTATCCCCGATTGCCGCACCACCCAATTCCGCGGATAATCAGGAGTTTACTGTACTAAGTATTTTTTAAAGGCTTGCTAAGGAAGACAATGAAAAATCTGCAAAACAAAAACTAAGTTATAAAAGTGATGAAAACTCCATATTGGAATATTTTTTCGAAAAGAATCTCTTCAACTACAAAAAAGAAGAAAATACAAATTGATTTAAGGGTCAGCAACCATTGCTTACTATCAGACTTTAATTAATGATACAATTATTATACAGTTGTTTTTTTTGATAAGATCTTACAGCCGAATTTAAGCTGCAAATACTATGCTCTAGAAAAATTTAATAGTATGGTAAACAAACAGCCTTTGGAAATTATACTTTAAATGTATTCACCCTATCAAATTTAAACTGTGCCTGTGATTTGAATATAATGAATATTTCATTATAATCAACTGATATATTTATTTTTTGTTTTTATTAGATATTACATAAAATATGCTTGAGAGTAAAAAGGAGCTTTTATTTTAAAACAGTAATATAGTTCATTATATAAAATGTAATCTATAGTAATGAGGACTAAATGAACAAGGAAGAAAGAATAACACCCTCACAAAATTAAAGCCATTGTTTTTAGCATACAGTGCCCCATGCCTACTTTGTCTAACAGTCTGATTACTAACCTTTATCTCATACAAAGAGTTCAGGACTTTTTTTTTTCATTCCATTTTAAGCCAAGCTAAATTTCAAACTTTATGCTAAGAGCTCCGATATAAGGATTTTTAGTTTGTACTTTTATCAATTAAAAAATCAAGCTGCCATGCTCTCTTATTATTACTTTTCATTATAGAATTTTTAGCAGTTAAAGCCATAAGGATATTTAATATGATTCAGTAGTAACTTGGCTATATTCTAATTTCAGAAAGTATACAAAAATCGGCACTTTTACGAGGCAATGTATAACGTGCTAAATCACAAGTTGACAAAGTATATAAACAAATCTTAAAAACAGTGCTTATCTAGAAATTAACCCACAAAAGACAGCATAAGCATTCTCACTGTGCTATACTCATGAAGAATTGCATCTTGTAAATGATAGCAGTTTATATTTTATGAAACAAATTTAAAGACGTGATATATAGGATTTTCCTTATAAAAATCTAAACCTTCTATGAACATTTTTTTGTAGGATAAAATATTTTTTTTTTTTAGTTGATGTTATAACAGATGGATTAATAATAGATTGGAAGGATATGCATATTCCATCTTAAAGCTATTTTATATGTTAAAAAGATTAAATATATCCAAAGTAGGGACCCCTTACAATGCTAGACCAAATCTATAATACCCTCCGGTAACTTTACCATGTGGGCATAAAAGCAATGCTCACTTTGTTTCTTTTTTAACACCATTTTTTTTTTTTACTGTCATTGTGAGGTAACATATTCTAAAGCAATTATTTATAATGAGCCGAGCTATTATTTGCTTGACTTTATAGTTGCTTTTTTAAGCACGACTGAAACTTAAGTTTTAAATACATCGAATCCAAATAAATTTTTATTTAGAATATCTAGATGAGGGCAGTGCTCAAGAAAATTTTTTGAAAATTACTTTCTAAATTTTTATAGATCTACAGAGTTATGTTAAAGATCAATGTCAAAGTGGAAGATTAAAAAAAAGTAATAATACTGTATTTGATATCTGAATGCATCTTAACATTATTAAAGACTGTGGTACATACACATCTTTAAATAACATTAATTTCTACAGTTTCAGCTGTTAAGTATTTACTGAAGTGAAGGGGGGAGGGGGGAGAAAAATAGTGGAAACCTAAACAAATGAAAATTATTCATACATATTTACAGCTTTCTTAAGATCACTAGAATATGATATGATAGAAAAATTAAAATGAACGAATTGCTAGGAACATAAATTATTTTGTTTATTGGAAGGCTTGATTATAAGTCACATTGCGAGTGAAAATTCAAGCATCATTTAGCAAATGACCTTGACTGTTGTTTTGGTTTTTTTTTTGATGAGTACTTTGATGTTGTCTCTGTTTTGTGAAAGCGACAATGTAACATAAAGCTGGCCATTGAAAATACCGGCTCACTCAAAAAAAACTCTGTGCTTGAAGGTTGTCATCATAAGGTATGATTCTTGCATTACAAGCAGAGGAATACGTATACAGAATTAGAAAACTATATAAGAGATTCTCAAAAGAAATAAACAAAAAGTAACACACATCACAGCCAAAGATACTATTATTCATGTAGCCCCGATAAAAAAAAATGACTTTTAGGCACAGCTTTGAGGCTGATTTGCTTGAACCTGTGTTTGAATCCCAGATTGAATGCCATGGATGTTAACTTTCTTTCTTGTGTATTTGTCAGCTTTATTTCAGCTAGCAATAGCTCTAAAATGCCTTTGGGAAGTAGTGCACCCATTGTAATTGTAGCCTACATGTAATATTGAACTGAAAAATGCTCCTCCTACCCAGTAAAAAAAAAAAAAATGGGTAAAGGATGAAGAAGGAAAAAAAAAAGAAAAACACATCACTGCTAAATGTACTATTATTCATTTTATCCCAGATAAATAACAAAAAACAAAGAAGATCAGAAGTGCTGACAATTTATTTTAATTTTTTTTTGTTTTTTGCCAAAAATCTCCACATTTCATTATCTTTCACCACCTGCAATAGTGTACATATATTTGTTTATTTCACAAATGAAATCTATAAATGGATTTACAAGATGGACCAAGTTTAGTGGATTTTAGACTGATTCCATCAATAATCTGACAACTATCCTAACTTGGGCTTAGTAGACAAACATTTTTGTTCATATGTGATCAAGGAAGCTTCAGAAGGACAAAGGTTAGATAAGAAACACATTTTTAAAATAAGTTTGAAGTATCTAAATAAGTCAAGATGAAACTATCAAGACTTGTTAGTAAAATCACTATCATAAATGGATTTTAAAAGTTACCAGTTTGATCTGTACGAGTTCTCAGTAATGGCATTCATGTTGTCAATATCATGTCTCGCTTTTGTTTTGAAATTTTTAATCAGATTGAAGGCCAAGAAGATTCAATAGCAAACAATGATTCTGATAACGACAAAATGTAAATGATTATTATCGAGGAGGAACTATTTCGAGATGATCTTTTTCAGAACTATGATCCCAAGAGAATAAAAAAAATCAAATGTGAACATGATGAGAAAAAAAATGTCATTGATCAAGCAATAGTAAAAGCTAAGAGAACATGACACCACAACCCACTCAATAAATTACAAAAGTTTACCTTAAATATACAAAGTACTTTTAACATAGAATTGAAAGGGAATATCTGAACATTCAGGTTATGCCCTTCCTCCAACATTAGCCCCTAGCCTGGTTTAAACACTGATGGATCTTCTGTATCTGTTTAAACATTGATACCTCTTCTGTATCTATATCTGTTTAAACACTGATTCCTCTTTGGTATCTATATCTGTTTAAACACTGATTCTTCTTCTGTCTCTAAAACTGTATAAACACGGATTCTTCTTCTGTATCTATGTTTGTTTAAACACTGATATTACATCTCCTGAATATGTTTTGTTATGAACTTGGCAGAATGTCAGAAACTGCTGTGTTTACAAATACACTGACTAAAGTGATCTGATGGACACAAACATGTCACGTTAGCAGAATAAAAAGCATTAAACCGTACAGGAAATCCAACAGTAATATTTATGACACAGTTTGGGAAAGTCTAGAGCATTTGATTTCAGTAGCCATTAGGTCATCAGATTCTCATGAAAGGAGTTAAACAATAAAGTAGAAATATTATAATTATAGGAAAACAGATCAGCAATACCTTTATAATTTGAATTCATAATAACTAAAATTTGTTCTAAGATTTAATTAATAGAAATTTATATTAATCCTTCTCCCCTCCCCCCCCCAAAAAAAAAACAAAAAAAACTGATGCCTTTAAGCTCCTACTAGGGTATAATTTTGATCTTATTATCTACAAGGTAATGTTATTTGAAAATATATTTCGATTATTCTGCCTTGTATCTTGTTTCAATCTTCAAACATTTTTAACCGAACATTCTGCAAATTACTTCAACACATTGCTACATTCCTGAATATTATCATCCTTTGATCTATACCAGCGGTCGGCAACCCGCAGCCCCCGAGACGTCTCAATAAGATTACATAAAATATATATATATTATTACATTATTAGCGTTTTATTTTTAAAAAATAAAATATTTGTACACAAATACTTTAGGTTTACTCAGTACACTGTAATGACATACGGCCCAAGTGTGGCCCGCACTAATCCCCATGTAAAATATTTGGCCCTCTTACAACAAAAGGTTGCCGACCGGTGATCTATACTCTACAATCCTGTTTTTCCAAACTCCCATCAGATCGTAGTTGAACAGCAATGTTGAATAGACAGAACATAATCCTTTTACAAAATTATATACAGTGCTTTTCACACGATACCAGTACTGATGGTATGTCAGAATGGATCTTTTGCAAACTAAAGAGAATGACCAAAATATTTTGAATGGGCCATGTATAATTGCTTATCACGAATTACTTTGTTGCTCTACTACTTATAGATGATTAGTTTTATGTAGATTGCATGTGTCTGTGTGTAATGTTCTCCAAAGTCCAAAGAGGGAGTCAGAGTCCCATGAGTCAACTGACTGCACTCCCCATGGCCTGGAGGTTTAGAAAAACTACAACTTCTGGTTTTAGATGGCCATTGATTGGATCAGGAAAATAATGGTAATTCGACCAAATTGGGGTGTATCTTTTCTGCCTTGGCTCCACTGAGAATACGATATCTCCAATCGATATTGGCCACTGGTGACTTATCCAGGAGCTCTGGAATGGTGCAAAGTAGACATACAAAATGAACTCAACATGGGCAGTGCTTGAAATTGTACTTGACCCTTTAATTAAAATGGCTCGAATAAATTAATTTTGTTTGCCAATTAATACTAGTGTCACTTTCAACAATGCAAACATTTGATAGATTGCAAACTGTAAGGGATCACTTGGTTTTGTGTTTACTACAAAACTGTGAATTGACTTGTTTTTATTACTTTGGTTGTCAGAACTAATGCCATTACTCCACAACGAAACAACAATAACTATAGTATGGCTATTAATTTTACAGTTCTGAACTGTTGATATCATCTGGCAACTAAGATGACTGCATTTTAAAATCAGCAATAGAAATAAACAAAGAAAAGCAAATCAGTGTGCATATGGTCTTTAAAAAAAACAAATTCCAAGTGTCCTCCATTACATTTGATGTATAGTCCATAGTGTTCCTCCATGTTAAGGAATAATGGCTACTACACTGGATGGAGAGCTTTTCCTGGAACACCCACTCCTAACTGCATCCGGTGATGTCAGATCTGGAGTGGGAAGGGGACAGAATATCGGTGAAACATGAAATCACATTACTTCCAAACATTTCCTGTAGAAATGCTCTTGATGCATCTTTCACTGTGCAACAGTACTTCCTGCAACTCTGCCGGCCACTGAAAACCTAAGGAAACTGTTGCTATGCCTGTCTGTGTGAATTGACCAATTAAAATGGGCTTTATCGATGAACCAGATGTTGTCAATAAAGGATGGATTATCATATTGAAAGGCAAGGGCTGTAGCACAATACTTATGCCTGGCAACCTGAATCACTTACAAATATGCATTCTGATAACTTTGAATTTCGTGAACTATATTTGGAGTTTTAAGTTGTGCTCTGATGTCATTATTTTTCTTTTTGTCTAGGCTCTAATTCCTAATAAAGGTCTCAAAAATTTAATCTGGGCAGTTTCCAATCTTTGTTTATTTTTTTTTGCTTGAATATCCAATTTTTACTTCCCTATTCATTTGAATACATGTATTTTCTACGTCAGCAAGCAGCAATGTAATAATAACAATGAGAAAGAAAAGAAAAGCCTTAGTTCCGCATTTTGGTATTTGATGATCTATCCGAGTTAGATTAATGCTGCAGAGGACAATCGGAAGTAATGATGGTTAAAGGATGTAATATCTGGTGATGTTTAAACTTTTTACTGCCTAAACTTCAGTTTCCTATGTTAACTTAAAATCTGCAATGTTGTCAAAGTTATTATTTAGTTATGGTATTTATTATGCCAAAGCCATCTTTATTTAATATATATCATCTTGATCCATTCTTCTCTCTGTATGCAAGTTTTTCTTCCATTAGATTGAGTGTCGATCATTTGGACACAATAGTGTCCCCATAATTCCTTCTGATATTTAAATTGTTTTAATTACCACCTCAGAATGTGTGAGGAAAACAAAAGTATTTACCAAAAAAGAGGATCAGAAAAATGGAACGTTAGTCAACTCACAGAATATCGACAATTAGCGTATTAGGCAATTTCAGTTCATTAGCAAAATTTCTTTGTTGTGATCACTGGAAAGTTAATGTACAAATGATACAAAACCTATGTCCTATAAAATTAGACCCTTACAATTCCCAAAATTAGAAAACATATATAAGTAAAATATCTTTGTTTTAATCTTTTTTTAAATAGGATTCTTAGGTTTTGTCCTTTAAAGGTAATAAATAGGCAGTCTGGCCTGAGATTAAACCTTTGAGTTCGTCACCACTGCATTAGATCATAACACTTGTAATTTTTATTCATTTATAAATTTATATTCAAGTTCATCATTTGCAAATTCCAAGTGACATTCTGATATTATTACTGAACGAAAGTTATTGCCATCATTTTTCTGATTTCATGATTGCAGGGTAAAACAGTCGACCTCACTATAATGACGTAGGTTGTAATGGTTCTCAAAGAGTTACAATTGGAGTTTTCTTTTCATCATCCTACCATTTCATTAAGTTATTGTTATCTTAACCCGTTTCCTATATTTCAGATTTATAAAAAAAAGTTCCCTGGCTGTACTTATTTAAAAAGCAATGAAGAATTCACAACATTCGACACAAGTGATTACTTTTTTATATATAAAGAACGGGCAATTTATTTCAGTTGTTATCTATAGATGTGCCTATTTTTCTGGTAGACTATATAATCAAATCTTGAGTGTCCAATTATAGCATCGCCCCAAAACATTAGACTTTCTGTAACATAATCATATATATCATTGCTCTGATGTAAGATATGAGCCTAATTTCTCAATTTATTATTGTATGTTTATATTAAAAAAAATAATAATAATAATACGTAACTGTATGTAAAGAGTAACCCCTTTTGTAATTTGGTTGTTGAATGAGATCTCTTGCTTTATTCTGTTAAAACTTTTCTTAAATTTTGTAACAGACCCCGAGATAGCAATTTGTGAATAGCTTTTCTATACTGAATAAGTTACACCAAAATAAATATAAATAAAATGGTTTTAATATTAGCATAAAATGGTTTTAATTTAATTGGTCCTTGAATATACATTTTCGATTACATGAAGTTAAGTACACTAGTTAAAATTTGAATGCTCATTACCTATTACATAGGATTGTAGAATATACTAGCTGTACTACAGCATAAATGCTACTGAATACCTTGTAAAATATGCTGTTTCACTTATAAACCTAGTTATAAGCATAATTTGGTCATACTGAACAAATATAAATTTTATCCTGTGTGTTTATCAGATTTTCTAGACACATTGTATTTTGTTTGAAATTGCATCAACTTGAATTAGATATATCTGAAGATAGTGAATTGAATTTGTTTACCTCATTACTAAAAATTGTTAAAACATTGATAAAGATGCTCAATCTGATTCTTATTAGCTCTAATATTCAATAATTTGATGGCTCGTCAATGATACATCAATTTCAGGACCTTGAATGAACATGCACACATCTTCATGAACATAATGGTTAGCAATTTTTACAGAGTTCACATTCTAGTTTAATAATCTCAATCTTGCATTGTTCAGGATAACATAAAAGGAAAAGATTCTCCTAATGACTGGATTTGCAAATAGGCTCCTCTTCTTGTTGTTACAGACGTCCAGTTATTGGCTCCGATAGTCCGATGTCCATAATATGTCGTTGCCGCTAGAGTCCAAAAATGTTTATTTCTTAGGACATCTTGTAATTTAAAAGGGCTTCCTAGTGCTAATAGAAGGGCCTGTCTTGAGGAGCATGGTGTGGTACACTTCAGAAGAATATGTTCTAAGGTTTCTTCTTCCATTCTACAACACCGACATAGAGGAGACTCACTTAGATTGAACCAGTGGAAATAGACTTGGGTTACAATATGTCCTATTCTTGCTCTTGCTGCAAATGTGGCAGTGGATCTAGTGATATCTTGATATATTTCAAGATCATTTGGTTCTAAAAAGGCTCACATCCAACAATTAATAGGATATTCCCAAAATAAGCATGACCACGTTAAAGAAAGTCTAATATTTTAGGGGTAATATTATAATATTAAAAAATGAAATCAGACATTTTCTGTAGAAAAATAAGTGAAATAAAAAATTGATAGTAACACCTGCAAACATAGAAGAAACGAAAGAAGATTTTCATTTTCATTTCCCAAATATTGTTTAAAGCTTTCCATTTATTGGAAGTTATTAATGAAATATCACCACAAACGTTTTTAATATTAATAACAAAAAACAAAAACACTGTTTATGTAGAATTTGAAATATCACGAAGCAGGCTGATTTGGCATCAAAGTATAGGTGATCCAATAAATTTTTGGATGTTGCTCAAAAAGATAAAATATCTTTTGTTGCAAAAAGTTTCTCGACAACTGAAGTTAAGGATGGAATAAACTTATTTGAAGAAATGGATCTTCCATTATTAAAAATATTAAAATCTTAAGTGCATTTTGAAGCTAGGTGATATTTATGTGGCTGTGCGGACTTACGCTTATTTTCTTGAAAATGGAAACAAAATAAAAGAGTGAAATTCACATTTACTACCTGAAACGACGTTTTAAAATTAAAATTTATAAATGAATATTTGGGAATCAATCCAAATTTTGTTAAGTTTAAAATAATAGTAATAAAGTTTAAAAATGAACAGAAAATTGAAACTGCACAATAAAAAAAGTAAAAGATTTGAACATTAAAATATAAACCAACAGTTTTGTTGAATATAAAGCCATAATTTTCAAGACAATTTACACAGGAACAAGGCAGAACGAGACAGAAATAGCAAGATAGAAGCCATGTTATATAGGACAAATAGAGGAAAAGAAAAATTTGATGGGAATGAATTAATTCTACAGAAATGAGGGGGGGGGGGAATGCGCGCACACACAAACATTTATACAAATAGACAAATTATAAAAATACAGATTCATATAAATGGTATATAATTTAGAAAAATAGAAATAAATAAAACACACTTACTTATAAATAGTTGAAAGAAATATATATGATAATAATCCGATAGTTTTAGAATACTGTGCGTATTCCTTCATCAGGGACGGCACAAACATATAGGACATACAGACAAACATTTAGGACGACATGATGAGGGAAGGTGTGCTGAAAGTACCTTCCCTCATCATGTCGTCCTAATGTTTGTCTGTATGTCCTGTATATTTGTGCCGTCCCTGATGAAGGAATACGCACAGTATTCCGAAACTGTCGGATTATTACCATACATATTTCTCTCAACTATTTGTAAGTAAGTGCGTTTTATTTATTTCTATTTTTCTTTATTTCATTCCACGCACGTTAAGCCTTCTTGGTATATAATTTAGCTTCTAAGATGCCATTTCTGTCTTTGTGCATTGTTTGCCTTGAAAATAATGGCTTGTTAACTATCGAAACAGCAGGCTTATATTTTATTTTACTTTTTTTTTTTATTGTGCACGCTTAATCTATCAAATTTAAATATTCATTACTTGCACTTTAATTCCTTTATTAATAGTAATAATGCATTTTATATAAAAAAAATATGAATTACCGGTATTTGAAATAATTATTCAAACAATTGATAAAGATATATTAGTTTTGATGTGTATTTTTATCTTATATGTAGATCAAGAAAGAATCAAAGCTCTAAATATGGCTCATTAATAGACAAATCGTTTGGAATATCTGCTCTATGCACTTCTTTGATTTACTTTTATAGTTGTGCCATTAAGTTATTGCTTTTTACAGTTAAGAGTAATAAATTTTTAGAATGATTTTTTTTAAACAACTTTTAAACATAATTGTGTTTTTGGCATTTATTTTGTTATGTTTTAAAGTTATAATTTCGACGCACATTAAATTTTATATTAAGAGTTAAGGGGGGAAAAATATATTTTTGGCAACTGGAATTTGCAAAAAAAAGCTGAATTTTCTGGAATAGGATCTCATATCAAAATAAAAAAAATAACAATAATTGCTTTTAAAGAAATAAACACAATGTGGTCAAAAAATGCTGATGATGAAAAACTAAATCCCTACTAGATTAACTGATTAATTTTTGATCAATTATATTAATTTTAAGGGGTTGAACTTGGTACAGTGCTTTTTGTAGAAATCTGTATTCAAAAAAATTGTGTGTGCCACCAGCAATTGAATTTTGCAACAATTTGCATGCACATTGCCAAGCAACTGCAGTATTGTTGCTTGGTCATCCCTGTATGCAACAATGTAATTTCCCAGTTAACAAATTTCTACAAATGGATTTCAATGCCCAATGCATATATTTTTTTTAGAATTTAAACTTTAGTTTTAAGCTTTAGGGTTTAGTTTACTTGATGTAATTTGTTTTTGTGAATAAATTTCCGACTGTTACGAATGGATTTAAATATTCTACTGCATGTATTTTTGTGAACTTAAACTTTAATTTATTTTTATTTTTAGTTTGAAGTCTTAGGTTTTAGTTTACTTGATGTATTTTTTTTTTTTTTTTTTTTTGAATAAATAAAATGTTTTTTTCTGTTACATAAGTGAGCAAAGCAACGGGCAGCCGTCTAGTTTATATAAAAAGCTTCAAACTTTAACGAACTGACAACAAATTTTATATTTTAAAGCAGTGTTTGGCAGTTCATGAGGAAAATTCTATAATGGCAATTGAATTTATTATTTTTAGGTAGGATAGGGCGAGATGACCATTTTTTTTTTTTTATGTTTGTTGTATCTTATGGTTTTACGTCCCTTGATAGAATTTCTCCATCTTTAGGATATCACATGTTCAATCACTGTTGTCTTTCACTAGAATTTTTCTGCTTCTACTTGCTGTTTGCTCATTAATGTAATGAATTCCTTATTCCCATGCATTTGTTTCATTCACTTAAAATCTTTAATATTTATATTACAAAAAAAAAAAAAAAAAAAAGTTACAAGGTCAGATTAATCATTTCCATAATTTACTTTATCTAGGTTAATCAGCTTCAATAAGAAAGACCAACTTTAGAAAAAGTTAAACTTTAATATTTGTCCTTAAATTTATATGCTGTACACGTTAAGAATTGGGATAAAAAAAAATCTCCACATGAAAGCATTCTCTAACAATGATTTGATAACCATTACAGATATTTGATATTTTGTTAAATCTAGACACATTTCCTAAATGGATGATGGGATAGAAAATCAAACAAGCTGGCATAACAATAACAGAAATACTTTTCTTTCAACAGACTTTGGCAAACAGTCAAGATGCATGAAGATTTACAATTTGCTTTTGAATCTACTGAATGACCGTCTAGAAAATGTGCACTCTGAAGCTGTAGGAATATCACCTCATCTTTATTGTAAGTAAGTGCGTTTTTTTCATTCAGTTCCATCTTCTGCTAAAAAACTTAATTGCTAGCACAAAACAAAACCAATCATTTAATGGTTTCTGCATTCGAGGAAAAACAGTAAAGAAAAGAAAATAAAGAGAAAGAAGTTCATAGGAATTGTAGATTTGAAAGAGAAACTACGACTATCTAAAACTAACATCGCACTTTAGCATCTCTTTTGTTGTTTTTGGATCTATCATTTAACTTTGTGATGCCGAAAGCTATCCTATTGTTAAAGTTGTTTCTATTTCCAAATGAAAAACAATGGTTACTGTTTCAAAGAAACAACCACTGCTAATATCATAGTGTTCTCTTCAACTACTGTATCTAAGTCATATATACAGTAGTTACAGAATTTTTAAAATGGAAGACCAAAAATATTATCCTGCTCAATTGACGTGGGAAATAAAGGTATAGTAGAACTCCAATTATCCAAATCGCTTTCAGAAATTCAGAAAAAAAAAATTAAGATGGAAACGTACTGCGATTCGCAAAATGCGATGCGACGCACGACTTGGCTGCCCGAAAACGGATGATGACAGTCAAACAGCTTACTTTGACCGAGATGTTCAGCAAGCAATGACTTTCATTTACAGTACGGTATATACATGCTGTACTAATATACAGCACTTGTAACTACGCTTAACATGTAAAAGTGTTGCCTTTCCATTTAATTAATTAAAAGCTCTTTTTCTTTAAAAATAGTTTTTTTCTCCCATTAACAACATACATACAGTAATTAATTAAAATAGACCCTTTTTTCAGAAAAAATCCAATTATCCGAATGGGGTCCGGTCCCAATTGATTTGGATAATTGGAGTGCTACTGTACTAACAGAAATGCGTTCTATTTTGCAACTTAATTTTACTTTAAATAAACAGAATTGCAAGCTGACGTCTCGACCTTAAGTAGAGAAGTCCTGACTTATAGAAGCAAAAATCTATTCTCTTATCTTCATTTTTTATTTTCAGTAAAAATCTAATTTTTTTAGCATCATATGAGTCAGCGCTGTATTGCACTAAAAAGACAAGCATTTTTTTTTTTTTTACTCTAAATTTGAAAATGTCGTCGAGTTTCAAGGTTCAGTCATTAACCAATATTCAACCAAGTATTTAACATTTTCATAACTTACAGATTAGAAGGTTGCTGGTGCTGTTTTATATGCTTTTATAAGTTTTAGGATAATTTCTCTTCTTGTGTCAATTTTTGATAACATCGCCATAGTGCTGGTTATCAAAAAAAAAAAGGTATGAAAATATAAACACATTCCAGAAAAATACACCCATTTTTCAGTAGTTGGTAAAATGAACAGAAACTATAAGTGCAATTGTTTTCCTAAGAATCAATATTAAAGATTGAAAACAAATAGCTTCAATCTGCTTTGCCAAAGTTTAAAAAATAAAAAAATTCAATATCGAAATGGTTTGATAAAAAGAGATTCTTTTATTTTCATTGTAATATGGTATTTGATCGCTAAAAAACATTCAAATTTTTGCTTATATTTTGCTTCAATATTAACGTTTTAGACATGCTCTAAGTTTTGAGAGTCACAGTCCCAGAAAATAGAAATGCTGCCTAAGCAGTAGCCTACATGAAAACTACTGGTAATGAAGGTCTTGTCAACGGTGCGATTCTTAAATGTGAAATTCATGCATTTAGAATAATGATTACTTTATAAAAGCTTCCTTCCCACTTCAAATAAATGGTCAGGTGTTTTATTATATATATAAAAAGGCTAGAGTAATTGGCTATGATTTTATTAATCCTTATAATAATAAAAGCGAAACTAACTTCATTTAAAACTTTATCCTGATTGAATAGGTTATATAAAACACAGGGTATAGAGACATGGATGAGATCAAATTATAATACGAAAATCATTTTAAAAACAATAATTAAATACAATAAGTCATAGGAATATTCAGTACCAGATCTACTTTTATTTTATTTTTTTAAATTAATTAGTTATTGTGTGAATTTTAATTTAACTCTCAACTAAACAAATATTACATAATGAAGTTAAATTCGAAATTTATAAAACTAATTAAAGAAATTAATTTTTTGAGATTCAATAATAAGAAAATTGAAAACTAAGTTCTCATAAAATTATAGAAAATTTAATAATTAGACACTCTAAATGATATCTGATAAGTTCAGCTCAGATTATATTATGAAAAAAGCCAGTATTGGTAATTTAATTAATGATTTTATAATTTTGATGCAAAATATATTTATGGTTTTGATATAGAAATCCTTAGACTTTATTAGTATATTCGGCTGCTTCAGTGTCAAAGACCCAAAACGATAAACTAATACGCTCACAGAAAAAGATAAACAAATAGAGAGAGAGAGGTCATCTAATATTTAGATAAAAATATATAACATTAATTACTATTAAATCTGAACTTGTATTATTTTATTGTAAATATAAAAAAGAAAAAAAAATAGTTCCAAACTCATTGTCATTAATAAGCAATAAAAAAATTAATAAATAAAATGGAATATAATTTTCCGTAATTTTAAAAATAGCAATTAATTAATAATATCGCTGATTTTTAAACAAAACAAAAAACGCTATTACAACAACTATCTACAAGCATGTGTCCATGTCAAAACGTAAACATTCTCAAATATAATTTTAACTTTAAAATAAAGTTTTGTTTTTATATTTATCTGAATATTTATTTTCCTATAATCTTTATCTCTTTTATAATTTCTTATTTTGTTCACTTAGAAGGGAAAAAAATTAAAATAAAAGAACGAGGCCTACGGAATCTTTTATTGATTATTTTTCCCAACACTGGAGTCAAATAAAGTTCGTCCGAATCCTGCACAAACTCATTATTATTTCATTTCTCCACTAACTCGATCAACCTTTACGCTAATTACAAGAACTGTTTCTTAATGGTACCGTTTGGCCTTGGGAAAACATTGTATCAATCATTAAATCGCTCTAACGAACCCATAAAATTTACGTATTTATAGAAGCAGCCAAAATAGCAATTAACATAGAAACATTTTAAAATTTGTATAAATATCCCTCTCTACAATTTCCCGACCGTTTACGCCTATTTCTCTAGTGCTCTCTTCTGAAACAATTTATGACTTTAAAAATCACACAGACGTCTTCTGTACGTTTTTTTTTTTTCCTCCGAGTGCTTTTATCTGAATCGATGTACCTTCTCCAAATTTAGGTTTTACTATTTTCGTTTTGCTTCACTGAAATCCCAAAAGTCGATACTTCCAATAATTACAGTCCTAATTTTAATACCAAACCCAAATTTCCTGGTAATACCACACATTCTGCCAAATATATGTGAAACAACTGACTGCTGTCATTCAATACTTGCTACACTATCAAATGAGCCAATTATTAAGAGAGCATAATAATAACTCCAACAAAACAGAAACTTTCCTTCCCGTTCACAGTGGTTCAGCTCAATTAATAGTTTGAACAAGGATTTATCGTTGTTAGGCCGAGCATTAGGCATGTCTCGATTAGGATTATAGCTTT
Organism: Thereuonema tuberculata; assembly: GCA_023159025.1. NCBI lineage: Eukaryota > Metazoa > Arthropoda > Chilopoda > Scutigeromorpha > Scutigeridae > Thereuonema > Thereuonema tuberculata. The sequence continues at coordinate 10,666,164 of JAFIDM010004315.1, read as the reverse complement.
TTAAGTCTGAAATAAGGCTTAGATTGATAGATCAACACAGTAAATTTCAGGTCAAATACCTGGGCCAGGCTTTGCTGGATGCATCGATCGTTTTACACCTCTTCTCCGTGATCTTCTGACGCCATATCTTGTTGTCCGAATTGATGTTGTTGACATTTTAAGAACCAAATATTCCAATGTTTTGATTAATTTTAACAAAGAACACAATATAAAGATTCGATTCAGCAGGTAGCCATTTTCTCGTTCACAAGACGGAAGCTAATCACTAACCAATAGGAGACGATCTGTTTGTCACGTGACATTTTGGGATGCTAATAAAATGCGATTGAAGATATGCAGAGATGTTTGATGACTTGTTTCTTTCGAACTCTCTTTTTAAAATTAGAGTTCGCTTAAACTCAACGTTCTGCAGTCATTTGAAGAACTTTTACGATTGTCTTTCGATTCTAACAATCTGCGATCGTTGTAAATTATTTTATTATTAGAAATGGATCGCGTATTTCCTTCAGCTGTTAGTGATGCTATGAAGTTCCCAAGTGACCATAGTTGATGGGAGAATCCCAACGAGAAGTTTACTTAAACTGAAATAGCAAAATGTAAATTAAAGCAAGGTAATAAAGACAAACAAGAGAACGAATTCTAGTAGCGGGGTAGTTTGAGTGGATCACAAAAGCATCATTATTACTAATTTGCTTAGTTAGTTTCTAAGAAATTGTTTGGTTCAATTTATAGCGAATACTCTGTTAAAAGCTAACCAACTGTGAAATTTTGAAATTAAATTTTTATTATTTGCATTGTTATTTTTTTTTAATATTACTTTTCAAACTATAATTTCATTCCTTGTCTTTCTGTAAAATCTTTTTCTTCTTCTTCTTCTTATTATTATTATTATTAGTTTTTAAATATAATAATAGTAATATTTCTTTTTTTTTCCTTTAAAGATAAAGATTCTGAAGCTTCTTTTTTATTTGAAACAAAATATAATCGTTTCGAGTATGTAGCTCTTCAATTTTTGAAGGAACCTAGATTGAAAGTTACCAAATAGAAGTAAAACGTAGGCCTAATTTATTGTTTTCATTATCTAGATAACAGCATAATGAAATTAAAGGAATCTGGTTTTTATCTATGCCTTTAATATTTTGTTTCCCATTTTTTGTCAGCTGAAACAGATTGCTGTTATCTTCTATATTCATTTAATTTCCTGGGTGAATGAAAAGATACAATGTTGTAGGAGTGAGACAATAATATTTAATACTAGCTGTACCCAGCATGCATTGCAATGCCACTCAAAGAAAGAAAGTGTTTGTGTTTTAATTCTGTTTATTGAAGTGCTTTTGGATACACAATATTTTTTTGTTTTTCCGTCTGGTGCATACATGAATAAACCAGAAGGTTTCCCGTTGCGTGAGCAAGCCACATACAGTTGTCCATGTGTTGTCCCTGTGCTTTGCTGATGGTCATTGCAAATGCGAGTAGCACAGGAAACTGCAAAAGTTGAAACCAGAAATACACTCATTTGTTGCAAAACTCGAACACCAGATATTGTAAAGTGGTTCTACTAATTCAGAAACCTTTGCGGGCGTGCGCATAGCAACTCACCAAAGTTCATCACAGTCTGATGAATGGTATAGGAATGCATACGGGACAAAGAAACATTTATTTTTATATATTAAGATTCCAACATATCATCTGTTGAATGTTTTACATCATGTATATTTTCTGCCTTTTTCTATGCAAGTGGAGTTAAATTTGTGTAAGAAACTGTTGATGTTACCAAAGTAACTGTAATAAAACTTACATTTGCTCCTATGGTAAAATCAGGTTTTACTATAAAGTATCTTAGTACTTATTTTTTTTTCCTATTTAGTAAATTCCACTTCAAACATTCAAAGTCAGTATGTATATATGTACAGATGTTGATACACAGTTTTACAAATCAGTCTTTAAGAAACCACATAAGAAAGTTCCAGCCATTATTCAGTTATTAGCATCAACAATTCTATAGGTCCCTTAAAGTTACTATTGCCAGACTGGTATGTCATGTAGTTGCTACTTTTTAAAAGCATCCTGCTAGGACTGTCCAATGATAAAGAAGTTGCAAAAAATAATATTGAGTGAGAATATGAAAGCACTGCATTGTTGTAAATGACTGAACAAATGCTTAGAATGTAGTCCAACGATTTTGTTTTTTAAACAAAGATTTTACGGGTGCTCATTTAACAAGACAAACAATTTTTATACCCATATGGTAAAAGTAATTTTGCTAAATTGTTGGAAGGTTGGTTAATGTTTATAACATCTCTTTACCATGTATAGGGAAGGGGAGAAGACCAAAGTAAGATAAGCCTATTCATCCCTCTGTGATTATGATATCTCAAATACTATTTATCCTTAAGAAGATAATGAGTCTTCATGATATGATTAGCTGTCAAATGCATGGCTTCTATTGATTTTGGTATGTACTGAACCAATAGGAAAAAAGCTACTGACCAATATATGATGCTATCGTAATTACAATGACTACTATTTATTCTAATTTGCTAAAATTTTAAATAGGCTTGTCAAATAAATTTAAAAAATGCAAAAGCTCTGTTTTACTAAATTTTTATTTTAAATTTATTTCAGAATTAAGTTTTTTTTAAACTTATTCAATATTTTGTTTTATATTGTGAAATTTTCTGGAGTAAGGAGGCTAATTTCCAATTCATTCCTCAGAATTGTTCTTTTCTCGTATTTGTGGGTCTTGTTAACATACTTTTAATTACTAACGTGGCATTATTACTAAGCACTATTTGGCTAGAAATGTCACCTCTTCCAAAATTTTAAAGTACAGTAATGCTTTGTACGAGGGGTGATCAGAAACTAAGGTTACAAGGCCGATATTCCTGGAGTTTCGTCCATTATAGAGAAATTAGTAGTGTGCGGTAATTCTAATATATGCAGTTGGCAAATGTGCAGAGTTTCAGCCACCCGCTACCTACAGCGCTACTGATAGATAAACACAAATGGCGACTCGTTTGGAAACTGGTCTCGCGAAGAAATCCTGCGAGACCTTGACACGATTGCGCGAAGTAATCAGGAGGAAACGGCCAGGACTTCTTACAGAGGATGTCATCTTCCTTCACGACAACGCATGATCTCATACGGCCCAGAAGATCACCATGCTGTTGTTGAAGCAGTAACACTGGGACATCATCAACCACCCTCCCTACAGCCCGGACCTCGCTCCAAGCGACTTTCACCTGTTTCCTCACTTGAAGGAGCACTTAGGAGGCCGATGATTCGCTTCCGACGAGGAGATGAAACACTTCGCGACAACATGGCTGAACACGCAAGGACAGGAGTTTTACCAGGAGGGAATATTCAAACTCAGTCCCACGAAGCGACAAGTGCCTAAACCGATATCGAAACTATGTCAAAAAATAACCTAATGTACTGGTACTATCAGTCAGCTGTATTGGTTGTATGAAATAAAATGAACACGTTTCACTGCAGGCTTTGTAACCTTAGTTTCTGATCACCCCTCTAATCAGCATATATTCTGTTATAACACAGTTTATAATTTTAAAACATCTGAAAACTGAAGGCAGTTATAACCATTGGTTATGAGAATATTGCCACCATTCCTATTTGAAACAAACTCTTGCTGATTACTGTTCTGTGACAAGAGTTGGCCTTGCATAACAGTGCCACTTGCAGTCGTGTCTACTGTCTCGCAGCTTTTATTTACCAGTTATTACAAACCATAATTAATTATGAGCCGAAAGAGAAGTGCCAACAAGATAGTAGACCAAATATAAATAGTTAACACTAGAACAAAAACTTAAAAGGTTTCATGAAAATTGTGCAACATTTGCCAAAAATAGCATGTGACAAAAAGTATGAATGAATGATTGGTGTGAACTGATATTAAAATGAAAAGAACATGGAATAGCCACTTCATCATATATGACAAAAGTGACTATTAAACAAAGAAATTCTTCAATGGATCACGGATATTTTTTATTTCTTGTCATTTCTGGGAGCCAGTAATTGATCATCAGTGACGAATTACAATATAATCCATTATAATAATGTTTTAAATGGTACGGGAGCTTCTCTGAACCATTTAATTGCATTGTACAAGATATTACTAGAATGTTCAGTAATAATTTGCTGGTCCACCTTTGACTGCTGTGACAGCCTCCACTTTCCAGAGAAGAATTTAAATATAAAAATGCCGTAGGGATTCATTATTATTCCTTTACTTAAGCAGCATTATTCTCAGCTTCTGATCTTAGGCAAGTTGATCTTTTTTCACTTGACATTCAGCTTATCCAGGTTCTATGCAGGCCAGTCAGTTTTTGGCTAACCATTCTTTAATGTGTATAGATCTCACTTTGTGAAAGAATGAATCAATATTGAAACAAAACACAAAAAAGATCCTATCTACTGCTAAAAAGCTTAGAAACATAGATTTGGCAAGAATTTTACAGTATCCCATGGCACTAAGTATTCCAACACTGGAATTAGCGGATCTAACCCATTCAATGAAAAACTGCTCTAAGCTATAAGAACCTGTCCACAAAAGTTTACAATTTTTACTAAACACTTGAATAGGTAGCATTCTTCTGGCCTCTTCTTATCCAGATTCTTTCATTTAAATGATAAATGATGTAGTTGATTCATTATTTAAGAGAACATCCTATTACAATTGAATCTTAGCAAGGTTTACTCCACAAGTGCACAACCCGTGGCCCTCTAATGTCAAACTTAAAATTAAAAATTTGATCCTTTATCTGTTGCTGCCAACAGTTAAATTAAAAAAATGTCATAACTCGCAATAGCCACTGTCTCAAACTTTACTATTGGAATGTTGTTATGAAACTACAACTATAAGCATTATTTCATAATTTTTAAATTATGTAAATTACATTTATTATTATTAATTATTATAAATGGCACTGTCAAATCATTAATTAATAAGATATTTATGTAAATTACATGTGTTATTATTATTATTAATTATTATAAATGGTGGGCCCGGTAGCTGAGTGGTTAAGGGCACTTGGCTGCGAGTTGGAGGTGGCTGGTTGGATCCTCGGCTTCGGCAGGAATTTTTCCATTCTCCTTCAAACTGTCCTAGGGTCTCCCCAGCCCTTTGTTGAATGGGTACTGGGGGTTGAAGGCAGGCGGCATCGGGCTGACTACCCGACCTAAACTTAGCCGCGATGATCACGGAATGCCGGGAGCCTTACCTCCCACGACCCCAAGAGCCATAAAGGCCTGTAGTGGAACACTTTAACTTTTATTATTATAAATGACATTATCAAATCATTAATTAGTAAGATATAGTAAGAGTTGGAGGATGAGATACTGCAGCCTTACATCGTAACTTTATAAAAATATTGGCCCCCAGACTTCTTAAGGTTGTGCACCCCTGCTTTACACAAATGAAACAGTGTCACTTGTGAAAAAATTAGTGGTGTCAGTGCCTTGTCATGGAAAATCATAGTATTCAGCTTCTGTCAAACTAACCCTGGTCTATCACTCCTCCCAGAGGCACACCTGAATTCTTTTGTATGCATCTGAATAAATTAACAATTTTGTTACACCCATTGCAACACTCAATGATTCTGTTCTATAAGTTGATTTGATCTTTCTGAAAATGATTTTGTTGATATTAATGTTTCCATTTCGTCATTATATCACTCATAGTTAACAAAGTAATTCCAAAAGACAACAGGATAGTATCTATTAGTGATTCCAGTATTAAAAATCACTGACACACTTACTTTTTTTTTTTCCATTTTCAATGCACTTGAGACAAATAGTACTGTTAAAGTTATCAGATAGCATTCTTTCTAAATGGAAAAAGAATTACACAGGTCAAAGAATTCACCTACCTAAGCATCATCATAACATCTGATTCAACTCCGGAGCGTCACTCTTTCAACTGGGATAGAACCCCATTCTGTCTCAACCCTCTGCCTACATTTCCAGAAACATCGAAGAATGTGTTCATATTCTCAAAGCAGGATCCACCTCAGTCAACTTAAATGATGGCCTAGGCCTCCACCAAATTTGGAAATGGCTTCTCTTCCCCAACACCCCGTGTTGGGAAACTACGATCTCTCTTCGGTCCGCCGGTTTTCCTGCTCAAACTAATCTTCCCGCCAACTCCCCATCTTTCTGCCAAAACCAAGGTTTTTCCTGCTCCAATCTGACCTCTCTCTCTTCCGTCTGCCTTTTAACTATCTATTTATACATCCTCCAACCTCTTTCTCTCAAACCTGAAGAAGATTCCTGAACACTAGGACGCGAAAGGCCTCGTCTATCTCTCTTTTATGATGTGGGAAATACGCCAGTCTCGTTTGCAGTAACTTTGCCCACAGTCACATTAGGACTACATTTATAAAAAATAAATCCTTAAAAACTAGAAAACAATTCACAAAAAGTTAGGTCTGGAAGATGGCAGTATATAGAACAGACATGCAGTCTCAGAAACTCGGAAAAAGAGAAGCTTCAATTACAAATACTGAAAATTGCATGGATGGAGAGAGTTTCAAATGAAGAAGTATTGAGAAAAATAGAAGAAGTGAAATTTTATGTACTATAGAAAAGAGAAGAAATGGTATGTTAGACACCAATGGACCACCAACTTCATAGAAGGAAAAATGGAGGGTAAATCATGTAGAGGGAGATCAAGAACATATTTTCTTGATCCTATACATGAAGGAGGTTAAATCGTATCAACTATACCAGGAAATAAAGAAACTAGCACAAAACCAAGACTATGTTATCCACCTACTCTAGGGCTGAGGAGAGAAGAATATAGGCTGAAAGATCTAAAGTAATCATGAAAGTAAATACATGCACATTTGAATGAAAAATACAATGCTGTTAACAGATCTTAGAAATGTATACACAAATAAATGTGAGAACAAAAAACAAAATGATCTTTCTCATATAGTTGATGGTAACAACATTAATTTTTATTTGAAGATCTGCAAAAGCTTCTCTGAAATTGTGGAAAAATTCCAAATGATATTCTTGGAAGCAATTCACGAAACAGTTAGTATTATGAAATGGGGCTCAGAGGCTTGGATTTAAAATGAAAAAATAAACAGCCTTTTTTAATTAGCTTTGTTTCATTTTACGAACTGCTATACATAGGATAGTTATAGACAGAGGGATCTATCTTATGACATCTGGTTCTGAATTGAACTTGTGATAGTATATTTACTTACATTTACTAATCCCATTACTATTTACAAGCAATAGCCCAGTACAGCTATTTCACAGGCTATTTCCCAGTGCAGCTATTCCATAGTGAGATTTTGTTCAATTCTGTTTAGTTTAATTCTATTTATAGTGAAAGTTGAAATTTGAAAATTGGCAATTTCACCTTCAGACTACTATCTTGTCTATGGCAAACAATTGAACCATCAGAAATTAAATCCAGCTTCTCTAGTCAACAAGCCAGTGCCTACATTACTGGACTGCCTTCAGATTTGTACAATGTAAAAACCAATTTGCACATATTTCTGATCTTTTTCATCATCAATGAATAAAATTGATTAAAAAAGTGCAATTAAAAGTTGCCGATATCCAGAGGTCTCATTTCCTTCATTTGCAATTAAAAATCAGAAACTGTGGTAACTTGTAACAAAAATCTGACATACGACTCTTGCTCAGTTATCCTAGATAATGCACAAGTGATCAGTGGTGAAATTGCTATTGTAAATAGAAGACTACCTCTTCATATCTATTAGTTGGAAGCCTTTACTGGTCTCTATTTCTGATTTTCATATAACTTAGTTGTTTTTAATATTTTTCTTTCTGAATTGCATTAGTAAAATGAAAAAAAAAAAAATGCCATTCCATATTTATATATTTATTTTTCAATTCAGAAAATGAAGCAAAAATTTTGTGCAGCACACTTAGTAGTAATTGCGTTCTGACTTACTCAAAAACAATTTGTTATTGATGGCTATTTTGAAATTATTATCAAGAAAAAGCAATATTTGTTTTCATTTTTATTGCAAGTTCAACATCAAATATTGTAATTTTTAGGTTTTGTATATTCTGAATAAAAGAAAAAAAAAAAAAAAAAGATCATTGCTCATTCAGTATCTTTATTAATAAAGTTAAAAGTGTCAATTTTCCACTACTAGTTCTCTGTAAAAATATAAGCATACCCAGGGTTTTGGAATGGGAAGGGTTATGATGGTCATGCAACCAAAAAAAAAAAAGAAGTGGTGAAGGCGGGTTACAAACAGAACGATGAACATTCCAACCAAAAATGCAGACAAAAAATCCTAGATTTTTTCTATGTTTGGAAGCAATGAGTAGGGGGGGGGGTGTTACTACCTCTCCATCAATTGTAATATAGGGTAGTCCATAAACTTTTGTCAAAATTGAGAAAATACCCTCTAGGCAGCCAAATCAAATAAAGATAATTTAATGTAAATCTTTGTAATGTTAGCTAAAATAAACCACGCAGAAAATTGTATGTCAAACATTTTTGTAAGAATTTAGGAATTATTTTGATAAATTCTGTTAACTTTTATTTACGTCATTCATTTACATTGGAAAAAGATTTGATTTTAATGACGAAAGCCGGTATTTTTTAATATTTTTTTATTAATAAGCTGTAATAGCAGTTATCACAATAATATAAGAACTTAACATTAAATAATCAGGCTATCAGAAGCTTAAAGAAAAATTTGAAGCAATCGAGATTTCACGTTTTATTTTTGTAATGAGTTAAGTGGTAATTATCGGATAAGCAAGTGCAAATGTCAATGGTAAATAAAAAAGATAACAGAAATAAACAACTGGTTAATAAAAAACAATTCTTAGATTGTGAATATATATATATATATATATATATATGTGTGTGTGTGTGTGTAATTAGCCTTCTTGCAATCGCTTTATTTTAAAAAAGAAATATTTATATTTAAAAGTTTGTTTTTAATATATTGGAATCGAAGTACTGCAATTTCTTACAAAAACAAACATAATGAATAACAAACGAAATTAGGGTTTTAGTCATCGAGAGTCAATTCCTCCGAATATCTATATAAAACTAATATCTGTACATCGGATATATATTTATAAAAATTATGCTTAATTAAAATATTTAGTAATTATTTCTTCTAACCATCTCTGAATTAATTTAACATTTTTATTACGTTTCTGTTAAGGATTTCTCTTATTAAAGAATCAGTGTTTTTGGAAGGAGCTTCGACAACAAGAAACGTTAACATTTTGTAAATATCGAAACAAAAGAAAAGGAGATTTCTGCTGTTGACAGATTTCTTTTGTTATCAGCTGTCTCGGAAACAAAATGTAATTTACGACTTGACGTGAGGGGAGGAGCCTAATAAAGTATTTAATGTTGTTAATTGAAAATTATATCTTGTAAATTTACGATAGAAAGTTAAGAAAATTTAAAAAAATATATTTTATATTTATTGTTCACTTTCAAGTGTAATTGAAGGTTGTTTTGCGATTTAATGAATCGCTGACGATGATTGGCTGTTTTTACCGCGAAATTCTATTGTGTACAGCTGGTGGCGGCTGTGAAGTTTACGTCTGGAAGCGCTCAATAAATGAATGGTCCTGGTTACATGGTTAAAGATGGATATAAGGCTGAAAAATAAAATAACAAGTGTGTTTAAATTACATGGATTTACGTTACGTAGGTATGAAAACAAAAAGAAATTTACTGAAACTAGAATTTTCTTTAAACAAAATCCTGAAACAACAATCCTGTTTACTTTTACTATGAATGTCAAAGCTGGATTTCAAATTAACGTATACATAATCCATTTCAAAGTGATAAATTAGGAAAAATTGCTTTTGGAAAGCTGAATCCAAAGACAAACAAAATAACAAGTGCCTAAACTTAGGATGACCTTATCGTAATCGAAAATTAATTGGAGCAAAATAATTAATGTAATTACTCTTAAGTAAGTTTCTCTTGTAGAAAATGCTTCATAGTTGTATCACTATAAGAATTATGGAAGGCATTCTTCTAATTGAATACTGTAAATAAATAGTAGTATCGAACACTGCTTTAAACGATTCGTAAAAAGGACACGAGGTCGGAATTGGTGGCAACTTGAGTTTTCCTGAAGCTATTGTGCTTCAAATATAAGAAAAACTTCATTTAATGTGTGATAATTCATTAAATATAGTACGACAGCACACTCAGTAAAGTTAAAAATTTAATAAATTACAGTTTCGAAGAAGTGAATATTCTTCGTCGGAGCGAAATAGGATTAAATATGTCTGCCATCTGAGTAATGGACATTTTAATGACTCCGTTGATTTTTGTAGGACCATAAACCATTTCAAATGCCAAATGGAAGACCTTTGTTAGTAAAGAACTGAAATGCTACTTAAAGTTGTGCATTTATGTTTGCACTTTTGATAGCTCGTAAAATTTGTGGAAGCTAGGTAAGCAGATAATATTACAGTTAGGTTGCATGCTTATTCAAAAGGACAAATATAAACATTACGAAGATATAAAACAGTGGATGAAAATGATGTCTGTTCTTCATTTAATAAAAGCACCAAATAATGAAGAACAAAAAGCAAAACGAAATTTGCTTTGGATTTGCCTTCGTCCCCTCCATATTTTTTAATCATTTGTTTGTTTGTATATCTACAAATGTTTGAAAGACTGAATGCTATCATAATTCTGTTGTCTGTATGTTCAGCCCTGATGCAAACCAATGTAAATGGATTTGTTACAAATTAGGAAATAAATTAATTAGTTTAGCTTCTTTTTTTTTGGGGGGGGGGGGGTATGAGATTAATTTTTGTTGCAAAAATCTATTTTAATATTATTACTTTTAAATTTCCCTAAGAATATTCTGTGTTCAGTTTAGAATACATAGGAATTAAGGAAATGAAAAAATGACGGATTCTTTGTAATAAACATGAGTGGAATTAAAATAATCATTAATAATAATTCCATTTATATCTTATTTTTGTTTGTAAAAATAAAGTCTGTTCATTCTCAGAGAATCCATCAAAGAAAGTATTAGCTGTCAAGAAGATGAAAAAATATTTTGTTAATTGCAATTAAAAATGTTCATTATAGAAGAAAACTAAATAAAACTGGTAATTAGTGAAAAATTTTAATTTTCATAGACAAGTTTTCGTTGCTATACTGTACTTAAGAATTCTATTATCATTAGATATTATACAGGGTTATTCTAAATTCATAGGACAAACTTTAAGGGGTGGTAGGCACACTAAGGCCGTGCTGGTGTGGCCGTGTGGTCTAGACGGCAGATCTGCCATTGCGGCCAATGTGCCAGTTCCCGGGTTCGAATCCCGGTCGTGGCATAGATGTTTCTTTCTTCTTCTGTTTCTCCTTCTGTCCGTTCCCGTTTCTTTACCCTGGCAGTTAGGGTTAAAATGCATCTCCCAACCCGCAGTTGAAAGTCAGCGTGGGAGATTAGACTTTCATCCCCTGAGACAGTGCACTGTCTGAGGGAGGCCTTTGTCCAGCAGTGGACTGCTAAAGGCTGTTAGATAGTTAGATAGATAGGCACACTAAAACAAACATTTTTTTGTCAAGCAATGTATTTCCGCAACTGTTGTGTTCACATTCTACGACAGGTTGAGGAACGTCACAACCCAAGCTCCAGAACTGTTGCATAGCGTAGATGTGAGCCAAACCACCTTATAGAGAATTCTTCACAAGGAGCAATTACATCCATTCCATTTACAGGGAATTCACGCATTGAATGGTGAAGATTATCCTCTGTGCATAGACGGGCCTTACCGAGCTATTTTGAGCCGCACCCAGGCCACAGCATGGGGACTGGCGGTACCTAAATCCGGCCCTGGCCACATGCTTACCAGCAACGATTCTTAATTTTTGGGCGGGCATAGTCAATGCCCTAACTCCATCTACCTTGTCAATGCATACATTGTTTGCAAAAAATGTTTGTTTTTTTGTGCCCTACCACCCCTTAGAGTTTGTCCTATGAATTTAGAATGACCCTGTATAAAGTTCTGTAATGTAGAAGTCCTATATATAACCTGGTTTTAGCTAATGTTTCTATGAATTGGCAGTATTAATATTGTAAACTTTGCTAACCTTAGTTTAAAGCTATGTTGTTCTTAATTTTTTCCAGTGATGGAGTTAAATTTTTGCTTTCCCTTCTGAGATCCATTTCTGAGGAAGAACATGAAACCTGGTTAGAAAAAATACTTGATGTCATTCAACGTCAGCCTCTAGAATCATCCATTTTGGACCAGTCTGTACTGGAAACGTCAATTCAAGATTGTATCCAAGATGTGTCAACACAAAAGGAAGACATTCTTACTGTATTCGATGCCTTCAGCTTCCCTCGGTAATATTTTATTCATTTAAAACCAATAATAAAATGAGTATTAATTTCTTACTGATTGACTTTACAAATGTAATGAAATTATAATCTCCATCCATTTGCTCGTCTTTGAGGCAATTGTGGGCAATTTCCCCAGCAACTTTTAGCGTATTGTTGATCTAATTTGATGAATCTGTACAAATTCATCGATTATTCCTGAAATTTTTTCTACAATGTTTCTACAAAGTATTTTCTAAATTTTCATTGTCTGATGGTGATGAAGATTGTTTGTCATTAAAAGTTTTCATGTTGAGCAAAAGGTGCTATTGTATCACTTCAGCAAACAGGTATAAAACCATTATGAAGAACTTGGGATAATTCTATCTTTTACAGAACTGACAGTTATTTCATTGCCTGTTGAAGAAACTATTGTTGAAAAAGAACTACTGGGGTTAATTCAGACCATAGTCATTCTTGGATATCAAAGTAAAGAAAATACTTAATGATTACAAAGCTGATGTAAGGATTGCACTTTTGATTGGTTTTTCTCTTATTTTTATGTTGAAAGGATTCTTTCTGTGGTGGATCAATAAATAGTTCTTTAATAATTATCAACAAAATCTTTAATGTCTAGAATTGAAAAAAAAAAAAATATTTAAATTTAATTCTTCTAAATCAATCGAAAAATTAATTCATGATTCTCAAATAAAGTAAATTCTTCTATTAGTTATTAAATGAGCATTTCAGTTCATTTACTTATAATAGTTCTTTCCGAGCAAAAATATTAAAGACACAATCATTTACGAACACAATTATTGACTTATCTTTCAAAGCATCTATGTCTTGCTTCTTTTGCCTTCGGATGTATTTACAGCTTTGCGAATCCTTATTTGTTCGGATAGCCCTCATGTTTGCCTTTGTAGCTGAATAAATTCCATTTATTCCCTCAGCACATTTTGGGTTTGTATTTCGTTTAATTCTAATGATGTTTGCTTCATTTGTCTTTGAACATCACTTAATCTTTGCCTTTTACTCCGCAGAAAAAAAAAACACTTGCACTCTTCTGAACATTTCTATTGTCCAGCAATTTATCAGGAGATATTTGCATATTTATTTAGACCTTTTATCTCCATGATCTCCTTTGTTTATTTCCTAGGAGCTTAGCAACTGTTCTCTCAACAATGCCTTGTTTTTTCACATGTTTCTCATGTCATTGTAACAATCACATGTTATGCACACCATAACGTATAATACACTTATCGTTTCACCAACGATGCAGAACACTAAAGCATTTATTAAATGTTTGATTTTGAACCAAAAAAACTTCATACTTTCACTTCCAATTTAGAATCGTCCTTTCACTTGCAGGTTTCGAACGTTTGAATGCTGGTTACCTATGGCTGATTAAAGCCTAACAAGCTCAAAACAGCCGCCCTATTAGGGCTTAAAGGCTTACTACAAAAATAGTTAATGATTATACTCGAGTTTTGCAGATATGCTGTGATGTTCGAGAATAATGATGCTGTTCATTAATATGCTTTCCTGTCTTTATTTTCTTATTTTTATTTTTTTAAATAATAGCCAGATTGGAAGCATACTATGATTATGTAATCACTTTTGTGTTCTAAAGCACTGGAACAACTGTGATATTTCATTAGCAGACACTCACATGCCCTGTGCATTTATTTTGAATTATCTGTGAAGTTTAGATTTAATTTGATCACTGACATTATGTTTAGTCAGTTTTTTTATTTGAGATATTTGTTTTCATTTTTCTATCAGACTGAAATCAGTTTTCCTATCTTGAAACTTTCAGTAGAATGCTCAAAATGTTACTCATGTTTTAAGAATTTTAAAAGAACATTATTTTTATTGTTTTTACAATGAATATTCTTTTCTAGATTTCAGTCTATTAGACAATTTCTTGAGTGACATAATACATACTTTTCTTGCAACTGTAAGACCCCCCTTACCTTCAATACTAGTTCTATAAACATGCAGCATGGCATATTGGCCTAACTGTTATTTAGAATACAAAAATAACTTCAGATGATATGAGGTTACAGTTAGGTAACTTGAAAGCACTTGATAATTTATCGATTTAATTCTTTCGATGAGTTTATACAAGAATATTATTTCTCTGGAATGTTTTATCAAAAGGTAAATTGTAACAAAAAGGACTCCAGACTAACTGATAATAACTTTACTTTCTTTTTTCTTTCTTTTTTTTCAAATCTAAAGTGAAAGTTTTCTACTGTTAACTTTCATTTGAATCTATTATAAGTAAGAAGCCTGATGGTCAGCACCAGCCTAAAAATATGTTGTTGTTTTTTTTTCTACCGCATATCCTCTACCTTTAGACCTGAGTTTAAACTGCTGTTCACCATCAACTTTGTCTTGTGAAGCAGTTTCTTTCTCATAATGTATGTTCTGAAAATGAAATAATGTAAATGGTAAAAATATGTATATACACATATACGAGGGCAAGTCAAATACATTGTTTATAGATTAACATGCAAGAAAATGAAAGTGAGATTGGGTTTGGATTACACTAGGATATGTAATACCAGAAACAATAAAATTAATAAAAATTACCTTTCGGTTTTGATACTTCATGGAATATTGAAACTACAAGATAATTTTTATTAATTTTATTGTTTCTATATTATATATCCTAATGCAATCCCAACCCAGTCTTACTAAGAATGAATGTTTTTCGTATCACGCAGTGGACATACGGCAATGAAACAATGTTTCGTAAGAAGAACAGGATCTCGTGGGATTGGCAAAAAAGATTGTAAGTGCATGCATCTAACAGCCTTGCTCCAATAAAGCACAAGTGGTCAGCAGTCACATAAGGAAAAATGGAGTCGGTTCAGGTTGAGTAGTGCGCAACTTTGAAATTTTTCGTATCTGCTGAAATCCGCCTTGGGAAGTATACGAATGTTACAGCAAGCATATGACGAAGATGTTCTTCCACAATCAACCACATTTCGATGGTTCAAACAGTTTAAGGAGGACCATGTTTCGATCACAAAGCAGACGATCTGGGTGCTCTGGCCACTACTATGAACGAGATCATGATTAACAAAGCTGCTATCATTGTTTGGGAAGATTGCTGAATAACACTAGATAGACTGGCAGACATGTTAAACGTTTCCCATGGTAGTGTGTTCACCATTGTGCACGATCGCTTGTACAAGAGACTCATCTGTGCAAAATGGGTATCGAGATTGCTAACACCAAAACAGAAGCAGATGTGAGTGGAGGCGTGTTGGGAGCTTCAGCGTCTGGTAGTGGAGCATGGCGAGGCCTACCTGTATTACATCATTTTTGGTGATGAGAGTTGGCTTCACCAATACAATCCCGAAAGCAAACAGGTGAGCATAGTCTGGAAATCACACAGTTCTCCAGACGTCAAAGAACGCCAAGGTTACTTCTTTGGCAGGAAAGCTAATAGTTATTTCCTTCTTCGACTACCGTGGAATGGTCTACCAACATGAAATGTCCCCACATACCATGATTATTGGGCAGTATTACGTGACAGTTTTGAAGACCCTGGCTGAACACATCCAACTAAAATGCCTTCAGCTGCATCCATCTGTTTGACACCTACACCACAATAATATATGCCCTCACGTTTCCAACATTGCTGCCCAATATTTGGCCTGACAAAACACTGAATGTTTATGCACCCTTCCTACAGCCCAGACCTTGCTCTATATTACTTTTTTTTTTTGTTCCCTCATCTGAAAGTGGAGCTGCGGGACAAGTGTGTCTGCTCATCAATGGCAGTTCTGCAGAAGGCGAAGACGATTCTAAAGACTATGTCCAACGAGGGGTTCCAGCAGGTCTTTCAGGACTAGCAGACACGTTGGACCAGGTGCATACAACTCGATGGGAACTACTTTGAAAAAGACCGTATCAACCTGCCTAATGTATTTCATTATTAAAAAATTCTCGGCCATGGTCTTCAATTCTCACTCTTATTTGACTCGCCTTCGTATATTCTGGAATCTGCTTAAATTTCTAACTATTTTGTTAAGATAAATTCCAGCATTTTGCGTTGAAGTTTTAATGTGCATCTTGAAATTCAGTAGTTCAATAAGCCACCATACATAATTACATATGAAAAATAATATTGTTTATCAAAAAAATTCAAGTTAAAATTCTTTTATTTTGCTATTAACTGCCTCATGAAGAGAAGTAATTTGAACTCCAGAAACCAGTTGTAATTTTATTTTTTACTTTTTTTTTTTATAAAGAGTATTGTTTCATATATAATTGTGTGGTGTATCCTTTGATTTAGTCATTTTTCTTTCTCGTTTGAAATAGATATATTAAAATATTTCATCAGACCTGATGTTACAAAAAGTTGGTGGGGGCTTAGGCGATCATAATTCTGGGTTCCTGATAAAATAAGTAAGTTAGGCAAGCTCTGTGACTTCGAACGTGGTGTGGTAATAGGATGCCACCATTGTAGAAAATCGGTTCGAGAAATTGAAGACATGCTGTTCGTGCCGAAATCAACTGTGAGTGATGTAATTGTAAAATGGAGATGTTGAGACTGTGAAACCACAGCTGCACGAAATGGTAGATCAAGAAAACTGACTGACCGTAGCCGTTGAACCCCGAAAAGAGTAGGGAAGCAAAATTGCAAGTCTCCGTTGGTAGTGATGACGACGGAGTTCCAACATGTGTCGGGCGTTGTCACTAGTAGCAGAGCTAAACTACTTGGGTTTCCACAGCCGTGCAGCCGCTCACAAGCCGAACATCTCTGCCATCAATGCGAAGTGTTGTTTGCAATGGTGCAGAGCTCACCGCCATTGGATAGTGGAGGAGTGGAAAAACGTTCTGTGGAGTGATGAATCTCGCTTCATGATCTGGAAGTCCGATGGACGCATATAGGTTTGACGGATGCCTGGCGAACGCTTCTTATCAGACTGCTTTGCGCCAAGTATTAAGTTCGGTGGTGGCAGCCTAATGGTGTGAAGTTGTTTTTTGGGGTTCAACCTGGGTCCCTTAGTTCCTGTGACGGGCAACATGAACTCTGCGATGTATCAAGCCATTCTGAACAACACTGTCCTCCCAACTCTGTGGCAACAGTTTGGGGAAGGCACGTTTCTTTTCCAGTAAGATAACTGTCCGTACACACATCGAAGCTTGTCCAGCCATGGTTTGACGACATAGGTGTTCCACAACTTTACTGGCCGTCTCAGAGCCCCGATCTCAACCCCATTTAACATCTGTGGGAAGAAATAAAACTCAGATTACGTGCCCACCCATATCTCCCATCAAACCGTGGCCTGAATCACTTCAACTGTCTTGGCCACCAGGAAGTCAGTTCCTGCGACCACCTATCAAGACCTGATGGAAAGTCTTCCCAGATGTGTACAGGTTGTCATCGAATGCAAAAGGGGGACCGACATCATTTTAACAAGTGCCTTAGGAGCCTCCGTGTCACGACCACAGGGTGTCCTGATACTTTTGGCCATATGGTATACTTCAGTCTGGATATCAGGGTCCTGTGTCATAAGTTAGTACCAAATAGATACATTAATCTGACATTTGGGAGGTTGCTCTTGGCATTAAAACGGGTGCATAGTTCTTTTTACAGATGAAGTGTAACCGCAGGGATTAACAGTACTGACTTACAAATCATTAGAAAAATTAATAATGCATTTACGACATCAGCAGGGATTTAACATGTTGACTGCTGCCATTGTAAGGTGGCAATCCCTAAGTGCCACTAGATTATTTTACATTTTTATTATTTATGGTAAAGTAAGAAGTCAATACATATATTTCAACCTTCACCCCAACCTGCTCACAACTGAGTAGGTGGCACCTCTAGTTAAATAGCTGCTCTTAAGTGTTTACAGAGATTCTTGATAATAGCTTTTGAGTAGCTTTATTTTTTATGGGTTCATCAATGATGTGGTAAGGACATCAAAATATCAAATATGATAGAATAAAGGATATATATTTTATTTATTAATAAAAAGAATGTAAATTCTCAGAAAAAAATTGACACAAAATCAAATCGGGTATATAATCAATGAACTTATTTTTATTTTTTTTAATTCTGAATTCTAAAAATCAACATAAAATCAATAATCAACAAATTTAGAGGTTCTGTCTTTCAAGGCCCTGGTACATCACTCATTAGTATGTGGAGGTCAAAAAACACTAAACACCAACCTTCGGTGCCAGTTCAAGGGGTCTACTGAGATGCCACATACAATAAAAGTTTCCCTTAAAAGCTGCTGACAGCAAAAACTGGTCAATAGAGTTTGCCTGAACACACAACACAGTGCCGTGTAATCAATATGTCTACTATTAGCACTACCTACTGTACACAGAGCTGTGTAGTCAGCAGTCAGTCTGTTAAAAAATTTAATGAGTTCATAAATCTGGCTGCTTGTAGGATGAATGACACCTCTAAGACAGAAAATTAGCAGTGGGGATTAACCCTAAATTGCTTTAAGCTATTTCGCCACCACTTAATCCTTAGATTTTCAATGTCTACCTAATAAATGATTATATTTCATCTTAGATCAACACATATCAATAGATACTCCACTGTGACAAAGCTTAAATATTCTTTTGGTTTCAATTCTTCCATTGTGTTGAATCTTTAAAACTTTCCTACTTATTATTCCTAGAAAACAGACAGGACTCTAGAAATGTTGTGCGAGTTTTAAATGTTTTTTTATATTGTCAATTAAAAGTTTTAATGTGCTAATACAGTGATAAACTAACAAATGTGACATTTCATTAATGAGTTAAGCCAAGTAATATTTACAGTTGAGCTAGTTAAATATTAGTAGACTGGTATTTCTATTCAGAAACTCATGCAAAATTTCCTCATGGGTGAGCAAACGCTCGAAAATATCATAAGCTTTCTATTTTCTTTATCCTTGTGCAAAATTTAAATTTAGCAAATATTTAATTCCGATTGAACAGCCCTACAGAGGTAGTGAATGTGTAGGCTTCAAAAACATGGCCAAAGAATCAACTCGTGTTCCTCCTAGCAGAGCTTCTGGTATATTTGATAGAAGGTAAATGATAAGAGCCTACGTGGAGGATTAAACAACCATGGGAAAACTTCCCAATGAGTAATTGAATCCATCTCTTCCAATTACACAAATGCGTGCATCATTTGAGCTATCCTGCTCTCAAACTTATTTTAGTATGTTGTAGCAGATTATTAGAGTGTAGTAAAAACACAGTTCCACTCCTCGGAACACTTACATAAATGTTATAAAATACATTCCGAATTAGTCTTCTGATTGCTTTCATTTTGATGGACAATTATTTGATCATATCTATGATGGTTATTTTCTATTTTAAATTAATTATTGAAAAATTCAATTGCAAAATTACATCATGGGTCAAAATCACTGTCAAAATCAATATGTATTCCATTCAAAAAAAATTAATAAAAATTTTGTTTCATATTTCAGTTGTGATTTCCTTATTAAAATTGCTTTTAAAATTAACAAAAGTTAAAATTCAGTTCATTCGAAATTGCCAATAAGATCTTTAAAGACAGTCTTAGTTTTTATCATATTTATTAGATTAATATTGAATGAAGATGAAAGAAAGAAGCAGATCACCAAGAGTCAGGCCGAGAAATTTGGAATGGTGGTAGGTGTTACGATAGTCCTATTCGTTCAACCCCCCAAAAATGTTGAAATGTTGGATTTCTTCCCTTTTTGGCTGAAATAGGAAGGTTACAACTCCTATCCCTATAGTACACCATTTAACCACCTCATATTTCTTCTACTCTCATGCGGGAGTGGAACCCCGCTTTCATGCATTCTGAGCTTGATCATCAAGGGTAAATTTGACTGATGAGTCCTAATAAGGACGAAATAGCTGATTCCAGTCGATGATGGCTCAAGGTGTGAAAGCAAACGTTTATGAATTTTTATCTTTTTTTATCATTTTAATGCATGTTAAACCTTTTTACATACTAATTTTCCTTACTGATACACTGTATTTTGTCTACTGGTTAAATTAATTCTGTAATATATTAGAAATTGAAGAAGACAATTTCCTATGGATGATTTTTAAGATTCTTTTTTTCACGCCAAGATATACACACAATAGAGATGCCATTTTTTTATTTATTTATTTATTGATTGATTGAATGATTGATTGTTAATAATGATTAATAGACTGAATACATTTAGGTAAAAAAAGAAAACATTAAAACTTTTTTCTGTTATTATTAGATTTTATAAATAACTTAAAAATCTTGGAATATTTTTTTGAAGTACTCAGAACAATTTGAAAATATCATTTTGATTAATTTAAATTGTGATAATATACAGTAAGACGGAATATTGTTTTCGTGTAAATAAATAAAGTCAATTCAGTTTATTGCCAATTTATTTCCAGTTTCAGCAAATATTTACAGTGTTATAATCAAGGAAAGGAATTCAAATTTTATTTTATATATATATTACGAGCATATATTGTTAGAAAAATACTAACAATGATGAAAGTTGGATATTAAAGGGAAGAGAATAGAAGTTAAAGGTAAGATAAAGAAACACACTGGGGATAGGATTGAAATGTCGCAATTTTGAATCTGACTACAGATAGTATGAATTGGTATAAATAAATAAAGCAATTTGAAATTTAGTATTTCATTTGGCATAACATACATGGAAAATTAATCCACAACCACTTATTAAATACATTAAAAAACGTAGGACTAAAAAAACAGTTATTAAACATTAAGCAAACAAATTAAAATAACAAGAGAAGAAAAATATATTGAGTTGCTTCATACGAATTTTGGTAATCGCATCATTCCCGTGGAACAGCTTTTCACATCCATCTCATTCACCTGATCTTACACCACCGGGAGCCTACAGTTGCTGAAGAAAGCCATTTTCCAAGAGAACCCACCAGCAACCATTGGTGACTAAGTCAAAAGATTGTGACTTACATCAAATGAATGAAGGAACCTATCTTCAGGGACATGTTTGAGAATCTACACGAGCTTTATGAGTACTGCCTGCAAACTAATGGATAGCATATCAAACACATTCTACGTCTCAGAAAACGAGGAAATTGACTTCCATGTACTGCAAGCTTCCTCTACTGTTTGTATTCTGTATGTCACATACACCTTTTCTGTACACAAATATTTCAGTATTGTTTGTTTTGACACATATTGTACAGTGCAACTTGGATAATTCGATTGTGGTTAATTCGAAGATTTCTCTTAGTCCCTTGAATTTCTTATTAAATCAATGTTAAAAAATCTTGGATAATTCGAAGCTCAACTTCCTTAATTCGAAGTTTTTTATAAAAAATTTCGAACCATAACGACTTTTCGGCATTTCATCGTTAAGAAATTCGATACGTGACAACTGAAATCCCCTTCCCGCCACCGTTCGACACGTGACGCTTCAGACGCCATTCGAGCTTCCTGCTATCAGTGTCACCATGTCTTTCAGTAAACCACGCTTGTACAAGAATTTAACGTTTGCTGAAAAGGTCGCCGTCATTCGCAAGGTGGAAAAGGGTGTGAAGAAGAAATGCCAAATCACCAACGAGTACAGGATAGCGCCGAATTTCGTCGGTACATTGAAGGACAAACCAACGTAAGTGAAGCTGTTTTCCGTTCACTAAACTTGCTTGATGATTTTGGTAACCTTAAGCGACTGAATTCTACAAAACAATCAGACATTGCACAATTTTTTGAAAAACTATAATTTTCTGTATTGAATATAATATGTACTGTAGCTTACGTAATATAAATCTTATTTTGTTTACATACATATAGTGTTTAAGTCTTTCATACCACGATCTTTCTGAATAAATATTTACTTATTGACAGAATAATCTTTTCAAGCATTCGGTGGATCTGAAATTAAAGTTAAAAGATGTTTAATTCGAAGTTTTGGATAATTCGAAGTTTTGTAGTGGTCCCTTCAGCTTCGAATTATCCAAGTTGCACTGTATTAACAAAAAGTCAGAAAGTTAATTGTTGCAAAGTAGAGTATTTCTGTTGTAATGTTTGTTAATGTAGAGCTTTTTTTTTTTTTTTTCAGAAAATTAATTTATTCTGTTAATAATGGAACAAAACTTCTCTAGTAAGAATGGACAGCCTTTTCTGTGTATCTTATTGCCATCTGGCAAATGGAAAGAAAGTATACTAAATACATCATATGTCCAGTTTTTTGTTAGCATCTCTGTAATCATTGAAATGTTATGTACTGTTGTTGTGCTATTTTGAAGCTATGAAGGATTATCAATTTAAAATCTTTTCTTTTTTTCTTAGATGCGTTTATGAACGAGAAAGGCAAAAGCTTTTGATTAAGAGCATCCAGCCTTCCTTATTTGGGGATGCAAACACCAAGGCTGAGCTTTTTAGAGAAAGGTTTATTTTGTTGCAGCAGCGGATTTCCAGGCATGAATTATTTGCCATGAGCACCCCTGGACTTCTTAGCAATGAAGAAAAGCAGAAAAAATTTCAGTTACATCCTATAGAATTTCTAATGGGGACTACATCAAAACTTGGTGAAATCATAGTTTTTGGAATGCTTACTCAGTTGAAAGAGGTAACAAATAATTCTGATTTTAAATGATTAAGTTTTGCGAATAAGTTAATACTAGACTTATGATTGAGTTTTTCTTATAAAATAATTACAGTTTTGTGAAGCCATTTAAAATATGGAAGAAAGTTATGTAAATGATTTAAAAAAATATAATTCATGACATTGAAATTAAACCACCCAGAAAAAGATTGCACCCAGAACTTGCAAACTATTAGGGTATGGGCAGATAGATGTGGTATTTGAACTTAATGTCAGTCACATGAGATCTATAAGAGATAAAAGGATATACACAAGGAGTTCCATCACAAAACCAAAAAACTTCACCAGCATGTTCAGATTTTTTTTTAAGCAAAACATATACACTGGGTCAATTCAGCTTCGTTTTGAAGATATGGATAATTCATTGTTTGAAGTTGCAGAAATGAAAGATGTCTGATTCCCATTTTTTAATAATCTGCAATGTAATTACATTGAAATCACTATATCTTTCACAGTTGTTTTCAAACTGTTGACCTTGGTGGTGTAAATATGCTGGAGCCTGTAGTAACTGTTCTCGTATTTCTGACTTGCCATTCATTTACACACTTGATTTCACACAATCCCACAGATAGAAATCTAATGGTGAAAGGTCTGGTGACCGAGAAGGCCATGGTACTGGTTCACCCCATCCTATCCATTGATTGGGAAACATCTCATTCAGCAGAGGCAGTTGCTTGTCTGGCTGTGATAGGCTCTGTCGGGCTGCACACTTTGTTGTATTGCTAGCAGCACATCTTCTAAATACAGGGTTAGGTGATTGGTCATAGAGATCTGTATAAGAGTCTCCTATCAGAAAATTACCTATTTAACTATACCATATATTGACAGAAAACCTGTATTGGTAAGTACTAACTGTTCGGTTCGGGGATTGTCATGAGTCCAAATGTGGGAATTTCATGTATTATTAATACCATTATGGATGAATGTGGCTTCATCACTGCATATTTATATGGAAGCACATCGAAATTGATTCAAACTGATTCACTAAATGTCACATGAGATTAATAATCGTCAGGTAATAGGTCTTGGGCTTTCTGCAGATGGTATGGATAAAAACCATCAGAATGTAGAGTTCTACGTACTTGCATAGCTACAATATGTGCTCGTCATGAAATTCTGCTCATGCATGAGGTTACACTTAATTGTACAGCATTAGGAACCAGTCTTTCTCAAACACGTTTCCAAATGTTGTGAGATGAGGGACTATGGGATTAGTACATCAGACTCGATATTCTGCACCCATTCCTACAGTGGCAAAAATCATTAACAAAACATTATGTTGGTGTATTCCTTGTTTGAATGCATTGCAAGCATTAAACCGTATGGCGCCATCAGTTACACTGACTTATACAACTGTTAAATATTTCTTTTTTTCTTGTTGTGCCCAGGAAAAGGTGATTACGAATGAACTAAAGAATTTGAATATATTGAATCAAGAATTTACTTGCCAGTTAACATATCGATAATGAATTTGATTTAAAAACTGCTGATTCAAGTTCATTTCATGTAATTCATGTCCTGTATCACTATTTTATCAATTTAGACTTCACTTATAGTTGAAATAAGCCTACTGGAACACTGGCACTGATGAGCCTCAGTGATATCACTTATCAATTCTGATATAATCAGAGTTTAATCCACAGGTTGATAATATTTATCCTTCTAATGTTCAGCACAATCTTGAATATTTATTTCACTATATTTTTGATATGACATTGGCTTATTTTTTTTATCTGGAGCCAAATCACTTGTGTCTGCATCATACAACGAGTTATACAACAATTACAATCATTGATTTAAATACATCCATGCATTCATTCTTACACGTGCAGAATTCATATCACTATCAAGCTTCACGTGCATATCACAATTTTCATTAATAATTGTCGAGAAAATAAAATCACAAACAAATGACTAATAAATAAAGAAAAATATTACTTTGCCTGTTTTACAAATCACAATTTTCTAACAACAACCCTGTTAGTAAATAGCAGAAACAAAACAATGATGGACCTCGCATTGAGTCAATCCAGATGTTTCACATATTAGCACGTTAACTAAAGCTAACCTTTAATTTAGTGCTTATCTCAGGAATGAAGCTGATCGACCCCTGGTATAAATTTCATTTGTTGCTTAGAACAACCATCTGAACATGCTGGTGAAGTTTGTTTTTCATAACGGAATACCCTCTATAAGTCATATGTTCCATACTCTGGATAGCCCTTAAATACAGAATGTGAAGGTTGCTGCAGTACACCTTATGAAGATCTGCATTTTCAATCCTATCACCAAATAAATAGACATCTTTGAAAGAGACAGGAATGTAGAAGCTGGTTGATCAACGCACTGAATCATGGGCCCACATGCATTGAAATGCCAGTTTGAATGTTGGCTATAGTGCTTACTTGAAAATATTCTCAATTGTTGTTGTGTTATCAGTGCATTTGATCAACTTATTTGTCAGCACGCAATAGTGAGCCAAACCTATTGTGAGTGTCTTCAGCTATTATAGACATCCTCAAATGGATGAACCAAAGATTGACAGAAGCGGGGCCCCTGGCAAACATTTGTGCCTATTAAGAATGTATGCAATCTTTGTTGAATGACACTTGCACTTCTCTCCTCGTTTGCTTCGGAATGTCTCCAAATTATGAGACCGGGTAAATGTTGCTTGGACCCAGACACCATTCACTCCATTCCATGTGTAGTGATAGCATTTAATCAATATGGTATTGACAACTGTCGTGTGTTACTATCATGTAGCTTGTTGACCTAATGTACACTACTTTGGAAATTAAATCATTTATTATTCACCTGTTGTTCGGTATCTAGTGATTTTCAGCTGACTTGGCTCATCCCTTCTTGATAAGGCAAGCTCATTGTTGTCCCTGCGGGACAAAACAAAACAAACAGCCTACTTTATTGTATAATATTTTGGATTTTCCCTGTCATTGTTCTATATCCTTACTATTTAACATATATTTTGTATATTTAATTGCAATCTGTATTAAAATATTCGCTTTGGGAGTTTGCAAAGCCTCTGAAGTGACAAGGAAACCAAATATTCGCGGGGAAACATTGTCCCCTAAGTTACTGTAAAAATACTAAAATATTCATAATTAAACTAACATCGGTCACTGTAAAGCTTTTGATCAATGACCTAATATTACTTTGGGGTAAAAATAAAGTCCAATAATTATTTCCAAAAACAATATTTATTAAATTTGTGTTCGAAACACACTTCAAGTACAAAGAATAGTTGATTGACCCAATTATACAAAGATTGCTAAACATTCAACGAGATATGTC
This sequence comes from Thereuonema tuberculata, assembly GCA_023159025.1. Lineage (NCBI taxonomy): Eukaryota > Metazoa > Arthropoda > Chilopoda > Scutigeromorpha > Scutigeridae > Thereuonema > Thereuonema tuberculata. Next base: position 10,639,901 of record JAFIDM010004315.1, on the reverse strand, counting down.
TCATCCTTGATAAATATTAACTTTGGTAATCTTTGAGTTTTGTTATGAATGTCACCTATATGTTTTTTTTTTTTTTTTTTTTTTTTATGGTGGGGGGAGTTTACAGAGGTTACAGGGATTTAATTATGACTAAACAAAATTATTCATGTTGGGATATTTTCTATACAAGAGCAATTCAAATGTAAACGATAAATATTTTATTACAGTTTGTTTATTAGAGGTACCGAAATACTGTGCTACTTCTCAACGTAGTCACCATTCCTCTCAATGCACTTTGCCCACCTTTTTGGCAAGGCTTGTCTCTCCGCCAAAAAAAAAAAAAATCTTTTGAGCGAGTGCACAGCCACTCATGCACCGCCTCTTTAACCTCCTCGTAACTTGCACATTTGAGTCCACTGAGTTATGGCTCTAAAAATATGCTAATCGGACTCTGCCAAGTCAGGGGAATAAGAGGGACAGGGAAGACACTATATGTGGAGGAATTTGATGGTTGACACTGTTTGATGTGTTTGGTCTGGCGTTATCGTGCTGAAGGAGAACACCAGTTGAAAGGATTCTATGGCGTTTCGTACAGATTGCAGGTTTCAGCACATCAGTTAGGCATGCCCTGTACATGTTCCTGATCACGACCGTCCTTTATTCATGTAATGTTCCACAATTGGTACACGGTGGTCCCAGAAAAGGGTAAGCATAACCTTACCCGCCGATGGCTGTGAGCAGAATTTCTTCTGCTTGGGAGAAGATGAGTGGCGCCATTCCATGATTGCCCTTTTTGTGTCTGGTAGGTGATGCTGCACCCAAGATTCGTCACCGGTGACTATTTGCTTTAAAATTCTTCACCCTCAGGCTTATACTGTTGCATCAGTTCCTTACAGGCATCTATTCGTCGCCCTTTAATGTCCAGTGTCAGTTGTTGAGGAACCCATCTTGCAGCCACTTTACTGTAGTGAAGTTCGTCAAGTACGATGTGGTGGGCAGACCCAAAGCTCAACAGAAGTGAGGATGCAATATCTTCTAAAAAAAAAAATTGCAGTTTTTGGAATTTATGTCAGTGGGAAAGGGGATATTTATCAGAACTGTAATTTTTTATGAAATACAGTAGAACCTCATTACAACGGACTAATAGGGGCTGATGGTTGTCCGTTTTATTGAAAGTCCGGTTTACAACAATTTTTAAATAATTCTTATAGGAGTGTAATGCAGCAGGGAGTACATCAATGAAAGTACAATAGTTAGCTATAAAACGTATTTATTATATATCAAATAAAAAACAGCCTTCAACATAGTAGGTTGAATTGACAAAGATGTGTACGTGTACACTGCATTAATTTTTAGAACAAGAAGGTCCTGGTTCATATTGATTGCTTACATTCATTGGTTTGAAAAAAAAATATATTTTCTGCTGGGTTTGTTTGCTACTTATTTCTTCAGTTGATAACTGACGGAGGTAAGTGTTCATAATATGCAAACACATTTTCATTTGCCAATTGTTCAACGTATTGAATAACAAAATTTAAGTGGTTTTTCACTTCACTCACCTTAATTGTAGGCCGAGTAGTGTTTACGCAAAACAACATAACGATCGATGTTCAATCGCTTGCTTGGAAATGTAAAACTCATCAGATAAAAATAAGCATCCTTTATTAGTATTACAATTTTTTTTTTTAAATGTCCGTTATAATAGGGTCCGTTATAATGAGGTTCTACTGTACCTACATACGCAAAGTTTTGGCAATAAAAGTTTGACTTCTCTAGCTGGTCTTCTTTTTTATGCTTCAAATTGCTCTCTTTTCCTAATGTATCTGGTGGGGATCTGATAAAAATTCAGATTCAAAGAGGGTTAAGTGCGTGGAGTTTGATATTGTAAGGATTTTTATTCACTGTATATATTCTCATTTATCTGTTTATAATAATCCCAATTTATTCATTGTAAATAGGCTTAACGTGCGTGGAATGAAATAGAATAAAAATGGAAATAAATAAAACGCACTTACTTATGAAAGGTTGAATATAAAGATTTACATGGAAATAATCCGACAGTTTCGGAATACTACACGTATTCCTTCATCAGGGACGGCACAAACATATAGGACAGAGGACAACATGATGGGTGAAGGGTATGTTGGAAGTGAGGGAATTAAGAGGATTAAGAAAGTTTAGCAATAGTGACGGGCGTTTTGCCCGCCGATTATAGGGTTGTAAGCTTTCAGCTGTATTATATGGAAAGATTCAGCAAGGAGACGGTGGGATAGTCTATTATGGTGGGAAAGGGGTTTAGCTGCTGGGAAGTTGGGGGTGTGTCCTGTCTCTTTAAAGTGAGTCACAGTGTATGATCCTGCGGGATCGTTATTTTTGAAAGCTTGTATATGTTCATTGATGCGTTTTGATAGGGGTCGGGATGTTTGTCCCACGTAGCCAGAGGAGCATTGGCCACCTCTGGGACATGGGATCCAGTATACTGTGTTTGAAGGGTTGTTAGGTTTCTTTGTTTGTGTTATGTTTATGTTGTGGGATTTGAATGCAGGGGCGTATTGGTGTTGGTATAGGAATTTTCTAATGAAGCTTTCTAGGGGAGGATAGTAAGGGAAGGGGATGTATTTGATGGGGGGTTTGGGGTTGTTATTGTTTGGTTTTTTGTTGTGTTTATGTGTTAGTATATTGAGGCGGTTGTGAAAGAGCTGGGAGGGGTAGTTATGGAGATTGAGTATAGTGTGTATAGTTTTAAGTTCAGTGTGAAGGGCAGGTTTTGTAGAGCATGTGTTGAGTGCTCTACGTATGAGAAAGTCTATTGTGTTGATTTTATATGTATGGGGGATGTTTGAATTATAATGTATATATCTGTTTGAGCAGGTAGGTTTTCTGTAAACAGTGGTTTGTATAGGTTTATTTGTATTTTTGTAGGAGATGAATACGTCAAGATAATTGATATGCTTGTTTGAAGGTGTTTCAAGTTCGAATTGTATGTGTGGATCTATTGAATTGAGATGGTTTTGTATTTGTGTGATGTGGTTGTGTGTGGTGATGATGATGATATCATCGACATATCTTCCATAGAGCTTGATGTATGGGCGGTGAATGGAGAGCATTTGTTTTTCGATGTAATGTAGTGTGATGTCTGCAATGGGTCCAGATATGGCAAGGCCCATGAATAGGCCGTGTGTTTGAAGGTAAATGTTATTGTTGTAAGAGAAATATTGTCTGTTATAAATGGTATGAATGAGGAAGTCTATTTGCTTTATAGTGATGTCGAATGGCAGAAAAGGATATCATCATCTAGGAATTCATAAAGTGCTTTTTTGATGGTGTTGTAGGTGAGTGATGTAAATAGGGAAGTGGCATCTAACGAGTAGATGTCTTCGTTTTGAATATTTATTTCTTTTAGTTGGAGAAGGAACTGGGTTGTGTTTTTATATATGTAGTCTATTTTGCAATTGTAAGTTTGGAGGATGGTGAAGAGGGAGTTAGAAATATTAGAGATGGGGGAGTTTCTTGTGTTTATGATGGGTCTTGTTTTTAGGATATTGTCTTGTTTGGGTTTGTGAGTTTTGGGCAGAAAGGTGATGGTTGGAAATGTTGGATTTCTTGGGGTTAGTTTTTTATAGTAATGGTCAGAGAGGCCTATGTTTGTGTGTGCCCAATCAATGGCATAAGTCGGGTGCTCAGACTTGTAGTGTCTGCGATCGACCACAAAATATTTAGGCGACAAGTGATCGACGGCCGACTATTAAGACTAAGCTAAGGCATAGCTACTAAAGAAAAAACATACATACTAAAAAAAAATTATTTTATTGCCACATACTTAGAGATATAAAATATATATAACAGGCTATGTACCTAATTACATAATTGTAACATAGCCTTAAATTGCTAATTTTGACTGTATGTTGAGGCATGATACTGCATATCATCCACGTGCTTTTCAAAGGATGGCATGTAATTACTGAGCGCCAACCAAAAGCATGTTAACAGGTGTTCATCAGTAAGCCGATTGCCATATTTTGATATAATTATTTTCATTTCTGAAAATGCAGATTCGCACAAGGAAGTTGATCCGAACAATCCTGTTAACTGAAGAGCTATTTGCTTCAAACATGGATATTTGTCTTCGGGTATCAAAGACCAAAATTTGCATTCTTTTGCTCTAGCTTTGAGATGTACATCTGACATTATCTGCAATACGTCATTTTGGACAGAAGAGATCTCCATATTTTAAGTGCTTGATATTTCAGTAGCAGATTTTTCAGCATCTGCACAAGAAAATGAGTAAGTCATGAAAGTTACAATATCCGTCAGTTTATCGACATGAGAGAAACGTCTTTCGCTCAAAATGTTTCTTAGCTCTGTCTCGTAATTATCGTAATTTAAGTCAGAACTTGCTCTTGCTTCCAAAGCTGGAAAATTTTGAGATACTTTTCTTTTGTTCAGTTGATTAATCAATAACTTCAGTTTGTTAACAGAGTTTATTGTGCTAATCATGTCGATAACGGTTTCATTTTTACCCTGTAGCTCCAAGTTAATGATATTCAAATGATTTGTCACATCTGATAAGGACGCTAAATCAAAGAGCCACTTTTCTTTTTTAAGTATCTTAAAGTTTAAGTGTCGTCACCTCGTTCATCTAGAAAAGAAATAATTTCAGGTAGTAATTCCCGAAACCTTTTTATAAATTTTCCGCGGCTCATCCACCTCACGTCTGTATAAAGAAGTAAATCAGTGTGCTCAGCAGACTCGCTAGCTTCCAATTGCACTTTGAAGAGCGTCTTTCCAAGCTTCGAGCACGGATGGAATTCACGATCTTCGTGGCAATGTCCATGACATCTTTCATATTTAGTATTTTTGAACATAAAACTTGCTGATAAATGATGCAGTAGAATGTGAAAAACGATGGAGAAGTCATCATTAGCTCGACATAATACAACAAACCCATTTTTATTGCCAGTCATGGATGGTGCTCCATCTGTTACATGCACACGAGTTTGTAAAAAGTAGCACATACCTTTTTTACAAAATTCAGAAAAGCATTGTAAATATCTTCAACGCGAGATTTTTCTTTCAGTGGTAGCATTGTCAACAATTCTTCTTTAGCCGACATATCAGAAAATGTTTCCAATGAAAATACATAACTAGGCAGTATCAGTCATATCATTGGACTCATCAAAGTGCAAAGAAAAGTATGTACATTCCATGATATCACTTTTCAGTTTGGTCTCCAAATCACTGCTCATGATCTCGGTACGTCTAGTAATAGTTGGACGAGATAACTGGACCTCCTTGATGGCAGCTGTAATCTCTGTTATAGTTTTTAAGTCAATAAACAGTTTGTCGCTTCAATAAATGTTTCTTTCACTATCTTTCCAAAGGTTTCTTGTGTTTTGTCAGTATGTAGGAAATTTTAAAAGACGCAATTGTTGCAGCTACTGATTGTTTGGCTGGTCTAGTGAACAGAGCTGGTGTATGGGGGCAATCGCCCCAGGCCCTCACCTGGATAGAAGGAAAGAGAATAAAATAGGATCGTCGCTTTTTGTTTTTAGTTGGTTAGATTTCGGTGACCAACCCCAAACCCCCCATCAAATACATCCCCTTCCCTTACTATCCTCCCCTAGAAAGCTTCATTAGAAAATTCCTATACCAACACCAATACGCCCCTGCATTCAAATCCCACAACATAAACATAACACAAACAAAGAAACCTAACAACCCTTCAAACACAGTATACTGGATCCCATGTCCCAGAGGTGGCCAATGCTCCTCTGGCTACGTGGGACAAACATCCCGACCCCTATCAAAACGCATCAATGAACATATACAAGCTTTCAAAAATAACGATCCCGCAGGATCATACACTGTGACTCACTTTAAAGAGACAGGACACACCCCCAACTTCCCAGCAGCTAAACCCCTTTCCCACCATAATAGACTATCCCACCGTCTCCTTGCTGAATCTTTCCATATAATACAGCTGAAAGCTTACAACCCTATAATCGGCGGGCAAAACGCCCGTCACTATTGCTAAACTTTCTTAATCCTCTTAATTCCCTCACTTCCAACATACCCTTCACCCATCATGTTGTCCTCTGTCCTATATGTTTGTGCCGTCCCTGATGAAGGAATACGTGTAGTATTCCGAAACTGTCGGATTATTTCCATGTAAATCTTTATATTCAACCTTTCATAAGTAAGTGCGTTTTATTTATTTCCATTTTTATTCTTATTCATTGTATATTCTTAGTTATCTTACTGTTTATCATTCTAATAATCTTTAATCAGCCTTTATTTTATTATCAATTGTATTTTCTAATTTTTACTGTTTGTCATTTAATTCCGTTATTTTATTCAAATTTCCCATTGACTGTGCTTCTTATCCCTCATTCATTATTATTTAAAAAGACAGTTTAACATCAGTTTAATCCCTCATGTAATTTAAATCCTCCAATCCATTTGTAAAATTATACATATAGCTTCAGATTTTTAAAAGAGTGAAGCAAAATGAAAACACATTTTCTAAAAATTTGTCATTGGTGTAAATTTATTCCTTGTGGTATATACAACTCCCACAAGGAGTAGCTACCTGGTAAACATTATCTGCATTATAGAAATTATAAGAAATAACAAGAATTTTGATAAGTCGTTAGTTCATATTTTTTTATAGAGGGAAAATTGCTCCGTAACTAAAAATATTTGTAATTGTAAGTATAGAGAGTAGTGACATTTTTATTATCTTTATTTCTTTCTATTTTAGGGTAAATATTTTCTGGAAGACTTGACTGGGGCAGTGGAGTTAAATTTGTCAGAAACAATATCCTTTTTATTATTGAAAATAAAATTCTTTAAAAGATTTTCTTTTCTATGGTCCTAGTGGTCCAGTGATAAGACACTGGGCTGGTGGCCGGAGGGGAACCAGATTCAATTCCCTTGGATGGCGGGACTTTTTCTCCAGACACGTCCTAGGGTTTACCCAGTCCTCTGTAAAATGGGGACTGTATTTATTCCCTGGGTTAAAAGCAGGCAGATGTTGTGTTGACTACTCTTTCTCAACTTTGTCATGGAATTCTGGGATCCTCATCTCTGGGAACTCCCAAGGGCTCTATAGTGGGATACTTCTAACTTTTTTGTCTTTTGTGGGAAGCTGACATAACATACAATCCAGACATAATCAAAATGTAATAGGTAGTTGTGATATTATATATTACAATTAAACATGCTTAGAATATCAAACATTTTCAGTATCTTCGTGCACCATTGCTTGGCTTTTACCTTCTGCTGATGACTGTCCTATTTATGTAGGAAGGCAGAGTATGAGGCAGTGGTATATGAACTAATATTAAATGACAAACCAGCAGAAAAGTTGTATTTGGATGTGGTTCATCATTTTCTAGAACGGATGACTGGATACTTCAGTGAGCTACTTCAACCCCCATCTATTCCTTAGAATGCCATGTCTTCTTGGGCTTACTTTTTAGTAATGCCCACCACATACAGCTCACATCTCACAGGAATGTCTTCATTGTGGTTAGCACCCTTCCACAGCCCACCAAGTTACCCCTACAGTTAAGCATGTGTGACACAAACTTGGATGCCATTCAGTTTCCAGATCTTGGCCATCCCATAACATCACGAACATTTAAGAGCAGTTGCAAAATCTTTTTGGGAAAGTTTGCCGCAAAGACTTGATAAGATGTTTTACGAATTCTTTCCTTTGCAGATATCTGCTTGATTTACTGCCAAGGGTGGATTCGTCCCAAATTGATTTATAAAGTTTGTAAAGCAACTGCTCTGAAATTACTGTTTTTAAACTAGCTGTAGTCATTTTGTTGTAAAAGACCACCTCATTCTAAATGTGTAGAGTTTGTATAAGAAATCATACTATTAATAGGCAATGGATGTATGTTTGTCATCAAAGTGGACAGAGTGGATAGAGTCGAAGAGAACAATAATATAATTAAACATGTCAGAATGGACAAGCAGTCCAAGGCGCTGCATTAAGGTCACAGTCCGGACTTCCGGGCCTGGGTTCGAATCCCACTTCTGACAATATCTTTTTTTATTATTATTATTATTATTATTATTATTATTATTTTCATTTTGTGTGGCTCATTCTCACGTTATATACGAAACATTCAAGAAGGTATGTCTTAATATTAGATTACTTTGATGAGATTGGCCACATTGAAATAAAATTGCACGGTATTTCAAAAATGTGGTATTTGTTTTACTTCCATGAATATTTCACGGGTTGCAACTATCTCCCTTAATACTTCATCAAAATCAATGATTGAGACATCATTTTGAAGATTACTGTTAATGATTACTGCTCGTTAACTGCTAATGACGAAAAATAAACAAATTGTTTAATATTAATGTTTTCATTAAAAAACTTTATTTTAAAAACCTTTTTATAAAAATGTAGAAGGTGCCATCTATTGACAATCTGTTTAACTAACATGCACAACAGCTGTTGGAGTTGTTTATTATTTCTCAAAGGTGTTTTTTTGTCGGTACGCCATATGATAACGTTTCTATTTGACAAAGCCAATATCTGCTTTTTTAAATGTTTTACAATTAAACCTATTGTATATAATGATAACGACTTTTTACAATAAGACTGATATTTATTACTACTCTTCAGAGTAAAATACCTTTCAATAATAAATAATTGCATTCACTTATTTCCACATTATTATATTACCATTCAGTGACTGATCAAGATACCATGCGAATTATTCGCACGGGTCATCTAGTGATGTATTATTTGTCATTGTTGTTCATTTGGGCTCATTATACTGTAGAAAATGCAGAATGGGTTTCTTTTCCAAGAATAATGTGCAGCTATATTCTGACTGGCCTGCAATAATCCTTTCCTTCATCCCATTGGTAGAGATTGTTGGAATATAAATGTTATTTGCTCTAGTCATAGGATGAGGATTTAAATTGAATTATCACTATTGCTAATAAATCAAAATACAACCTCATAATTTAGTTTAATATAATTTTGAATTTGTTTCATGTTTTCCTTAACTTTGATTAAAAGTTTCATACAGGATTATTTACAGAAAATTGTTTTGTCCTCGCTGAAGGAAGTTACGAGGACAGAGTGTTTCACGTCAGTGCAATTGGTCTACCACCAGCTGAATCTGCTAAAACAACAAGGTATGTGCTTGTGCTTATTAATTGAACTTATTAAAATGAGCCGAAAATAGATTTTGAAGTTTTGAAGTTATTTCATAGTTTTACATCCATGAAATTATAACACTTTTATCAGGAAAATAGATTGTTCTCTTTCTTTATAAGGCATTAATAATGTTTGTTCTGTTGTTTAAATTATGAAAATATTAATGTAATAAATTTTTGTTGTTGTCACATTTATGTGTGAAGAAGAGGATTATATTATTTTTTAGAATTGGGCAAATTTAAGCAAAAAAAGTTGCAAACAGCAAAAAAAGTTTTTCTTTTTAAATCTGCTAAATTGAAAATAATAATAATAACAATGAGCAGCAAAGGATGGTGAATATGAAATTTCATTAAACTTAACTAAGGATATTACTATCTAAGAAATAGATTTGTGGCAAAAAAAAGGATAAGTTTGCCCCCAAGATATCAAAAGACAGACAAACTCATCAATTGTTTTTCCAGCAAAGCTCTTTATCCTAGTTCCATTGGCTGCTGCTAGGATGCAGATACAACAAAAATGGCAGTTTTTCAATGTGAGAAGGAGTTTTGGGTCTTGTAATATGCGAAAGAGAGTTCAGTGGTGGCTGTGCAGCCAAGTGTAGGCACTGGCATGCAACAGCATAAAGGGCGAGATTCAAGGTGACAGCTGTCTGTGCACACAAAAAAAAACCCCACCCCAAGTCACCAGATCTGACTTCTTCAGACATGAAGGACAAAGTGTTCGTTCTCCCAGTTCCTGCTGACCTCACAGAATAGCGATATTGTATCACCAATGCAATTGCAGCCATCGACAGCGATATGCTGCATTGCAGATGGTCAGAAATGGATTACCGCCTGGATGTCTGCTGTATCATGCAAGTTGGACACACAGAGCATTTATGAAAAAAAAATTGTCTTTCATTTGATAACTTGGAGGGCCAACATTCCTATTTTTGCTGCTGGGCTGCGAGCCTCTGAAATGTGTCAAGGAATCATGAATAACCCTGTATATTAAGGCTATAGAGCTAATTACTCAATTCCATGCAAATTGTAGATGCAGCAAAATTTACTATAGATAATTGATTTTTTTTTAAATTTTGAAAAACTTTGAATTTATCTTTGTTTCTAAAGCATTTATTAGAAACAAATTTTAATTTAGTCTTGTTGTAGTAAAACTTCATTACTTTAAAATTATTATAATTTTCAAACAATCACCGTAGTTTATTTACATATAGAATTAATAGAAAAAAGTTAATATCATCATTTTATAATTTGCTTTTTTTTTAATATTTTACACAGAATTCTTTGATTATTTTGCATATAAGCAACGAATTCCCTCTCCAACTTATTTTTTTTTCTTTTCTTTATCATTAGGTCTTATTTTGGAAATGCTAATTTTTTTGGAGGACCTTCACAAACGAATGCCAAAGTATCATCTCATTTAAAATTAGCAGAACAAGAAAACCAAGATGCTATGATAGTGTTTTTATCAGATGTGTGGCTTGATCAGTTTAAGGTAATAATTTAGTTTTAATTATTACAATAAAATTATACATACATACATACATACATACATACATATCCTTTCCTGTTCCACCAGCTGTGGGTCTAGGAGTTAACTAAGCCTCTCCACCTCTCCCTGTTCTTCCAAGCCTCTTCTCTACATATTCTTTCCCATGGGATGCCTCTCTCTTCCAGGCTGGACTTCACATCATCTAGCCATCGCTTAAGCGGTCTCCCTCTTGGTCTCGTCCCTCCTTCTCTTAATTCTTGCCAGACCTTAGGAGTGCTACAAGCCAGTAGTGGATTTTTTGTTTGCTTTCAAAATAGGAACTAGCTTCGGAAAGGACGGATGAAGACGACCAGGAATAGACAATAAAATTATAACAAAATTAATTGTAAAATCATTTTTCATTGCATTGAATCAGTAAATCTAAGTGAACGAAAATAATTTGAAATAAGTTGCTTAAAATCTGTCCTTGTTACTTCCCATAAAGATAGATACTTTCTGAAAATTAATGGGGAAAAATACAGACTAGGTTTTATTCCATACTTAGACGTAGCTGTTCAAGCACAGCCAATTGTTTAAGAGACTGACCAGCCAGATTGAGCCTTGGTTCTTATCCAGAGATAGCTTAGATGCTGTCTTTGCTTTCTTTCTTTTATACATGTTTCTGTTTCGATAGTTCCTGTTTTCCTGACTTGTTATTAATTTAATATGTTATGCCTGGCACATTTTAAGCCTCTGTTGCTCTTATGTCATTAAACATCATAAACTGAGATGTTTGTGGTAAAACAGACAAGTAATAATGCTATTTGTTAAATTATATCATTGAAAGCTAGTTCATTCTTCAGGCATTGCCATAAAGTTGTTACTGTCTCATTCATATTTACACTGATTTCCTGAATAATCTCTCATTACGCATTTCAGTGTTCTTCCAAAAACCACTGATAATTATATTGACACCTTGATCGTGGATTGATCTGATAAAACTTTACGAACAGTCCCTCATTATTTCATTTAAAACATCATCTTTGCATTCATACAGGAGATAGCAGATCTTAATTACATGATCTTCTTTGGTCTGTTCATAATTTGTAAGATACTTACAGATGGCAGTCAGAACAATGGAAATACTTACCATTGTACAGATATCTTTATTAATGAGGAGTTAGTCCATTATGAGCATTGTGTTCTAATCTGCAGCTGAAGAAATTCCGTTACAGGTTCAGAAATGTTTAATTTGATGACTGAAGACACCAAGGTAGTTGCTTTGCTTTATCTGTCAAACCAATTTGTGATGAATTTTTATATCGTTGATGGGAGCATTCTCTGTCTGACTCCAGAGGGAAGATTGTCTGCACCTTTGCATTCATGTGGTTCTGAAGAACGTTAAGATACATTTCATCAGTTACAAGACCTTTCAGAGTGACTGGAGGTCCTATAGAGTGACATGATATAATGGTCCACCCCATGCTTAACAGTCTCCATACGTAAACTACCCTATAGTGGGAACCAACTGAAAGATGATTTGTTGGACCAAATGACTAAGTTGATAGTCGTGAAGGCTCCAATTTTGATGTGTGGTGCACCGTTGTAAACATATTTTTTTTTTGCATTCGAAAGCAGTAACAAGAGGTTTGTGTTTTGCACCATGGGCATAAATATTTAATCTATGAAGTTCCTGGCAAACTCTTCAGGTTGATTGGAATCTTCTCAACTGAATTTAATTCTGCTGTTACTTGCTCTGTCATGGTTTTGTGTTTTCAGCACAGAATTCATGCCATTACTTGACTGTTCGTGTCTAACATCTTCATTTTCTGTCCACAATTTCCATGTGGAAAGGTTTTTCTTTCGACCGACAGCCATAATCTCAGATGCTATTGCTCTTGCAACACTTATGATGTCTACCTCCTGTACATCTAATTTCTGATCTGTTTTTATCATATTTTTATATTCAGGATTCATAAGAAAAAGCATAATAAAAACTTGACTGAAGATTGTTTACAAGCGAAGCAGTTTCACTTATGAATATTTTTTTTCTATATATTATTCAGTAGAATCCATCAGTCATAATTTTAAGTGAGTTAGTGATTGATAAATAATTAATTGTTATAATTTTTTAAAAAACCTATATTGAAACTAATTATGTTTAATAGATACAACAATATAATTTTCATTTAAATGTTGAGTTTTCTTTTCTAGCTTATTTTGAAACTGCACATTGCTTTCTTCTCAGAACAAATTTTTTTTTCTGGATTATATCAAAATGCGTTTTTATATTGTGATGCTTTCTATTCTTCTTTGAAGTTTGCCAAAGCTTTTACACATTCTTTCCCTATTATCCTTGTTTTGAGTGGGATTATTTTCTGTGTAAATATGTCTCCATTCCATATTTCTGATCAGGTGGCTTTTAGCTTGTTTGTCTCCTGGATTTGTAGATCTGTTCTGTTCTTTGGACTCCAATCTATCAATTACTGTGTTTAATTTGTCAACAGAATATTTTGCAAATTTCAATATTGTATAAAATAGCTTGTCTTGAAAAGTTATAGATTAATAAAAGAAAGATATTCTTTATCATTTGTGATACTAAACTGGGTTAGGATCAGTAGGTTTTAAGTTTAATACGGTATTCTAATGGTTTTCCATTTCCAGTCTTTATTTAAAAATCATTAAGATTTAAATTGACTAAACTAAACAGATAAGATACTTTTATGATTTTTTTTTTTTTTGCTATTAAAATAATATATATTTAAGATAAGAAAGCAGTAGGAAAAGTTAAATTTTGACTTAATTTATGGATCTTATTTTTTTCAAGATGAATTATATCTAACCTCATTGGAATCATTGTCAATATCACTTACATTGAACTTTTTTTTTTCTTCCCTAAATATTTAGGTCATTGAAAAATTAGAAGTTTTATTTGCTGGATATGCAGAGGAACCTCCAACTTGTTTTGTTCTGATTGGCAGTTTTTTATCAACACCTTATGGAAGTCAACATAACCAAACTTTAAAAGGTTGTTATTTTTTTCCATATTTTACAAGATTGATATGAGAAGGCAGGGAGATAAAACAAATATAAAAATACAAGGATTCTTAAATAAGCAAATAAGACCTACAGTTGTTCAATATTTCCACAACGACTCTAAAAATTTAAGCTCTAATAGATGATTCTCCTCAAAGGACATTGTAATTATGTTTCAGTAATGGTAGTAATTGCAGATCGTGAACACATAATAAATGTTATTTTCTACATGTAACTCAAATAAATTTATTCTTAACAATTACAGCAAAATATACAAAAAAATAAATAAATGATAAACATAGAAAATATATTAATGTTGAACTTTGACATCATCTCTTACTTTTCCATTATCTTTACGTTGGATCTTTCATAATATTGCAGTTAGATGTCTTTGATAATGACCTGTTCACCTTTATCATCAAGCAATGCAAATCTTTTCAAAATCAACTTCTACATTTTTTTGATTTTGAAAGAGTGGATTGAGAGATAACTCTCCTTCTGAACTGCGATGAGCTAGCTAACTTTCAACAATTTTAATAAAGACTGGTAATAAATGAAAATGTTTCAAATCAAATTACCACAGGCATTGAAAATTCCAACAAAAGAATATAACTAAAATTATAGGCTATCAAAGATCCTTCCAAGGATATGCTCTCCTTTTAACTGATGACAGCATATACTAAGCAAAAAAAATCAAACATTACTTTTGTTACTAAAGCACTTCAGTTTTCCTTTCCTTTAAAGGAAAATTAGTATGTTCAAAAATCTGTAAGATGATTGGTTTTCAGCAGTTCCTATCATCTCTTGTGCTGTGTCCTTTAGTCGTAGATCTTTCATCCATTCTTTCTTTGCCTATTTGATTTCAGAACTGTAAAAGCTGTTTGACAGTTGCCATAAATTCTTTCTTCAGCTGTCATTCTAGTATTAGTGTTCTTTTATAGATCAGGTTTTTTTTTCCCAAGGTCTTAAGTCTGAGTTGTCTGTGTCCAAATTCTAAATTCTCTTTTCATAAATGAAACCATACGACTTAGAAAGGAATTATCTCAAAACTCCACACCTCCCTATTCCTTCTCTAGATGCAGTGACTGTTGTTACCTCCTTGTGATCCCATTCTCCAGTGAATTACAATGTAAATTTAAATGTTGTCATGCTGACATTCTTATTTGCAATTTATAGAACTATAAATGTAAATGTATTAATAAAATTTACTTGAGGATCTTTAATCTTCAAGATAGTCAGTAAAATCCCTAACGTCCATCTCCCGCGCTTGTCACAGTTCTTGTTAAGTTAAATCCGGTAAGGTAGCGATTTTGTAGTGAAGGTAAGACAATGAAGTGGATCACGGTCTGCCTGAATTTGGTCTCCAATCGAAGGAACCAGTCGCCTGATACTTTTGCTATACTTGTGATACGACAGACTGGCTCATTTTCAACTGCCAAGTGACAAGGCTGGGTGTGCCCTCTTCCAACAAGGCAATAACTGACTGATTTAAATTTTTGCTAAGCAAAACTCATAGGAATATGAGTTGTGCCTCTTCGATATTTAAAAGAAAAAAAAAATAGAAACACATTATTAATTAATAAAATCCTATGTCCATAGAGAAATATCCACCTGAAACAAGTAGTCTGTGAAGTAACGCTATAGAGACAGTGAATTAAAATTATCAGTTAAGTTTCTTTAGAAACATTTACCCAAACCCAACTATAATGCACTGGCATTTTGTTTAGTTAATTTTTTATCTGACAGGGCAGTTATTAACAAATTTAGTAAGTATTAGTAAACACTGAAAATTAATTGTAGATTTATTCTAGCCAGAGGATTTTACAATGGGATCTCTGTATTTAATAAGTTGTTTATCTTAGAAACTCCAGCTAATGAGAATGAAAAACAGTTGAATCATTATCCCCTTGTGTCAGTTAAATGTTGCCCAGTGACAAATCTACACAATTTGTATTATTTAATGCTGTTTAATGAGAAGTGCAATATTGTTATATTTCAGGTTTATTTTAGCAATGTACTGTTATTAATCCCATTCCTATCATATATTTCACTTTTTAGATTGCTTAAAAACATTAGCAGACATATTAATACAACATCCAACTTTAGTCCAAACATCAAGATTTATTTTTGTTCCTGGTCTTCAAGATCCTGGACTTAGTCGGATTTTACCCAGGTAATTGTTTTTTTAGATTTATATTGTAATAATATTCTAAGCAGCTTATAATTACATTGGTCACATTGATTTTTATCACATAAAAAGTAATATGTGTCTATAATGTATTTTTTATATGTTGAATTCAAATATATTATTGGAATTACTCCATCATCCACAGCCTTTTTGTGATTCTTATTTTATTCTATTGGAATGTAGGTGTTTTCTTATGATTCCATATAAGTACCTTATTTATTGTTATATATAGTTTGGACGTTAAACATATGTCATTGTAACAACAGAGGCAAATATAATGTTCAGTCACAAAATTAAAGTATTGTTGCTTTTTGTGAGCGTAGGATTGAAAGAACCAATTCATTCAAAAACAGTGGCAGAGAGGTGTGAATCACTCAACCCTGGATGAAAAATTGTGATAAATATCCTGAAAAAGTTTACTTACCTCCCTTACAAATCAAACTGAGAAAATTTTGACTGGGCAATGGGAGCTGCATTTATGTATTTGAAATGTAAATATCCTAAAGTTAGGGGATATTCATGGGTCCTTGAATAAGGAACCTAATGTAAGATGAAAATTTTGAAGAAGATTCAAGTGAAGTTGAAATGCAGCAGGGCAAATTGAAGAATGTGATTCAAAAGACAAAACACAATCTTGACGTAATGTGTTCTCTTATGAAATCGGACAAGGCCATGAGGTAAAATATGTCTTAAAGAAATTCACTTCCTAGACTTGCTGCTGTCAGTTGTGGTATGGATAGCTCTTCCACTAATAGATTGGCAAAGTGGAGACCTTGTAGGCTGGTTGAACAATGAAGAGACATATTAGGAGATAGGCAAAATATGGCAGCAAATCATTCACTGTCACTTTTTAAATAATTGCAGAATTATTATTATGTATTATTATAATATATATAATCAATTTTCCAAATTATAACAAGTGTACAATTTAAAAGCCTTGCCTGATACGAACTGTAAAAGCATATTTGAATTCAGCAGGAAAAATATGTATTATTGGTTTTACCAGCTTCCAATAACAAATAAATAAATACAAAATATTATTTTGTTCCCAAGCATTTATAGAGAAAACTACGTCCATATATATTTGTATATACAGGGTGGGCAAAATAAAAGCGGCCCGGAAAAAAAATGTATAGATACATTAATGAAATACATCATATTTCAAATATTGACAATAGGACTGACCCTTGTTAATGAACATCACAGAAGATGCTGGAAATGGCCACCGTTGACAGCCAATGCAGCGCTGTGCTCGATTTAACAAACTGTGAGACACGCGTAGCAGCTCTGCCTGAGGGATAGCAGCAATAGCGTTTTCAATGTTCTGCTGTAGCTCTTTCAGTGTGAGAGGATTATTGGAATACACCTGACCCTTCAATTTGCCCCACAAATAAAAATCACAGGGAGAGAGATTGGGCGATCGAGGTGACCAGTTGATTGCACTGCCTCTGCTGATTGTTTTCTGGTGTTCGAACTCTTTTTGGATAGTTACGGTGTTTATTCGCTACCGAGCCCATTTCCTGCCATTTTGCCAATATTTTTTGCATTGTAGACTTTGCTGGAGGTTTAGCCAAAACATGTCCAGTCTTAAACTCTTGCGCAAACAGTTCCACACAGATTTTCCATGACTCGTGCTTCGCATAACACTCAATAATGAACACGCGCTGTTTTATCGTGAGCACCATTCTGTGTTGCTTTCAACTGGTCACTAAACATGTCTGCTCCTCTCAATCATTAACATGTAATGACACAGCGTCATACTCGGGACAGAGCATGGGGGAGATGAGCACGCGCCGACATGTGACAGCAACCGATTGATGCATCGCAATTATGGTTTCCAGCATTTTCTGTTCATTAACAAGGGTCAGTCCTATTGTCAATATTTGAAAGATATCTACATATTTTTTTTTCCAGGCCGCTTTTATTTTGCCCACTCTGTACATCATTTCACTTTGAGATTCTTTGGGAAAGTTTACATTTGAGCCGTTGATTTTGAAAGAGGGCAAGTCCATTTTGTTATATAAAAAAAAAAAAAAAGAGTTACAGCTAATTTTCATTAGAAATTAACTTATGAAACAAAATAAAAATGGAAATAAATAAAACGCACTTACTTACAAACAGTTGAAAATAAAGATGACATGGAAATAATCTGACAGTTTCGGAATACTATGCGTATTCCTTCATCAGGGACGGCACAAACCTATAGGACAGAGGACAACATTTAGGACGACATGACGAGGGAAGGTGTGTTGAAAGTGAGGGAAATAAGAGGATTAAGAAAGTTTAGCAATAGTGACGGGCGTTTTGCCCGCCAGTTATTGGGTTGTAAGCTTTAAGCTGTATTATATGGAAAGATTCGGCAAGGAGGCGGTGGGATAGTCTATTATGGTGGGAAAGGGGTTTAGCAGCTGAAAAGTTGGGGGTGTGTCCCGTCTCTTTAAAGTGAACCACGGTGTAGGAGCCTGCGGGATCATTATTTTTAAAGGCTTGTTTATGCTCATTGATGCGTTTTGATAGGGGTCGGGATGTGTGTCCCACGTAGCCAGAGGAGCATTGGTTACATGGGATCCACAAACACACAATTTTTGGGCACACACAAACATAGGCCTCTCTGACCACTACCATAAAAAACTAACCCCAAGGAATCCAACATTTCCAACCATCACCTTTCTCCCCAAAACTCACAAACCCAAACAAGACAATATTCTAAGAACTAGACCCATCATAAACACAAGAAACTCCCCCATATCAAATATTTCTAACTCCCTCTTCACCATCCTCCAAACATACACTTTTAAAATAGACTACATATACAAAAACACAACCCAGTTCCTTCACCAGTTAAAAGAAATAAATATTCAAAACGAAGACATCTACTCATTAGATCCAATATCCCTATTTACATCACTCACCTACAACACTCTCAAAAAAGCACTTTATGAATTCCTAGATGATGATATCCTTTTCTGCCAATTCGACATCACCATAAAGCAAATAGACTTCCTCATCCACACCATTTATAACAGACAATATTTCTCATACAACAATAAAATTTACCTTCAAACACACGGCCTATTCATGGGCCTTGCCATATCTGGACCCATTGCAGACATCACACTGCATTACATCGAAAAACAAATGCTCTCCATTCACCGCCCATACATTAAGCTCTATGGTAGATATGTCGATGATATCATCATCATCACCACACACAACCACATCACACAAATACAAAACCATCTCAACTCAATAGATCCACAGCTACAATTCGAACTTGAAACACCTTTAGACAAACACATCAATTATCTTGATGTATCCATTTCCTACAAAAATACAAATAAACCTGTACAAACCACTGTTTACAGAAAACCTACCTGCTCTAACAGGTTCATACACTATAATTCAAACACCCCCCAAGCATATAAAATTAACACAATAGACTTTCTTATATGCAGAGCACTCAACACATGCTCTACTAAACATGCCCTTCACACAGAACTTAAAACTATACACACTATACTCAATCTCCACAACTACCCCTCCCAGCTGTTTCACAACCACCTCAATATACTAACACATAAACACAACAAAAAACCAAACAATAACAACCCCAAACCCATCAAATACATCCCCTTCCCTTACTATCCTCCCCTAGAAAGCTTTATCAGAAAATTCCTAAACCAACACCAATACGCCCCAGCATTCATAGCACACAATATAAACATAACAAAAAACATTGAAACCAAACAACCCTTCAAACATAGTATACTGGATCCCATGTAACCAATGCTCCTCTGGCTACGTGGGACACACATCCCGACCCCTTTCAAAACGCATCAATGAGCATAAACAAGCCTTTAAAAATAATGATCCCGCAGGCTCCTACACCGTGGTTCACTTTAAAGAGACGGGACACACCCCCAACTTTTCAGCTGCTAAACCCCTTTCCCACCATAATAGACTATCCCACCGCCTCCTTGCCAAATCTTTCCACATAATACAGCTTAAAGCTTACAACCCAATAACCGGCGGGCAAAACGCCCGTCACTATTGCTAAACTTTCTTAATCCTCTTATTACCCTCACTTTCAACACACCTTCCCTCGTCATGTCGTCCTAAATGTTGTCCTCTGTCCTATATGTTTGTGCTGTCCCTGATGAAGGAATACGCGTAGTATTCCGAAACTGTCGGATTATTTCCATGTCATCTTTATTTTCAACTGTTTGTAAGTAAGTGCGTTTTATTTATTTCCATTTTTATTTTGTTTCATTCCACGCACGTTAAGCCGATTTATTATTAAAATTAACTTATGATTGTGAATTGATTAAAACATAAATTTTATCTATAAATAATAGTGTAAATTTTTTACTAGTAATTTATTTTGATCAGTGATATTAATTGATTGTGAAAGTGAGGCAAGTCCACTCTAACTTAATACAGACTTGCCCCACTTTCAAAATCAACGACTCATTTGTTGAATTCTAAAAATGGTCTTTGTGTTATGTTAGCTAATATGATGGTGAAAAGTTGATCTTGCTTCCAATTTGGAATGCTATGTACTTGTTATCATTTTAAATGATTAAATATCCAATCCTGATTTTTGACAATTTCTTTTATTAGAAGTCTACCAATTTCAAGTAATAAATTTTAATGATCCTACACTCGATTTATTTCCTCATAAAACCCAAAGTGGCTGCATCACTTCCTCTCCTATACCTTTTGTTCCATTGACACTTCTAGTTAAGCTATGGATATATTTTTTATGTTTGCGTGGTAGACAGTTACATCAGTTTTTTTATAGGCTTTGTGTAACATTTACAATCGCACATTAATTTGCATCAAAGAGGAAAAAAGGGTTTGAACAAAAATAGACAAAAATGAAATTTGAAATACAGTACATAAAAAACAGGAATTAATAAAATGCCCAACCGTTTGCTTTCACACCTTGAGCTATCATTGAAGAGAATCTGGGACAGCTGTTTCATCCTTGTTAGGAATCATCAGCCAGATGTACCTTCAGTGTTAATCTCTGAAAATGTGAAAGGATATTTATCCTTCTCATGCTCCCGGACAAAAGCAAACAACAATAAGAAAATCACTGTAACCTGTACAGCATAAAAATGTTGGCCTGTTGAGCACTAGGTACAAAAGGACAACACAAAGACAAAGTAATCATAAATAGGAAAGTTAACTAGTAAACAGAATTCAGTTTGATGCAAGGGCCCAGGAGCCCCATGCAAGCTTGATCTACCACTGACTGAGAAGTTGATGTTTTTAACACAGGTTTCACTATTGAGTGTTAAATTGACAATTGAATGGCTTGGGAGTAAAAGTTGATAACCCACTATAGAATCAAACAGAGAAAAACACACTTAAAATTTTGTGAAAATCTATATTAAAAGCATAGATTTAATGTTATAGGTAATTCAAGAATTTCTCCATTATGTATAGCACCCATTTAGACACTATAGTTAATCTTCCAGGAAATGATAACATTAAACATGTTAATAATATAGTATTTTTAATTATTAACACTTTCTTTAATTTTAGGCCTTCCATCCCATCCCATATCACTGAAGATTTTTGTAAAAAAATTCCCACTGCTATATTTACAACTAATCCATGTCGTATCCAGTATTGTACCCAAGAAATAGTTGTGTTTAGACAAGACAGCATTAATAAAATATGCCGCAATTGTATGTACTTCCCTACGACAGGAGATATAGAAACCCATGTAAGTTTTTCAAGTTTAATTAACAGACCTTTAAAAAAATATAGAAATCCATCAAAATTTCAATTGTTTAAAGGAAATTAGTCAGTAATTAGACATATTTCAAGGCTTGAAGTTTTCAGTTTTCTTCAGGAAAGATAATACTTTGAGACGGCTGTTTGCAGAAGTTTTCATTCTGGTAGATAGCATTCCTTAATATATCAGTCTGGTTGGAATCAATGAAGCCTTAGTACAAAATCAATAGCTTATGAACATTTACCAATTTATGTAAACAGTCAGGGTGTCTACCAACCGGGAAATCCGGGAATTGTACGGGAAAATCGGACTATGTCCTTAAATTTTGAGTATGATGTCAGGGTTTTTTTTTGGTTGTTAAAATAGGATTGTCAAGGGCCCCGCAAAATTCATCTTGTACCGCCTTAAAAGATTTCTCTTGGAGGCCCTGATTGGGGTATTTCAAATATTTTACGATACAAGTTTTAATGTCCTTAAATGTACGGGAATTGTCCTTAAATTTTTTGTTTGAGATTCAGTAGATACCCTGACAGTGGAATTGTGTTTGGCTTATGTGAACAAGCTCAGCCTTAGTAGTCAATGCTATGAAGTAGAAAGACCAAAACTTTTAAGATGATTCAATGTAATAACTTTGGACCTTCATTTTTTTTTTTTTTAACAACATTAGGATTCCTTGAGCTTGTATTGCTTCACATAACAGTCATTATTGATATACATGCATATTTCATTGCTATACAAGTCATCTGCCATTTGTGCTTATGTAGTGTGGTGATTTGGTTTATTTTTAATGATAAAATCTTTTTCAAATGTGAGCAAATTGGAGAATACATATTAGTAAAATGGACTATTAATTATAAAAAAGTAATTTTTAAAAATTTTTTTTTTTCAGTTTGTGAAAACTATAGTGTCTCAGGGACATCTATGTCCTTTGCCACTTCATGTAGCCCCAGTGTTTTGGTCGTATGATCACTGTCTTCGGTTATATCCACTGCCAGATGTCCTTG
This sequence comes from Thereuonema tuberculata, assembly GCA_023159025.1. NCBI lineage: Eukaryota > Metazoa > Arthropoda > Chilopoda > Scutigeromorpha > Scutigeridae > Thereuonema > Thereuonema tuberculata. The sequence goes on along the minus strand of JAFIDM010004315.1, from coordinate 10,617,288 downwards.
TTTGTGCTGATAAATATGATGCCTTTTCCATTACTAACACAGATTGTTTGGTTTTTAATCCAGTAAGTCTTTAAAGCAAATTAAGGTCATTCCATACGAAATCACCCAATTTTAAATTAAATGGTTGCTCGACCATCGTGTTATTAAAAATATTTTTCATTATTATTTGCAATTTAGGCGAATAACGCACCTAAAATCAAAGACTATGGTAGATAAAAATTAAAACAAAAATACTTTTAAGTTAATAGGAAGGGCACCTGTGGTTAAAATATAAAAAGTTAACAAGATGGTTGAGAAACCATGCTGGTTGATTTCACATGAAGTGACTCATTATATATAAAATTGTTATTTTTTTAAAAAGAATAGGATGATTTAATAATTTCTTAGAACCCAAGTGATCCCTCAAAATCTAAGAAAATACACTCTTTGACAAAAAAAAAAAAAAGAAGGAATTATCCAATTGATTCAAAATTTGGTACATTTAATGTACTGTACAGAAAACACAATAATTAGCATTTTAGAATAGTTGGATGGTTTATTGGACAGAAGGAGTTACATAAAGTGAAGAGGCCAATATGGCGTTGGCCCACCTCTGGTCTGGATACAAGCTGTTACCCTGCGTGGCATTGATTTATAAGTTGGTGGATAGTGTTCTGTGGGATTTCTTGCCAAATGGCCTCCAATTGGTAGGCTAAGTGATCGACATTCTGAGATGATCGCAGGCCACTCCCATCACATCCCAAATATGCTCAATAGAAGAGAGATCTGGCTGGGCATTATCTTGCTGAAAAGTAAGCCCGGGGTGCAACAAAAGGAATGGCAACACAACAAGTCATAGAATTTTGTCAGCGTACTAGTCATAGAATTTTGTCATGCTGTGTCACGGAGACTACCAAGGGGGTCCAGCTATCAAAGAAATGGCATCTCAGACCATAATTCTCTGTTGTCGGGCCATGTGGCGACAGTAAGAACAGGATCCTGATTATGTCTGGGCCGTCTAGACACAACTGCACTGGTCTTTGGGGACGAACTGTCTTCAGTGATGAGCCCCAATCAGCGTAATTCCACATTGATCATGCCCTGTACCACTGCAATCGCTCTTGACTGTGCGTCCTTGGTCAGTGGTAGTCGGCATAATGGGTGCTGCGAGCATAGATTCTGTTCCCGAAGTCTTCTGCTAGTGGTCCTGTTGGCACTTCAGTATTGGTCACACATTGGATGGTTGATAGAGACAAATCTGGTGCTGTAACAGCTGCTCTGACAATCATTCTATTTTCCTACTCTGTTGGCACCCTAGGCCATCCACTGCTCTCTTCTTGCTGAAATAAGCTGTACAGGACCCATTCCTGCAAATATCGTCTAATTGCCGCATTGCTTCAACCCAAAAATCGAATGAATCGTCGGTTTGTCCATTCAGCCTCATGTAGTCTGACGGCACGTCCTCTATCAAACTCTTGTCATATGGTTGTAGTGGCCACAAATTTGACGGCTAGACATTGTTACAGTCAAGGTATGAAAACACATTCACAATCCACTGAAAGTTTTGATCCTAAAAGCGAGATTTGCTCTATATATATATATACACCATCACGATGCTCAGTTCCAATGCACTGTAGCTATTCACTCATTGGGTGCAAAGTTTTGATCATTTGCATATTCAAAAGGTTTGTGGACGTGAAGTTTCATTACTATCAGGTTATTTTTTCGGGGTGCATTGATTTTTTTTTTTTGTCAAAGAGTGTAAAACAACATTAAAATGTAGAAATCAAATCCTTGGGTATGTAAATGCCGGCTGCAGAGAAACAAACCAAATCACACTGTAATAGGTCTAAAGAAAAGGAGACCTTATGACTAAGAAGATCAGTTGTTTCTAAGAATATATTACTTAAGCTCGTAAAGATTCTGGCTAAACAGAACCTAATGAGCTCAAAACAGCTGTCACCTTAGCTTAAAAAGTTCCCTTTTTATCAGATGGTTTAATGTTAACTAGACTGGTCTGTGTAGATGGCGCCATGTTGTGTGACGAGGCAACTTCTATTGATCAGTATGTTGCCGGTGCTAGTAAGAAGAACTTGTATTGTGTGCTGCATTTCAGTAGACACCTTGAACTGTCGTAATCTTAGCAATGAACTTTGTGATTCTATTTCTTTCCCCCCCACCATAATAATGAGTGATGTATCAGGGCCTGATTCTTTAAATTTGTTGATTTTTTTTTTTAGAATTAACGTTGTATTTCTTTATTTATTAATAAAATAATTCTATTTACAATTTATTTTGATTTCCTTACCATATCATTGATAAAACCATAAAAAAAAAAAAAAAATACTAAAAATCTAGGAGACACTTTGCACAGAAATTTAACCACAGGTACCACCTACACGAAGCTGTAATAGCAAATTTCAACCTTCCCTTCCAAATCAACTATGAACTAAACTTCTTATTTTATCATATACAGTTATATTCTAGTGGCAACCCTTAGAATGGTGGCATTGAAGACCATCAAAAGCACTGTTCATTTACTATTTCCTGGAAATTAACCTTAATGATAGAGCAACAGTGAAGGATCCACTGCTAAGTTAAAAGTGATCCCTCAGGAACTCATACCTGAGACAATACCTGTAAGCCATCACAAGCAGTTCTTAATTAACAGAATTAATACACAAGTTTGGTACTCGTCAGTAATTCATTCTTCTGCCATTGTCAGCACAATGTAATGTTTCATTATAGTCTATATTTACTTTAATGCTGTTGTTCTTTTGATATGGGGCCGTCCATTAATTACGTGAGGTGTTTTTTAAAAAAATTTGGACCCCCCCCCCCCCAAGTGAGATTTTAAAATGTTGTATTCTATTATAATACGTATATTCTCTGAATGAAAAAGTTGACATGAGATTTTCGTTGACCCCCCCCCCTCCCCCTTTTGACCTCACGTAATTAATGGACGACCCCTATGTCCTGTAAGATAACGAACATGAAAACCCTTTGTACAAATATTGTTGGACGCTCATTCCTTTTTCCACAGAAAATTACCAAAACCTATTTAAGACCAATGATTTTATTTTCTGTTTATTTTTTTTTGTACAACTTACCCTATATTTCTATAAGAATTTTAATTCAACTATTGTTATGGGCTATAGGATTTAGTGTAAGGTATCTTCCAGATATAATTTAAAGATTCCCAAAATTAATTCCTTTTTAGTTGGTTGTTTAAAACATCTTTGTCAAAACCATTTCTGAACAAATGATTACTTATTAACTAAACAATTTTTACTTTTTCAGGGCTCATTTCCAAGGAACAATTATTGCTTTAAAGTTTATATGCCTGCAAGTAAGGGTGTTGAAGACAGCCAGATTAAAGTTGACGAATAAAATAAATATGTAATTTTATTGTGTTAAATGTTATTTTTGTGAAGTCATTATTACTACGTAAGAATGAAAGTGTAAATACTATACTGTGGGCATGGGATTGGTAAACCCAAAGAACTGGGGCCAACCAGTCTCTGCAGATAAATACAGAGACCTGGTCTCCAATGCCTTAAAAACCTTTGTTGTGATATCGAGATGTTTGTCACAAGGTAGCGTTAACTGTAGGTTTATTGCCATCTTTTTTATTCCCTCTCCATCTAATTATTTGCAAGTAAGTGCGTTTTATTTATTTTCACTTTCTCTTTATTTTAATACAGACACATTAAGCCGCCTTGTTCTTGATAAAGAATACTGATTCAGATGAGTAATCTACAGAAAATCTCCCTGAATTGTCTTTTTTAATAATAAAGCTGGATTTCCGTGCTGGCGTGGCCGTGCGGTTTAGCCGGCGGGCTGCCGTTGTGGCTGATGCGCCAGTACCCGGGTTCGAATCCCAGTGACATGGCTGTTTCTTTCTTCTTCTGTGTTTCGTCCATTTCCCACCTGGGACTTACTATCTCAGGGTTATCCTGGACGGGATATAATTCTCGTCCCCCCTTTCTTGAATTTCACTAGCCTCGCCCTGACGTTGTCAGGTTGAGCTAGTTACGTGGTCCCTAGTTGGCCAAATTCGATAAAAGGAAGGAAAGCTGGATTTCTTATGCTGAGCTCAATGATGTTCATCTTGAAGCATTTCTTCTTTTGGAAATCATACATGTGGAGGTTGATGTATAGACTTTTAAGCCTATATTTGTGCCACTGCAAAAGTTCCAAGTTACTTTTCTGTTGGCTTTCCAGATTTTTAACTATATGCACTTATCTGTTACAGCTGCTATAATAAACCATTTTGTTTCCCATAAACATTGACCGAGTTTGCTGTAATTGAAACAGCACATTAACTTTCTTTTTATTAAGGAGAAACTTAACTGACTTTATAATGCTTATATCATTCATAACTTAATACAAGAGAAAACAGCACTATATGTTTTATAGTCATTGGAACACTATTTCTTTCCAAGTTCTTGCACAACTTGACATAGATGGAAAATTAGTGACAAATTTCATTTACCGTTTATGCTCTTATTGTCACCGGTCTCTAATAAGCGCCGGACTGCAGAGGGGACACGGCCAAATAGTAGCCAGTCTCTAATAGTAGCCTACAGGTACTAATGTAAGCGTCTGTATCTTTATAGTCGTACTTTGCCTTACAAAATGCTGCCGAAACGGTTATTTGACATTGCCTTTAAGATTCGCATGGTGGAATATGCGACGAAAGAAACTTCCGGTGAGGCGCCCGCCCGTCATTGCGGATTCGGACGACGAATAGCAGCACGAGGTACAGAAAGACACTGCCATTTATCTTTAACAGTCTTATGTAGCATGTGAAATTCAAATAAAGTATCTGTTTGTAATATTAGCCAGTATTTATGTGTTAAAATATTGCATTCTGCAGATTTTTGTTAATAATGGCCTCTAATAAGTGCCTGGGCATCTATTGGAGCATATACGGTATTTGTATTTGTTGTAATTATCTCAAAGAGTGGATAATGGATACCCTTCACTCCTGTATCAGCCACTATCAGGCATCATACTATTTAACAGAGTATTTACTACAGCCACTTCCAATGTAAGCATTACAGCACTAATGTAAATTTCAACCCTTGTACAAGGTAACATTTTTTACCTTTTGTTTCCTCTCTTTCTTTAGTGTTTCTAATCTCATGCCTGCCTCTTTGTTTTGGACAATATGTTGTGAAATGGCCTGTCTGGAGACAATGATGACAGTTCATTCAGCTGCTCATTGTACAGCTTTGAAGAGTTTTGAGAGTAATGTAACAACTGAATATTGACTCAGCTTTCTGCCCTTTCTTCCAATAGAATTTTTAAATTCTTATTTTCCCTTTCCTTGAATGATCAGCACCATGACAAGTGCATAGCAAGCCCTCAAATGCGATTGAAACACTCAGGGTGGCATTAGCTCCAATTCTGCAAGAAACAGGTTGCAGTTCTTTATTTATATAAAATAATTATACCTACAAAATATGTGAGGCTTGTAGAAACAATTCACCAGTTTGAGAATATAGATAGTTAAGGAGATATACTACATAGGGTTGATATATTTTATGTGGTCATCTGCAAACGTACAGATTAATTTCTCATAATTTGATGTGTCGCTGTATGCAGATGGAAAACAGTTTCAAAGGAATAATGCTGACTAAAATAAGCTCCCTTTGGGTACACATTTGCTTTTTTCAGGGTTGGCTACAGTGACTGTGCCTCAAGCAGAGGTCTTCAACCTTTTTTTAGTACAAGGGCCAATGTTTCTGTCGATTGCAGGCTCACAGGCTGCAATACTGTACCGACAATATTAGGAATGAAATATTACAATATTTTATTAGCTCTTTCATCCTCATATATTTTGTTTATTGTAAGGCAAAATAGACATGGACAAAGAAAAAAAAAAGCAGTTTTTTTTTTTTAATATGTCAGAGGATACTTAAACGCTTAAGAAATTGATTTATTACAAATGAAATGAATAAAATAAAATACAATCGTTTGAGACAGAGAGAGTGTGGGGTGTTATTTTCTTCTGGAAATAATTTTATATTTTTTGTGAGCAGGAGAGTCACAGGTTGAATTTTGAGATATCTACATTGTTCATTGGTAGGCAAAGGATGTTGATGTCGTCTTTTTTTTTTTTGCCATGTAACAGAAGAAAGCTTATACCGATGGAGCATACCACAGAGAAAGGAACTTGTAATAAACCATCAGTGTGCTCTCTCTGCAAAGTATGGTACATGCCCTCCTGAGGTGTAGGATGGAAACACAAAGAAACTGTCATAAGCTCTACTAAACATTCTTAGCAGATTATAAATGGCATTATGCAATGACCCTAAATGAGACATGGATTTACCTCTCAGATTGTAGCGATTGCTGTTACCCTAGTACACTTGACATTAAGAAGGTGGACTCAAAAGCCACCCATTATCAAAACAATGTTTTAGAGGTTATTTTCAGGCAGTAAGTCCCAGCTCTGTGTGGCAGTGACATTCCAAATATCAGTTTCCATCAAAACAAGGCATCATGTCATGCTGCTAGAGTAGCTTACAATTGTATGAACGGATTAAGGCTGAAACAGGAATAGGTATTATCCCCTTCACCACATTCCTGTAAAATCACCCGATGCTAGTCCCATGGATTGCTGAAAAATGCTTAAGGAAACCACTGTGTAACAACTCTTCTGAGTCTCAAGAAAGTTTGTAACCAGGAATGAATTGCCCCCTCTGTTTTAGTGACTGGCATAAAATAGTGGAAATTCAGATAGATATATAGTCCGAATGTATGGAGAATCTGTTGAGCAGAATGGATGATGGAGGAAAGGATTCAAGTAAGAGGTGTTGAAAAATTGATATTAACAAATTAGCTGTGCTATTCAACTTAATCGTGGAAGCAGTAATATGAAAGTTGGAAAGGACTGAATATACAGGGTGAATCTAAAATAGGGCGACAAACTGCAGGGGCAGGTTCCTCCTACCAAATGAAGTTAAAAAGATCAGATAAACGTATGACCGGAAGTGCATGGTTGCCAAGTTATTCCAATCCAAAGAAATGAAGCCAGACTACAATGGACATGAACAGTATCTTTATTGGTAGCATTACTGAATTACACTACTGCGACTGTGTGAAATGTATTCGCATGTTGCGATAAACTCAGAACAACCCTACACAAGTTCCACCACGTGAGTGATGTTAGCATTACCAGTCAATCTACAGATATAGCATTTAAACATAATGGTTGTGCATCGCCAAAGATAGTAGTGTATCAATGATAGGTGTGTGTGTCAGCAGTTTCATACATTTGCATTCTAGGGGCAGGTTACTATAGTGCCCTGTAGAAGCCTACCCCTCCCCCCCAAAAAAAAAAAATTTAAGTTACAAAATCGTCCCCTACAGGGTGCTTTTATATAGCTATATGAACGGAATTTTGACATTCATATAGTCCCGTGATAGTTTTCTTTTTTGATAAAGATTAACCCTATGCAATTGTGATTATATTTGTTTTAAGTTTTAATTGTAAAAGTGGTCCAGAGTAATGCTTTTCTACAATTATTTTCATTGCAAAAAGTGCCCTCTAGCATACGATTTTTGGAGCTAAAATTTTTTTTTGTGCAGAATCGTTGAGCACATTCTTCGAATAGTTTGGTTGCAGCTACAGGATGTTCTAAATAGGCCAACTTCAATTATAACCACCTTCTATAAATATGTATTTTGTATTCCTGACCTACCTTTAAAGTTTGTACAGGGGATTTTGAATCATTCTCTTTCTCTCTGTGTATATATATATATATATATATATATATATATATATATATATATATACATACACCAAGTATGGGCATACATGAGGTTATCGAGAGCCACACCATAGTCACGTTCCATAGTATTAAATATACAAATTCAAATTTAATTACATTTCTACACACATCGTAACTGCTATATAAAGTATAAAAAATACATATAGAAGAAAATGAAAAAGAAAACAAATATTAAATTTTGGACTAATTATTTTTTTTGAATTCTGTATTTTTATCAAGAGATATTGGGAGCCGCACTTAACCCAACAAAGAGCCGCATTTGCCCACGTTACAGTGACTAGAGACTACAGTGTGGCCAACGATGGTCTTCTTTTCTATTGGCTAACGCTTCCGCCGCCATGTTTTTGCCAACTGGAGCACAAGTTTGTATAAGCCACAGAAGGGATTTTTCACATTTTAACTAAATTTTTTGATTCACAGTTGTTCTACTGCCTTTGATTGAATTTAATGTTAATTTTAGAAACACAAAAACATTTTTCTTTCCATTTTGAACCCTAAAAACACTAAAATATACATAAATTCTTCAAGAATTTAAGTTGTTACCAATCCATATCTTTTAATCCTTTTTTTTTTTTTTGCAAAAATTAAATAAAAAAATAAAGAGACATGAAAAAATAAAACAAGCCTAATATTTTGTGAGCAAAGCCTCTAATTTTTTTTTTTCCAAAAATTAAATAAAAAAATAAAAATCAATTTAAGGACACTCGAATTGTCTCTGATATTGTTGAATTTTAATAGGGGAAATGGTGGAAATAAATAAAGGCTTTCTATTGCTTATTATCATTATTTATTATAACAGATAAGTAAATTTTTAGTTGTATATAAATCTATTGTTTAAATTAAAAATGTACTTATCTGTTATAAGTATTATACTTAATAATAATAAATATAACTTCATGATAATAATCCTCCAAAAATTCTTTTAAATATATTTGTTTGTTTATTGTTGTATATGTATTGTTAGATATTATAGTTTTATGTTAACTTATTTTTTTTTCTGAAATCCGTTTTATTTCCCTTTATTTATTTCAATCATTTCCCCTATTAAAATTCAACAATATCAAAAGAGATTTACTTTATTTTATTGTCTTATTTAAAAAATACCTGATATATTTTTTTTATTGAAACTCGTACAAAATACTAAATGACACAAAAAATAAATAAATAAATAAGAGGTTTTGCTCACAAAATATAAGGTTGGTTTTATTTTTTCCTAAATTGATTTTTATTTCATGTCTCTCTATTTTTTTATTTAATTTTTGCAAAAAAAAAGGATTAAAAGATATGGATTGGTAACAACTTAAATTCTTGAAAAATTTATGTATTTTTTAGGGTGCAAAATAGAAAGAAAAATGTTTTTGTATTTCTAAAATTAACATTAAATTCAATCAAAGGCAGTAGAACAACTGTGAATCAAAAAATTTAGTTAAAATGTGAAAAATCCCTTCTGTGGCTTATACAAACTTGTGCTCGAGTTGGCAAAAACATGGCGGACGCTGGTGGTTGGCTGCACTGTACTCTGTAGCCCACGTTAAAGCCCTCTATTGGTAATAGAGGCTTTAGCCCACGTGTTACAGTAGCGCCACACAGCGTCGACAATCAAAACTAAATTTTTGTTCTGCACAGTAGCGCCAAACCGTGTCGACAATAAGTTATAAGTTGTAGCATACAGTGGCGCCACACCGTGTCGACAATCGGAACTAAATTTTTGTTT
>JAFIDM010004315.1:10586227-10607783 GCA_023159025.1 Thereuonema tuberculata | reverse complement strand
GCGCCACACCGTGTCGACAATCGGAACTAAATTTTTGTTTTGCACAGTAGCGCCACACTGTCGACAAGCGGAACTAAATTGTTGTGTACAGTAACACCGCAGAGCGTCAACAATTGGAACTAAATTGTTGTTCGGCACAGTGGCGCCACACCGTGTTGACAATCGGAACTAAATTGTAGTGTACAGTAACGCCATAGTGTCGACAATTGGAACTAAATTGTTCTGCACAGTAGCGCCACACCGTGTCGACAATCGGAACTAAGTTGTAGCGTACAGTAGCGCCACACCGTGTCAACAATTGGAACTAAATTTTTGTTCTGCACAGTAGCGCCACACCGTGTCGACAATTGGAACTAAATTTTTGTTCTGCACAGTGTCGACAATCGATACTAAAATTTTGTTTTGCACAGTGGCGCCACACCGTGTCGACAATTGGAACTAAATTTTTGTTCTACACAGTGGCGCCACACCGTGTCGACAATCGAAACTAAATTTTTGTTCTGCACAGTAGCTCCACACCGTGTCGACAATCCGAACTAAGTTGTAGCGTACAAAAGCGCCACACCGTGTCAACAATTGGAACTAAATTTTTGTTCTGCACAGTGGCGCCACACCGTGTCGACAATCGGAACTAAATTGTTGTTCTATACGTTGTTCCAAGTCATGAGGTCGAGAGCAACATTCTGGATTTTCATATGTATAAAGAGCCACACCATAGTCACGTTCCACAGTATTAAATACACAAATTCAAATTTTAATTATATAGCAGTTACGATGTGTGTAGAAGTGTAAAGTATAAAAAATACATATAGAAGATAATAAAAAATGAATAAGAAAACAAATATTAAATTTTGGACTAATTATTTTGTATTTTTTTATTATTTTGAATTCTGTATTTTTATCAAGAGATGTTGGGAGCTGCACTTAACCTAACGAAGAGCCACATTTGCCCACGTGTGATATATACAGTGAAACTGTATATAATTCGAAGCTGAAGGGACCAGAGAAAAAGTTTGATTTATCCAAAAATTCAAATTACATATATTCTCTAAAACAGAAGAGATAAATAAAAAAGATTAACTCCACGATCAAAGATTTAACACAAACTTTATCTACTGTCTAACGGATGTTGATGATCACGTTTGCATGAGAATTACGGAAAACACGAGATTTGGCCATTAGCCTCTTCAGCAGGTCTCAAAGAAATTTCATTAAATCAGTGGTGCCCAACCTTTCATAATATGGGGACCAAATCTGACTTTGCTGTGAATTTCGCGGGCCACAATGTGACAGAATCTCCTATTCAACATCAAAAAAAAAAAAAAAAAACGGAATCTCCTTTTCAACAACCAAAAAAAAAGGTCCCATTAATAAAAATAAGCCGTTAATATAGCAATAAAAGAGCGGGCACATGTAACACCTTCACGGGTCGGATATGGCCCGCGGGCCGTAGGTTGGGCATCACTGCATTAAATCATTCACAGGAAGCGCATGTGACTCCAAGACCGAAGGGGTGGGGGGGGGGGGGAGAGTTACAACAGAGGGTGGACAGACAATTCCTCGAAAATTCCCACATAGTGACATTCCAACCCTCGCTTTTGTTTTCCTTAGAAAGACCGTTAAAATAAATAATGCAGGGTGTCTACAGAACCGGGAAATCTGGGAATTTTGTTACTCTGGAAAAAATCAGGGAATTTTGCAATTATTACCTAAAATCAGGGAATTTTTTTATTCAGATTTTGTAGACGCCCTGTAATGTATCTTAGCTGAGAAAAGTCTCAGGAACAATTTTTACCGTAATATTTTAAGCACAATTGTATGAAAAATTCAAATTATTCACGATTTTTTAACATTATTTTAATACAGAATTCTAGGGACCGAGCAAAAAATTCGAATTAAACAAGTTCGTATTATCCAAGTTTCACTGTATACATATATATATATATAGAGAGAGGGAGAGAATGATTCAAAATTCCCTGTACAAACTTAAAGGTAGGTCAGGAATACAAAAACAAACTGTATTCATAGTGTAAAGTAAGTCTGCAAACGCCACCCGAATGTGCTAGAAGGTACAATAACGTTGACAAGTTTTGTTAGCCCTATGCTTTACAATATAACAGTAAGTTGTACACTTACAGGTTCGAAGTAGATGCTCAAGTTCCTTCCACCAACACTACGCTGATGCATGGATTGCCGAACATGTGCAAAAATACGAGGCCTTTTGTTGACATCCAGCTGCTACGCAACTAATGTGCTGCCAAACAGCACCCTGTAACACATTCGGGTGACATTTGCAGATATATGTTCCACTATGAATAGTTTGTTTTTGTATTCCTGACCTACCTTTAAGGTTTGTTCGGGGAATTCTGAATAGCCCTGTATATAAATTGATAAAAATGGCAACAAAGGATAAAAAAAAAAAGAAGGAAATATTGTTATAAAAGAACTGCTAAACAAGTAAAAGTAGGGGGCAAAAATTCAAAATGACATGTTCAAGTGCTTACAGATAAACGGGAAAAAAAAAATATTAAAAGAAAACTGCTATAGGAAACAGAACATTAAAATACAAGATATAAAAATAATTTATGAAGATTTGGCTAGGCCAGTAGATTAAGAAATTTAAAAAACAATAAAAGATCCAAATTATTTCAAAACAAGAATGTCATGCTTAAAAAGAGGATAGAAAAATACTGATGACAATGTTGATTATTTTCTATCATCTTTTTACGCGTAACATTGGTGACAACTCAAATTTAATAAATTTTAAGCCACTTAAAATAAGAAAGCTATTATATTTAAGTAAACAATGATGAATTTGCTTGGCGTGTCCTATTCAAAATAAGTCAAATACATTATTTTTAGGAGAGACTAAGATAAATTTGCTAGAACGATTTAACTTTACAAATGTTAATATGAAAGGTAATCAATCTGTACTGGACATCTGCAATAGTTGGTGAATTCAAGGTACAGTCGAACCTCCATATATCGAACTTCCACATATCGAAATTTTCTGTATATCGAACTCTTAGCAAATCTCCTTGTTCATTACATAGAAAAACTGTTTCTATATATCGAAAAAATCTCTATATATCGAATTTTTTTTTCAAGACTTATTGGGATAAAAGTGTGGATAAAGTTGAATTTCTGATGAATGTAGATAGCGGAATGCACAAAAAAGACATTTCACCTAAATTTGGTATTCCCGACTATTATAAAAAATGGGAATGCCGTTGTTGATTATCCTATGGACGAAGACATACTGAGTTCGTTTCATGAAACTGAAAAAGAAATCGAAGAACCAGAGGAAGTAAATGAATCTGAAAACATCTCCAAGCCATCGAAAAAAGAAATGCGAGAAGCGTTTGAAACAATAAGTCGTGGACTTCAATTCGCGGAAAATGTTCCTGATGAAGTTTTTAGTTGACTGAATAAAAGCTAACATTTCTTTGATGAGCTTTCCGCAAAACTGGCTGTTTAGCAAGATATTCGAAGTTTTTTTAACAAAAATGTAATTGTGATCATTGTAACCACTGTCTGGATTATTGTTTTTTTTTAAGGTATGTAGTACTCAATAAATCTTTCATATTAATTCATTTTTTAATTACCCGTATTAACTTTCATTTAATGTGATTCGCGTATAAATTAGAAATTGAGTTTCGTATATGAAAATTAGCCTTAATTTTAATGTTTTAGGAGTAATTATGATAAAATTCTGTATATCGAAATTTCTACATATCGAATTTTTTTCAGGCAATTTGCTACTTCGATATATGGAGGTTCGACTATTTCCTAGGAATTTCAAAATGATTGTAAACCACAAACAATGACAAAAGAATGGGATTTGAATATACAGAGAATTACTATAGCTAAGAACTGTGGCCAGTTTACCTTAAGAGTTCATACCCTACCCTACAGTAATGGACCGGACACCAGCATATTTACATAAAATCAGACGAGATCGTCAAAATGCATGTGCGCACGTGATCAGGCAAAGTCCATTCAGATAGTTGCTATGGAAACGTTTGTAAGAGTGTCGAATAGTGCGAAGAATATGCCGAAACGCAGGGAACTTAGTGACTTTGAAAGAGGCATTGTAGTTGGCTGTCACATTGCTGCCATGTCTATTCGTGCAATTTAGGCGAAATTATCACAGCCACGTTCAACTGTTGATGTCATCAAGAAGTGGAAGAATACGGGCGTTGGTGCAGGAACTGCACACATTGGTCGTCCCCGGAAACTGACCTAATGCGATAGACGCGTCCTGAAGCATGAGGTTCGTAAAAACCGCAAAATAACCCTCCGAATCATAAACAGTGAGTTTCAACAGGCATCAGGGGTTACAGTTCATCACAATACGTTGCAGAAGAAATTGAATGCCCTTAAAATCCACGGATGTGTGGATGCACACAAACCACACATCTCATCATTCAACAGAGCCACCAGACTCAAGAGAATCATGCTGTGGGGGTGTTTCTCATGATATGGCCTGGGACCATTGCATGTTGCTGTGGGAATCTTGAACTCCAAAGGCTACAAGGACATTTTGGATAATCAGATTGTTCCTACTCTCTGGCAAATGCTTGGAAATGATGATTGTTATTTTCAGAACGACAAAGCTCCATGACATGTTTCAGTCTCTGTCCAGCAGTGGTATACAGAGATGGCTGTAAAGCAGCTTCCATGGCCTGCTCAGAGTCCCGACCTAAACCACATCGAACGTTTATGGGACGAGTTAGAGATCGATTGGGGCCAGGGAACCAAGTCCGACATCTACAGCTGCACTGGCCATGTTCTTGAAGCAGGAATGGACGAAAATACCCGTAGCTCTGTATCAAAACCTTGTGGAAAGCATGTCCCGCAGGGTGGCTAAAGTAATTTCAGCATATGGAGGCCCATCCCACTCTTAAATCAGGTACACTTTCACGTTTCCAGTAACGTGCACTGTCCGGTCTATTAGTGTAGGGTAGTGTATTTTAAGGCAATCAAAATGGCATATAATTCATTAGGAAGATGTATGGCATTACTGAAGTTTTTCATTTAGAAGGTTGCTGCAATGTATGATGTTCCTTTAGACTCACCTCGGTAAAAGAAATAAAATAAATCCTAGCATTAAGAAGTTTATACTTTGGTGTATGTACAAATGGAAAAATTTGACTTTGAATATCTTCAGCAAGGAGACTGAAGTATGTTGGGAGGTGAAATGGCAATGTTTTCACTTGATGGCAAGTTTTTTTTCTGATGTCAAAAAGTGGTAAGGAAGGTATGAAAACAGACATTTATGAACTGCATTTCTTGAAAAAATACTATTCTGGTATAATATTGAAAAGATAAAAACTTTCTCACCATCTCTTCCAATAACATAAGTGCAAAAGACACCAAAATAAAATAAGTCTGATGGATTGGATGAAATATTAAAGCAGAACTATAGACAGTGCAGCTGTAACCTAAATGTTATAGAATCAAGAGGTTTGTAAAGTAAATCACAACCACTACTCTAGGTGGTACGAAAAACCACTTTTAGACAACTTTGTTTTGAAATACATTTTTCTGGCAAATGGAACTGAAAATTGTTTGTTTAGCAAATACCAGGTTGAGAAATTTATATCCAAATGCCCAGGAATTGGGTTGAGTCATAAAAAACTTTTGTTTTCATTTATGAATTAAAAAATTATAATTATTAATCTACTATATATTCGCCATTGTTGGCTGCCATTTATTAGGGAGCTCTTTAATCCTTTTCGAGAAGATTCCGCCAATTTTAAGGTGAATAAGTTGTCAATAAACTCTCAAACCTAGTCTTCATGACAAAACGTTTTCGCAATTAAAGTGCTTTGCAGCAATTTAAAAAAAATAAAATATTTATCTGTAGGTGCAAGGCTTTGCATTGTCTTGGAGAAGAACAGCATTTTTCCATTAAGTGCAGGGTGCTTTTCAAGGAAACTGATGAACACACTGCAGCTGCTGGACATACAAGTCTTCAGTATCTGTTTCATTTTGATTTAATATCTCAAAATGAATAATATCACAATGATCCCGTCATACACACAACATTATTTTTCTGTCATGCTCTGCTTTTGAATTGAAATGTCAAGTGAATCCTTTGTCAAGTCACTGCCTTATGTGTAATCAATTTTTCATAAGTAGTAATGGTTTTTATCAAGAAATGGACCATTTTTCTGTTGTGAAAGAACACTTCGTTGCTATCAATAAACGATTCACCTTATTCTTTGCAGTAAGAGTATATGGGACCCAAACACCCAGCATACTGACTTCCGATCTTTTCCAAGTGGTGTCATATGGTAGATTTTGACTTGTTAAATTTGTCTGCTAATTCTGTGGCATGTATTGCATTCCACCATTGCTTTTAAAGCATCATCATCAAAGTGAATGAACATCTTAGTCCTGGTTCATTTTTCAATGACGTGTCTCCAGAATGAAATTTCATAAACCAAGTTTGCACAGCTCAGTCAGTTATGGTTGCTTTAACCATACACTGCTTATTTTCCAACCTTTGTTGAACTCTTACAACATTATATGATGAATATGCATTTTCAATTCCTCCATTTCACTTAACTATAAATTGGAAACTGTCATTGTTGTGATAAAAATGAAGGAGACTTTCTTACTCCAAACATGTCAAAATTTGTCAGGTGTGACCAGTCATTTGTTTCAATAACGTGTTAAGTGTAGGGTGGAATTTATTTATGACTCAACCCAGTAGTAAAGCGGCAAGTGTCCAATTAGATTCTGGGAAAATCCCTCAATGACATTCTTTGATATACAAAAGGTAAAGTTGCCCAAAAAAGTTGTCATGCAGTTGATTCAAAGCTAAATATAGTTATCTTGCAATTGGACTCAAATTAGCAAATTTACAAGAATTTGTAAATTGTTGATTAACAAGGATTTGTGGATGGGTGGAGGTAAACAAGATTCCACTTAATAGAATAGAAAAGAGTGTAATACTTAAACCACAGTCCTCAGCCACTCCTACATCTTAAGGGCAAGATTTTGAGAGAATTAAATTTGGAATGTGTGATAAGAATGTTTTGAATGAACATGGGCATTCCAAATTTCATGTACAGTAAGCTATCTCCAACTGAGAAAATGGAAGCTGAATTTTCTTGTTAGCAGTACAAATTGTCCTTCAAATATACAAGACAACTGTGGGCTTCGCTCTGAAAGCCCTGCATATATTGTCTTTGCAAATTTAAAATCTCCTATGTGTCATTTTTGTCGTAAATTAATTTTGCAGATATTTGAATAGCATTTTCAATTAGGTACCGAACAAAAAATCTATTTACGCTAACCCATATATGGCATTAAGTCAATGCAAGAGTTTTTCCGTTATCACTAATTAAGTCATTATTATTGAATATCCGTTGAGTAAGATGCGAACATCAAACATATTACTACATAATCAAGAAGTGCCAAGAAATGAATAACTGTGCTTCAGTTGTTAGTGCATTATAAATAAAGTGCAACAAGTTATATTTAAGTGAAAGTGAATCAAATATGTTTAATGGTGCTTTTAAGTGAAAAGTGCCCTTGAACAACAGATATTAAGAAAGTGATGATGATAAGAAAATTAAGAAATTTCTTAAGTGATACGAGAGCTATGGTTCCATTCTGGAATATTCCGACTCCCAAATATAAAATGGAAAAGTGCATTTAAGGAAGAGTATTATGAGAAGTGATTTTGGAAGAACACAATATACTAATGTATCTGAATGAACTGTATAATAACAGACACATATCGGCGTATAACTTATTTGGAGTTAAAATAAAGTAACATGCGATTTTAGTAAAATGGTGCAGTTCATTATATATATAAAAAAAAAACAGTAAATCTCCTTCAAGAATTAAGAACATTCATGTGAAATTTTATGTTTCCAACTAAAGCAGTTTCAGAGAAATGCATATCCTTCAACAAATTCCCAGCCATGTACAGTACACCCATTAGGACACTAATACCGATTTTGACAAAGAACACTCGTGTTTACAACTAAAACGGTTTCAGAGATATGCGTACCCTTCAAAAAAAGTTTGTTCCTCTCTTTACACCCCTTAGTCTGGATGCAGGTTTTTGTTGTTCTTAAATTACAAACACATTGAATTAGAAAGAGAAGTTAAGCATTAATTTATCAAATACTGTAAGCAATTCTTGTAAATTTTATCTTGAAATCAGCCTAAGGATTTTGATGAAATGGGGTGAATCTACCGTTTTCGGGTGCGAGAAAGAGATTTAGCTAGGTCTTGACTTCGGGAAAACTCATTTAGGGGTAAATGAAAACTTAACTTTTCTTTTATTGTCTACAGTGTTCTTACTTTATTTTCATCTTAATAAATTCGTCTTCTGTGCATTTTGACATGTACTAAAACAATGATTTTTAATTTTTTTTTTTCCTTTCAACATCGTCTGTATTCACTGCGGAGCCATCCATTCCCCAAATGGGGGTTAAATAAACAGATGATTGTAGGTGTTAAGTATGGCTCGCAAAGAGTGATGATGTCACATCACTATTTCTTGTAATTTGTTTTTACACTTTCTTGTGCCTATCGGCAGCTAAAATTTGGTATTCAATAACTACTTGAAAGTCCTAAATAAATGAAAAAAATTTCAAGGAAGGTTTCGACTTGTCAAACCTAACCATTCCCTAGTTAGTGTCATAAGTTTAATACTTAACCGATAACTTGAGCTGTATAACTTTTTCTAAAACAGCTTTAGTTCATGGCATGTCTTTTCTATTCTTTTTCATAGAAGTGGCGTAGACTTGTCAATTAGTTATGGGAAATGGGTTGATAGAACAGAGAACCACTTACTTGTAAGTCAGTTCAATAATGTCTTATGTTGTGTGAACACATACATATTAATTTTACACTGCTTTTCTTAATTCCCTATGTCTATTAAGCCTTTTCATTCATGCTATTCTTAAGTTATTGCATTTACAGATTTTTTTTAAACAAAAAAAAATTCAATTGTTTTTAAAAATTTGTATTCAATAAAAAGATGAAAACAACCTTCTACACATTATACATGAAATAAAATTTTGAAAGCCTCTTATGTAATTCAGAGATGACTTGTCTACATGTAAATAACTTAATCTTGATTATAATGTTGACAATGCAATATCTACTTAAGAATGATTTTTATTTTTTTTTTTTCTTAATACAATGAGTAATTCACACAGTTCAATTTATATCAATGTCCTATTTTAAGACATATAAATTATTTAACATAAATTCTTTTTTTTTTTATTATAAAAATTTCTTCTTATATATAAAAAGTTGAATTTCACAAAAGTCTTTCGATGTTACTGTGTTAATCTGAAAGTCAGTGACATTAATATTCACAAATGTTGAATACTACTATACTAGAATATTTCAATTTATATTTTCTAAATTATTTATATTAGTGAACTGCAAGTTAACAAAGCAGTACCATCTGATGTACATTAACTAATAAAGTCTTCAATTTACAATAATTTAAATCAAAATCTTAAAACCTACGGATTTCTATACTGAAAAGATCTATGGTTAATTGCAAAAATATGTTTTTAAAAAATATGAGACAAAAATGTAATCAACTGAAGTGAAAATGCTCTTCTTTCAGTATTCTATTGGATACACAAAATAACTTTGCAAACCTGACATACTTTTCACAATGGCAATAAAAAGGAATGCTTTGGAAAATTCTATGAGCAAATAGATATTATTTTCAAAATTTATTTCGTAACAATATCCCTTTTCTCTATTGCTAAAAAAGAATTTTGGCTAACTTCTTTTTCTATATTTGTTTCAGGTACATTTTTACTTAATGTAGAATATATGGACTGGTGTGAAGTTCTTTGTATTTTGATGGCAAAATTCACTACAACATTTTACGTTATAGGATTCCTTTATTTCTTATTTAAATTCCAATAACAAAACACATAAATTAAGCAGTTATTTAAGTACACCTAGCATAGCAAAGAATTTAATTTTCCTTCTTATTCAAGTCTGCACTTTTTTGCTTTCTAATTCAAAATATGTTATATGCATTGATTTAGCTCCACTAAATAAACAGTTTCAGATATTTATTTATTTATTATAGGTAAAAACAAATGTCATGTTTACAAAGTTAATTTGTACTGATTATGCATTGCATGCTAATGAGTCTTTAATTTTGATTAACAGTATTACAGCAATTTAAGATTCAACCTAGTGTTCATTTTTTTTTTTTTAATAAGGATAAAATCAATATCAAAGAAAACAAAACAAAACAAAAAAAAATCCATTAAATATTCTCTTAGTTAACTGGAGCTAACAGCAACTTCACTAAAAATTTTAATTTTGCAAGTAATTAAATGTCTTGAATTTCTCTCAGCATCTTAGATCGGGAGGTCAGGAAATTTTTATTGTTAAGAAATTGCACATTTTACAATCACTTTCCTTTTGGATTACTGTATATATATATATATTTCATTTTAGAAATTTTAACAACAAAAATAAATAAAAATCTTATTGCATTTGTTGAGTTTCATTAAGAAGCCTATATTAGAAGTCATCTATCAGGTTAAAAAAGTTATAAAATCTTTACAATCTTCAATGTACTCAGGACAGTTTTCCTCTGACACTTAGGCTTCCTTTTTTTAATATTTTAAGTAGCTGATTTTATTACAGCACTGTCATTTATTGTTTTTTAAGTATTAGTCCATGAATGAACCTAACATTTAAAATGCCAATAATTTTACAGTAACCAAAATAAACAATTCATATTTATACAATAAAATGATTTTAAAATGCTTAAAATATTTTCAAAATATTTTACAGAATTTTAAGTATTTTTTTTCTTACAGCAAAAATTTATTCATTTATGAAAAAAAAACTCTAAGGAAATAAGTAATAGCAGATCTAATAAAAATTTGTTAAAATATTTCGATTTCAATGTCAGGTGCACAATTGTAATGAGTATCTTGAAGTTTGTGTAGGAAAGCCAATAGGAAAGTATTAAAAAAGATTAAAATAATTTTTCCAACAACCATAAATTTTAAGGTTATTTTTTGTAATTACATTTTATTAAAATTATAAAAAGTGTGAATATAAGCTTCATTGCACAGAAATACAATTTTCTTTTTTATTAAAATTCATTGAAATTAGGAATAAAGAAAAATTAAAAAGATAGCGATTTCTCCCCAAACGTATATAGTTTCAATATAGACTGAACACTGATATATACAGTACATGTATATATTTGTATATAATACAAGGACAACATATAATATTTATAAATTAGGCTACAGGGGAAATTATTCACACATACTGACAGGAAAATCATTCATAAACAGAAACAATGTTTAAATTTGATTTATTAATATACTGGAAAAAAAAATAGTATAAAATATTAATTATGCTTTTTTCTTTAATTCAACTTATGAAAACTAAAACTGAAATTTTGAACGAATATCAAACTTAATGTATGCAAATAAATAATTATGTTGAGAGGAGATCTATATTCAATGATATTTTTTAAAAAAAAAAAAATTCAGACTTTGAATGGGCATGGTAAATGGGTATATGAATATGTATCATTTATATAAACCATTCTATGAGACCAGAAATTATTAACCGTCTGAAAGGGCAAAGACAATTCTTCACAAGAATACAAATTTAATAGATTACTTTATGCTTACCTTAGTACTAATGAAATAAAATATGGTAATCATAACTTCATTATTCTTTTCCTTTTTTGTTAAAAATAAAATCTCATGATTTTCCTATTCAGATATGTATGTACACTCATCAGTTCATTCTGCTGATAGAAATCAGCATTTCAAGATTTGCAATATACAAATTTTAAGTTGGTCAACTGAAACAATCGGTGGCTTAAAATCTGATATGAAAACATAACTTCGTTTTAGAGCCACTTGTTGGAACAGTTGCACTTGGTTTGGTTTTAATTTTTTTTTTCTTCCTTAAAATCTGTTAACAAAAAAAAAAAACCTATTAGGCCAGTTTCACTGCATAATCTTAATGCATTATCCCAGTTTAATTAAAGATAGGTTTATAAAATTATCATTCTTGCTAAACTTTCCAGCTTATGTTAAGAGACTATTGATGAAATGTGTTTCATGGAAAATGAACAATCTTTAGTAATGTTAATATCGGCATCAAGTCATGATAGACATGTACCTGGTCAGTATTTCTACAGATTGTACAGGCACAGGTTATTCAAAAATAACAATTCTTATACATGCTGAAAATAAAATTTCACATGATCACAGATGGTAAATATTGTGCTTCATTAGATGGAATCTGCAACAAGTAAAACAGTAGTGACTGCAAAAATACAGACTAAACCACATAGTAATTATTCCTTCATACACTGACATCTTTATAAGGATTTACGTGCTGAGGCAATTATAACGTCTAGTGTGTAATTCAACACTTTTATCTGGAAAATAGATTGTTAACTGAGGCCACAAGTATGAGCAGGAGTGTTGAATCTCAACACAGTAACAGCTGGAATCATTTTTTTTTTTTTAACCCCCCATCTTTTAACATCTGCTCCTTTCAGTGATAACTTTTATTCAGATATATGTGTTTTAAAAATCTCACAACTGAGTGATTCAGGTGAAAACATTGATGATGAACGGCAGCTTGGTAAAAGTCACGATGATGTAAACAAAAAGTTATGTGTGAGTGGGAACCTGTTTTGACTTCTCTGGCCTTTTTGTTTCATAATGGTAACATACAATGTAACGTAAACGAACCTGTTTTTTATTAAATACAATGTATTCATTATAATTTGTGCTCCGATGAATTTCTTCCCCATATTTGTTGACCCTTGTAATTGCTGAACCTAAAGGTATAGTTATACCTACAAAGATAGAAAAAATAATATAAACAATCATTCCTGAAAATATTATTGAAGAGTAAAGCCAATCTTACATTCTGCTAGCAATATCATCAAATAAATGTAAAACAGGTAAAATTTTGTAAGTGTTTATTTTGAAGATTCAAAACAATAATAAAAAGAGAAAAATTAATTTTTAATCAGATTATTATTCTTTCAACCATTATTTATAACTCAGCAAAACTAGTTTCTTTCTTAAAAATGTGGGCAAGTACCCTATACCAAATGACAGAAACGAGATGTTATTTTTAAAAACGAAGCAATGGTCTGATTAAAGAAAATAAAAATAAAGATGAACTTCAATTAAAAAGATTCTCTCATTTTACAAGCGGCTAGAGTTGTTTTGCAGGCAATTTTTAATCTTATTAAACAGAAAACAAATTTAGTACTTAATAAACTATTTTAAAATTAGCACTCGTTCTTCTGATAAAACCGAAAATCCATTAGAGGGCCTGTGTTTGTAAGTGAAGCAACTTATAGAAGACATTGAAGATACAGCCTCCAACAATGTGAACGTGAATTTGCTAACACAAAGTTAAGACTGATCCAACATTTATCTTTCAATCCTCCCCTCCCTTAGCACTACCAAAAGAAACTTTATTACAAATGGTGAATCCCAGATTGTGATTGGAGCAGCAAATAACTTTCCCTGTTTGGAGGCATCTGCAGCAAAAATTAATGAACGGAATGAAACCAAGATTCAGGTATAGTCTATTGAGGGCATGAAGAGAAGAATTCTGCAACAACAACAACAACAACAAAATATCAAAAGTCGCCGATAGGAGAAAATTTGGTACTGTCGGAACCAGCAAATTGCTGAATAATTACAATGAAGGCACACAAAATGGACTATGAAACTTCATGAACATACAGTAATGAATGGATTTTGAGACTCACAGGAAACGTTCTGAAACAACACAACAATCTTTAATCATCAATTGTTTGTTAACAATCTGTTATCGACATTAATCAATTAGGGTCCTCTGGACCACGTGCAACATTTTTAATGTGCTGACCTTTCTTGTGTACAACGTTTTGTATTTGGTCTATGACGTTCTCTACTGCTGTGCGTAAAGTGTCAGTTTGGATGTTTGCCCGTCGTATCCATCCGAACAGCCCGTCGTATGTTACCTTTCAACGAATGTAGGTTTGTAACGCCACCAGTATACACAATGGATTTCAGGAACCCCTACAACCAAAAGTGCCATGGGGTCATGTCCGGGGAATGAGGCGACCAATCTATCGGAAAATATTGACTGATAACCCTCTCATACCCGAAATGCTGGCATAACAGGTTCTGTACTGCACGAACAATATGGGTCCTGCTCTATCTTGCATATAACATGTCGAGTGTGTGCATTGTCTTTGTTGCAATTCAGGAATGACAAACGTTTGCAGCATTTGCAGATATCTCTCTCCATTAATGGTACAGGTAACAGGACCTGTAGGAGTCATAGTCTCAAAAAAGTATTGTCCTAATATGAACTCTGCTGTGAATCCACACCACAGTTACTTTTGGAGAACGCAGTGGCACTTGATGAATCACTGAGGGACTTTCACATACTCAGATTCGGCAGTTCTGAGTGTTGACTGACCCATTCAGATAAAAATGAGCCTCATCTCCCCACAATATGTTCCAAGGCCAGTCATTGTTGATATCCATTTGGGCAAGAAATGTTAGCGCGAAAGTCAGGCGCTTATCATAATCTGTAGGTTTTAGTTCTTGCACACGACTGATCTTATATGGATAGAAATGCAGCATTTTCCGTAAGATTTTCCAGACAGTCCCATAAGGCATATCAGTTGGCGAGATATTGCACGAGCGCTTTGATCACTACTAGTCCCTGTGTCGTCGAAACTGCAGTGGCAACTTCTATTACTGTGTTGTCTGATACTGGTTTTCGTCCTCTGTAGGCTCTCACTTAGGACGATCGCTAAGGCGATCCAGTTTCCTCGAATTCATGAATCATAGCTCGCAGTGCTACAGCAGACATTGGACCTTTACGTAGGTTATGAAGCCTTCGAAAGTCCCTAAGAACCGCAGCCGAATTGCACTCTTTAGTTTAAAACAGCTTTACAAGAACCGCACATTGAGGTGAGGTAGGCCGCATCTTGAGCACAACTCAACAGTCAATCAACGAACTGCTTGACTGAATGTTTGCTCTTCCCTTTTTAAAAGGATTGAGTAGCACTGCTGTCACTTCTGCACTTGAAAAATTGCATAATCTACATTTAGTGACAGCAGCGCCAAATTTTTTCCTATCAGCGACTTTTGGTACTAATTTTTTTTTTTTTGCACAATTCTACTCCCCATGCCCTCAATAGACTATACCTGAATTTTGGTTTCATTTCGCTCATTAGTTTTCGCTGCAGATGCCTCCAAACAGAAAAAGTTATTTTATGGCCACCTTGTATATTGTCTTTAGTTCAATAGCACTACTACAGAATTAAGATATATATATATTTTTTACCAGTATCTAGTAAATTGTCTACATAATAAAAATCAGAAAATATAGCCCGCCTCCTTTTTTTTTTTTTAACAACATGTCTATAATGCGTTAATTTGTTTATATAAGTAGAGGAATAACATTAAACATGAAATTGTGTTTGTTCCTATACAATTTTTGATGTGGCGGCTTGTGTTTTAAGAAACACAATCAGAACATTGAGCTACAGCCATTTATCTTTATTGTCACAATATTTTATCCTAAGAATGATGTCATTCTTTCCACCTCTTCTCCTTAATTTAGAAGTCATCACTTTACCACCTGTACTTCCATAAAGCAATCTATATCTCGTTGAGATAAACTGTTATATTTACAGTAGTTTTCTTTATTTACTAGGAATTTAAGATTGTTTGACACTTAGTAGCATTTGTATTATTGTTGTTATAATTATTTTAGGGCATTTTTTACAAGACTTTATAGGTTTCAAAAATTCCACATTTCAACTCTATTTTTCATATACCGTATATGCTCCAATAAACGCCGAGGCTCTTATTGTCACCCGGGTCTTTGATATTTGCCTACCAGTACTAGTGTAAGCGCCCGTATCTTTATATAGTCGTGCGTAATACCTTACGGTACATTGCCTTACAAAATGCTGCCGAAACGGTCATTTGATATTGCCTTTAAGATTCATGCGGTGGAATGCGCGAAAGAAACTTCCGGTGAGGCGGCCACCCGTCATTGCGGATTCGGACGACTTATAGCAGCGAAAGATACAGAAAGACATTGCCATTTATCTTTAACAGTCTTATGTAGCATGTGAAATTCAAATTAAGCAGCTATTTATAATATTAGCCGGTATTTATGTGTAAAAATATTGCGATCAGAAGGTTTTTGTTAATAATGGCCGGCCTCTAATAGTAGCCAGTCTCTTATTAAGTGCGGGGAACCGAGGCTAGTTTTGCAAATAAATGCCGGGGGCCTCTACTGGAGCATATACGGTACATTTCTTTTACATGAAATTCCATAATCCAGTGATTTTTTTTGTAACACATTTCAGAGAAACAACTGTTTTGAAAACTTACCAGATGTTAAGGTTAAATTGTATTTAGGATCTGGGAAGTAAGTTCCAAAAATTTTAGTGCTATCAAACCCTTCTTGAGGACCTTCAATTTCTTCACCATCTACATTTAATTTCACATTTCCTAAAGCAACCTATAAAGAGACAGAAATAAATCACAAACATATGCAAACTGAGCGTAGAATTAAAAATCCACTTTTTCTGAAATGAAACAAGCAACGAACAAAAAATGGCAACTGGCAATCCTCATCAAAAAATCTTTTTCCTTATTTCCAAGATCAGTTAAGGATAGCTAGTGATTAAAAAGGTTTTAATTTCAAAATGGAGCAGAACAAAAATATTTTATCATAAATTATTTTTCTGAACTTTTGATATGTTTAATGTTATTTAATAGTTTAACACCAAGTATTTACCTCACAAAGAAGAATATACTGTGTCTGCGAACTTTGGTTCCTAAATGATTCTGTATAGCCACGACTCTTCTCAAACATATCCGAGAAATAAACTCCCTAGTTAAAGCAAAAAAAAAATTACTATTAGCTTAATACAATATAAAACATTTTTTTCTGAAATTTGTATAATTTATATTGCTTCTTTAGTAAATAATAATAATAATAATCATCTATTGACACTGAACTTTCAAAAAGACTTCTTATAAGTATTGATTTACTTTGGAAGTTTGACTGTAGCATAAGTGAAATTCAATTGATATTTTGGAAAGTAATTCTAAGCCCATGGTTAGAATTTGGTGTAGAAATCAAGACTTTCATTCAACTTTCAATCTTACAAAAAGAAAAAAAAAAAAAATGCTTGTTTGCTCACTGTAAGATTTAATTTGGGCGTTTTTTTTTTTGTTTTTTTTTTTTAACTTTGAGGAAACTCATTGAGGCTGGTGG
Organism: Thereuonema tuberculata; assembly: GCA_023159025.1. Taxonomy (NCBI): domain Eukaryota; kingdom Metazoa; phylum Arthropoda; class Chilopoda; order Scutigeromorpha; family Scutigeridae; genus Thereuonema; species Thereuonema tuberculata. The sequence goes on along the minus strand of JAFIDM010004315.1, from coordinate 10,590,467 downwards.
TTGCTGGCACATGAATTCCTGTTATGTATTTTCTTGTATGGTTTGGGAGGTGCCATTTTATTTTCTACCATTATTATTTAAACAGGCCTAGTAAGAAACATTTTTTTTTTACTTTCTTTTATTTTTTTAAATTAACATTCTTTCTGTTCACTATAAATCTTAAATTTTGTCTTTATCTTGAAACTGCATTCAATATCCTAAGAATACTATATTATATGAAATCTTATTATATTTTTCAAAAATAAGGCTCACAGAAGCCAAACTGCTCAACTCTTATCCTTATCCATTTTTTTTTTTTTTGACATTTTTCTAATTCTATTGCATTTCTGGTCTCTGAAAAGATGCATTTTCTTTATGCTCCTTGTGCTGCTATCAGTAGCACAAGCCTTTTTTGTTTTACTTTTTTGAATAGGTCAAGGTCTTACGAAATTATAAGAAAAGAGAAAACTTTTAGGGCTTTTTTTTTCTATGGTAAACAAACTGCAAACTTTCTTGAATAGCAAAGAAATAATCTGCACGGTTTTGCAATAGGGGAAACCGAATGGGGGGGAAGAGACAAAAAAATAATAATCAAAATTCAAGACTTATGAATGTTTTCTCTTTTCGGATGATTTTATTATATTTTTTTTTTCTATTTTGCATAAAATAGAATATCAATTGAAATTTTTTACTATTCATAATTCATTTAAATACTTACTCGATTAAATTGTGGTAATGTTGGTGCATTAGGATCACCACACTGCAGTCCTCGTGTCAAGATGCTTATTAAATTGGCAACTGGTGTACCATGCCAGAGAAACCAATGGTTATCTACGGAACTATCCATTTCCAGTTCAGAATTTCTAGCTACTCTGTAAACTCCTTGAACACAAGGCTTTTCCTCATGGGCTGAAATATAATTGAGAAGTATTAAAGACAATTTTAAAAATCTTAAGGAATTCTACATATAAAGATGAGTTTTTCTGCATAAAATCAGTACTTTTGGAAGTAGTTTAAAAAACAAAATAAAGCAATTATTTTTCTTTGTAATTTGGATCTATTCTATTCTGCTTTTCAAAAATTTTGAATGATACTGTTGTACTTCGACCACACTTTTGTCCTGTATTAACTCATGTTTTCCTCAAATATTTGATCAATCATCAGTTTTAAATTTGTCATTGAAGTACGCACATCCTATCCTTTTTTAAAGCTTTCCAAAATTCATTCCAGTCTGAAGCATAACAAAAGAAGTCAAACTTTTATATTATCACCCACAATCCACAATTTTCAGTTTTAATTTAAGTTAAGCAAGTTTAATGGCTTCCCTTACTTTTGACTGTTTTTTTTTTTTTTTTTTAGTCACTCACAAAAAGATGTTTTTATAAAAATAGCCAAATAAACAACCAAGCAATATACAATTTTACTTTTTTAGTCTCCATAAAGAAATCGTCAATGTTCTTTGTACTTCACACTATTCTGTATGACTTACGAAACACAATCAAATTCTATATCTGAAAGTACCTTCGTCAACTTGTGGACAGATCATTTCATTTAGCACTGGTCTGATTGCTGATGAAATAATGAAACTGCTTATTTTGTTTTTATCCATTGTAATCCCCAGTTTACAAGACAAAATAATCTTCTTGTGATTTGTGGTTGTCTTGATTTAAGAAATATAACTAGAACATACTTTATCTTTCAATTCTATCACATTCTTCAACAAAAGTTCAATATATTTTAAGTGATACAACACGCTTTCATCCAAAACATCATTATAATAATCTCTTATTCTAAGCTCAACATATCGTCTATAAATGTACAAAAACACAGCATTATTCATATTATATTACTGAACATTTATTTGAATGAAAATGTTGAGGGCAAATCTGTACAATTTACACTATCCAATCATATGGCTGGTTGGCTAATCTTGATGGCTGTTTCTTAACCTTTGAACTATTAAGTGGGATATTGTGATTACCACAGGTAATATTTTTATGCAAAAAACAATATAGCTAATAACAGATATTTATATCTTCATATTTAATAAGCTTTTTTGAATTAAGACAATGCATTCTATTCTTATTTTTATTTTAACTTTTGTTAAAAATTTGAAATTAAACAAACATGTTGATACACACACCATTTTTATTTATGTTTTCTTCCTCCCCTAATAATATTGATAAAATTAATAGGTTAATGAGCTTTTTAATTATATTATTTGTTTGTTTCTCTCATTCTAGACTTTAAAATATCAATAATAAGCAGAATTTTCAAAAATATATAAATAAAATGGCTTCGAAATTTATCTGGGCTAATTTGACTTAGGAAAAGAAAGGTGTTGAAAATCTTAGTAATCACAATAATTCAACGGTGTCAATAAAAGTAAGTTGGCTCTTTCACTTCTCTTTACCAACTAAGCTGAATTCCATGATTTAACCTTCTTAAAACAGCATAAAGAGAGATAGTGAAGATTTAGTACCATTTCTAAAATTCATTAGAAAAAACATTTGTTGCAAGTAGTTTAATTCCAAACATTAAAATGCACCAGAATGTTGCGTTATATATAGCTTTCATTGAACACAAAAATTTAAAGCAGCCAAATTTCACAATCAGTTTTAGAAGAATGCAAATACTATTCTCACACTTACTTGTGTTATGAATATACTGTAAAATATATTGAGATTCTTCATCATCTTCTGCCATCAATGAAATTTTGCAATTCATTGAATAATATATGTAATCCAATGGATTTATTTCTGAAATTGAGAAAAAAAAATTAGTTTAAAATTAAAAACTTAAAACAATATAAATTTGAAGGTTTTTTTTGTTTTTGTTTAAGACTTTTTATAAATATAATCTAATATTGAATTATCTGATTTTTGGTACAAAGGATTTGCTGAAGACAATAAAAGGTACACACATATAGAAGATTAATTTAAATAATAATTTAATTTTACTTTCATTATTTTTTCTAAGCAAAATGAGATTAAATGTAAAGTAACAGCACTGTAGCATTACTGTGGCAACATGTGATGTTGTTCTTATAGCTATAAAATATCTAACACGACGTTTTTTTTTGTTTTTTTTTTAAATATTTTTTATATTAATTTACAGGACAATATTATGCAAAATGTGATTTTGTAACTGTGAAAAAGAACATTCTGAACCTGTTTTCACAAACTGTATATTTCCATGCATTCAAATGACAATGGTATAATAGTTATATATTAAATTCCAAAAAGAGTTAATATCTAATAATATGTATATTATTTAAATATACATTAAATAATAAATTCATTAATTGCAAAATTATGGGAATGTTTAAATGGAAATTGGTAGAAGATCTGTTATAAAATATTACACTAGAGTTGATAAAAGTGAAGATTATTTTAAGCTGTTACAAATGTAGTTAAAATATCAAATATGAATTAAAATTTTTGAATTAACACACAGTAAAATTTATCCTTTAAAAATAATGTGAAATTAAAATAAATGTTAAAAATACAGTTCGGCAGGTTGAAACTGTCCTTTTAGCTTTTAATTTTAAACATTTTTGAATGATAATTTTTATGATGGGTGAATTAAAATTTTTAAATTTATATTTGATATTTTAACTAAATTAAATGAATACTTTAAATACTTGTTATAAATATAATTTTATTGATTAACCCCAGCAAATGTGATTATTTGCAAACAAAAGTTATGTTTATTTTAGATTTTGTACTCATATAAGAAGATCTTCATCTATGAAAGCCAAGTTGGACCAATGCTTTCCTTAAAAGTATATTTTAAACCCAACTAGCATTCAGATTTATTAGTATCACTTTTCTTATACATGTTTTAGAACACAAATCTAACAAGAAGCTGTAAACTTGTTATACTCTTCTGAATGAAATTTTGGGTCCTACTGAATAAAAGGTTAGAAGAAAACAACAGATTCTTCAGAAGCAAATGTACATATGTTGTAAAGGATCTCACAGGGAATTTCACCTGATGAAGACTCCTTGTAATCAGAACAATACACAACAACTTTAGCACTATAGTCCTAAATGAAAACACTAATCCAAACTTAAGTAGGAAATGACTATAAGAGAAGGGAATATCAAAAGGTTTGAAGTTAAAGTTTTTGCAAAGATTTCTTAAGAAATAGATTCAATAATATCTTCATGAAAAATATGCAAAGACAGAGGATGTATGTAACCGATTTAATGATACTGAACATTGTTCCTTAGAAATCTTTTGGCATGAAATGAACTGT
>JAFIDM010004315.1:10514459-10585827 GCA_023159025.1 Thereuonema tuberculata | reverse complement strand
ACAGTTCATTTCATGCCAAAAGATTTCTAAGGAACAATGTTCAGTATTTGATTAAGTTGATTAAGATCATACTGTTAAGATGCCATTGGCTTGGGGCAATATCTTCCTGCCAAAATATGTAACTGACAAACCAACAAAGGCAGAATCTGCTAATTTAATCCCAGATCATCAAATTAAAAGAAATATACAATACTTAGAAATTTAGGAAGTATCAAGAGCACATAGGTAAACTTGAAGGTTAATGAAGACTAACCAATTATTAACTGGCAATAATGTTCATGTGAAAATTAAGATACAATTTGGAAATGTATGTCAAGGTTATGAAGATTTTTCAGGAACAGAGAAAAAAGATAAATGAAAACCCTTAGGTGAGATAATGGGATAAGTTAACAGATCAGTCATGACAGAATTCTTAACATGAATGTTATACTGATGAGAAACAGGAGATGTTGAATTGAGAAAGTTCACTTTTAAAGATTCACTGGATAAGCAGAATTTAAAATATTTGGCTGGCCAAAAGATCTCATTCAATTTTTAAGTAAAAATAAGGCATTTTTCATTTGCACCAATAATTTTATTGAACAACGTATTCAGAGGTTTGTTCCACGACCTTCTGCCATCTTTCAGGCAACTTCATAATTCTATCTTCCCAAAACTTTTTATTTTTTTGAGCAAAGAACTATTCCAGGTGCCTTTTGCAGACTTCCAGGAATTTAATTTTTTCCATTAAAATAATTTTGTGAAGACCGAAATCAATGGAAATCCGAAGGTGCAATGTCTGGTGAATACGGCGGATGAATCAGAACTTCCCAGCCAAGCTGTAACAGTTTTTACCTGGTCATCAAAGAAACATATGGTCTTGCATGCTTATTTTCTTCCATCTTCAATATTAAACTGGCTACACAAAATTCACCAATTTTGAAAAAAAATTTGTTTTAAATGCAAGCTAATATGACAGCTGCCACAATACAATCTAACAAATGGTGTCGAATGACATTAAAGATAGCTAAGCGCTAATAGAGCCTACTTATGTAAAAAAAAAAAAAAAAAAAAAACTAACAACTTTTTGGCCAACCTAATAATTTGATTCAAATCCATATCATTAACATCAGCCAAAATGTATCAGCTCCTGAAAATAATTTTTTAAAAATGTTAAAAGTGTTTGCAAAAAAGTATCAAAATAATTATTACCTCCGAGTCGAAATTTTCCACCTAATAATAATTTGCTAGTAATTTCCAATTCTGACATGTTTTCCAGTTGGTCTAAACAAGTTTGAAGCCTGCTTAAGCTTTCTAAAGGTTGAAGCTTTTCATAGGCATAACCAAATTGGGGCACTACTTGGTAGTATTCATTGCTGTACACAATTATCTATAAAGACAAATATATATGGATACTACATTTCAATCATTCATATTTAATTTACAGAATAATTATTTTATTTACAGAATACAGAGATTGGATATCTGTAGAATGGTTGCTATAAACCTTGCACCATTCATTCTATTTGAAAAGACAAAAACCTCAATAATATTAACAATCAGGACGGTATGGGAAGAATGAAAGTAAGTATATTTAGAATAAAATATTAAATTAAGAAAAAAACTTCAATATTTTTAACTGAAAAATGGTAATGATTGCACTGCAAAAAAAAGATAACTTTCTTTCATTTTTTATTTAGCAAAAAGAATGAGATCAAATTATTCAAACTGCAGAAAAAAAAAGTTAAGGAATATCCTGCTTTCATTGCCAAAAATGATTAAGCAAAATAGTTCCAACAAACCTTTTCACAGACTTCTGTAAGTTTATCTCTTCTTTCAATATCATCTTCTAATTTGTTTTTCTCTATTACAAGTTCCCTGTAAATCAATCAATAAATAAATTAAATAAATAACAGCATGTTTAAAATCAAATAATTATGAGATATATTCTTTAAAGGGAATAAAACTTACCTCAACTTTGATATTATGTCTCTTCCCTTGTTTATGGCTTCTTCAGATAAACGACCGAATGGTATAACATTAATATCAATTCCAATATCATGACAAGCTTCTTGCAACATATGAACATTTGTCTAACATATGAAATAAAACGAGAAATTAATATTTTTTTTTTATGGTTAAATATATTCTAAAATTTTTTTTTTATAAATAATATTCTAAAAATTTTTTTTTATAAATAAAGGTACATTTTTCTTACTTTAATATATTTTATATATTCATAAATAACATTCAAGAATTAATCTCGAATAGGGCTTCCCAAACTTTTATGATGCGAGACCCACTTTCAAAAACCCATTTCAATTTTTCGCAATTTTTCGCTTGTATGCATATTTTAAAAGTAGGGGGATGGGTTTGAATAAAAAAAAATATCGCCTTACTACTTTTCAATTTTTTTTATCGAATCCACTTAATTGCATAGATACTGGAAAACTCCCATTGAAATATATTAAAAAATACTTAACCAAACAGGGATTTAATTTCAAATAAACAACCTTTACATGTTTCATAACTAATAGTTATATTCTCAAAAGCACACAGAATTTCAAATCACAACAATAAAATGTTACAAATGACGTTTGAAGATAATATAAACAATAGCAGTAAGTCCATGTTTTTACGTAACAATAAAAATTTAAATAAAGTTGTGAGGTCCAGAATCTCATGTTTTCTGCTGATTTTAATAAATAAAACTTCTTTTATTAATAATTTACTTTTACTGTTAGAAGAAGCTAGAATAATCACATCTTCCCAACCAATGATATCAGTGAAAAAATTTACAATATGGTCAGAAATTGTCGAGTTTTGAGAAACAATTCTATGGTGTTTTAATCTTTTGAAATAATTTTTGATTAGTTTAACCAATATAAATTTTATGACAAGTATTACAAGAACATTTGTATACCACTCCTGTTTTTTTGTTTGAATTTTTTTCTATTTTGACTTTTAAAGGTGAAAAAATATTAATTAAAATGTTAAAAGATGCTTATTTATTTGAAATTAAATCCTTGTTTTGTAATTATTTTTTAATATTACTTAATATATAAATCTGTTAATTAGATACATAATGAGATGTATGTAAAGAATATTTCAATATTTTAATAATTAACGGAACCCACTCAAAATCAGCTCGTGATTAGTGGGTCACAACTAGGGATGGACGGGACCCGATATTTCGGGAAAATTATAATCCTGTTTATCGGGCGGGATTTGCTTTACTTCGGGATTTCGCGATTTATTTAAATTCAACAAAAGGCTTAATAAGGCAGAATAATCCTGGCAACTGAAGACTACAATAAATCATTGAGAAATACTCTGGACTATTTATTTTCCTTCTACCTCCCAATATTACATCAACAACAAAGTGTTTTCGTCATGGCGTTAGCGATCGACCGGCGAAACCAATAAACAACAGACGACAGCCTTCGTGATTTCGACTAGCGACAGACAATAGAGACTATTCGTTTATCGAGGTAAGTACCAACTGTGCAACTGCAGTAAACATCAATATTGTAAACATCAAAACCCGAACAACTATTTCCCATTTACTGAAGGAAGGACAATCCCGTCCCGATTTTTGGGAGGGAAAAAAAAATCCCGTCCCGTCCCGACCTAAAAATCCAATCCCGTCCATCCCTACTGTCCTCCAAATGAAAGTTGGCCGGCGGAAGTTTGAACTGCGCAGCCCTTCCGGTAGCTGATCAATTATGTTTTCCTATCACAATGGACGATGGCGTTTGTTTTCACTGAGAAAGACATGTTGATATCTCTAAATTAAAACTTCTCTCGACTATTTAGCGTTATTTCAATACCAGTCGCTAACAATAAGTATTTATATAAATAAATAAATATATATTATTTATAAATACAATGCTCTTTTGCAAAGTAACTAGCTATTACCGTAATGGCAGCGTCCTGTCATAAAATCAGACGGAAATGCCTGACCAGACTAATCGATCCTACATGCGCAGATCTCACAAAAACAGGGCGGCCATCTCTCATTTGGAGGACAATAGTCACAACCCATACTTTGGGAATCATAGATCTTTAGTATATTTTTTCAAATAAAAGATGCTGAAGTACTTCATGGAAGATAATTCCAGTAATCAATGCATTATCATTTTTTTTTTGCAAATTTTATAAAACAATTATCAAACTTTAAATATACAAAACTTGTTCAGCTACCAATTTCGCAAAAAGTGTTCCCTTAAATCTAAACAACTGTTGATGACTATGAGGCAGCTTATTTTTTTTTTTTATCTTAACATGGAATTTTAATAAGTAAAATTATACCTATAGTAAAATAGTTTATTAATATGTTATTGATTTAAAAGAGTTTAAAAGATTTTTAATTTCAAGACACCCTGCAATACTCACAATCATCAGATGTTTTGTCAGAAGATTTAACTGTCAAATGTTGGCAATAGCATTACGAAATTACTTCTGTCTATAAGGGATGGCAAGACTGAAGAAATTCCATAGAACGAATTTTCTATACAATTTCTTCGTAATGTGAATATCACAGTGGCAAAGGAAGTCAGACAGGAACGTCACAGAAAAACAGCATTTGGGAAGCTGATATATTAGTAAGAGTTAAACATGCAAAATACTGAAATTTAGGAATTTCTTAAAAAGTAATCTGGATTCACCCCAATCAGATTCAATAGAATAAAAATTAGGACCCTATAATGTTTAAGACTGAAGCATACCAAGTTTTTCAAGAATTCCTGTAATGAGCATGGTAGTTTGGATGGCACTTCTGATTCAAGATGTAAAGAAATATCACGTTGTTTTATTTGTCGACGCTGATCTATCGTCACTAAATGGTATTTTTTAGGATATGGTTGAAAACTAAAAGAGAAAAAGAAAAGTAAATATATAATGTATTTGGATTTTCTTTTTTTGTGAAAACAAAATACTAACAATAATTGAAAACTGGTCTATTTATTTACAATTTAAATCTCTAGTTGACAATTACCTTTTTACATCTGACCAATTATTGCCAGTTTTTGATTTAAAAATTTTACAGTATTCCTTTACAGCATCTTCTAAAGTACGAAAGGGAGTCTGCTGGAACAATCCTTCAGTTCCTATCCTTCCCCATCTGGTAAGAAGTGTGAAGAGATCCTTGCCTTTTTGTCGAATAATCTACAAAAAAAATAATCAAATAAACATGGGCCATTAGCTAACTTAACTGTTTTATCCTATAATAGTCTAATGAAAAATCAACTTAAATTTGGATAAATACTTTTAATTTACAAACCAAGTGTACATCTTATTCCATCTCTATTTCAAAATCATGTGCGAACAGAATCAAAAAATTAATTCTATTCAGAAAAACTTTTGCTTTTCTTAAGATATTTACACATCACTAATTTAACACTCTTACTTACTCATTTCTTTCTCATTATATTATTTCAATAAACATCACTTCTTAAAAGAAGGTTTAAAGTAGGCACTGCATTGAAAAATTGACAACATGCCTGCGTGTGTTTTGAGCATCACAATTCAGCACTTCTGACTTAGGTGTTGTTTATTGTTAAACACAAAACACTGTCACTTTAAAATTTCTCTTTCAAGAAGAAGAAAAAAACAAAACAAAACAAAAAAACCAGCCATTTCACTTGATTTTTATTTTTATTAACTTACGTAAAGAAAATTATTGCTTAAATTAAAAAAAAAAAAGACCTTTCCAGGAGGAAATACATTTTTATATAGTAAAACATTAAGACACTTTTCCAAATCCTAAATAGGTTGGGTTTTATTTTAAGTTCATTGATGCTTATTAGCAGTAGCATAAAAAGCAAAATATAATAAGCACAAAAAATGACAAGTTTTTCATTGTTCTTTGGTATCTTAGAATTGTTTTTAAAAGAAAGTCAAATTAAATTAGTGCACATTTTTCATACTAATTTATTTTTTTTAAAAGCACAAAACTTCAGTTACTTTCCTTGAATTAGATTTTTCAGTGATCCCTAAGTTTTTTTTTAAAGAAAAAAAAAATACTTTTGTCTCTAAAAGAAAACTAAAAATCTTACAACTTTCAGAAAAATTTCAGTAATGAAAGATCACCAATTCTCTATCTGGGAATTTGCCACCTTAAAGGAGGGATGGGGGCCTTGATGATTTTTCATTCAGAAGAAATCAATGTTTTTAATATACGTTTTAAGATGATCAGAGAGATGACAATGATATTCTATTTATGATTTTTTTTTTTAAACTCAGTTTAAATTAAAAAAATAAATAAGTAAGAAAGTTTGTTAGCTTAGGTTCAAACACAAAAAACATACATTCGCTAAGATCTAATCACATCTAGTTTTACACACAAAATTTAATGTTAATCACTGCATTACTAATTAATTCTCAATATATGTTAATGTAGTTAGAAAAAACTTTAAGTTCTGCATCAATTAAATTCTATGGTACTGAGAAATTCCTAAATCTCAAAACTATCTTTCCAGCAGTTTTGCTGCTTTGAAATTAATGGATAAAAATGAAAAATAAAAAATAATAACGAGATTTACAAAATTTTATAACAAAAGAAAGAAGCTAACTTAAAAAATAATAAAACATACCTGCATTTTATAATAGTTGTATCTACCCCAAATTCCATAATTTAGGTCAACTTTTGACAAAAGAACATCATAATACATGCTTAAATCTGGATCCATTATCACCTCCCTAAACCAAGAAAACATTTAAGATTACTCTTAATATCAGCACTTTTAATTATTCTTTTCATTTTTTTAAATCAGTATGTTATGGAAATTACAGAGGTCCTTCCATCACCATTAGTAAAATAACGTAAATAAAGAATTCTTGTTTAAACTGCCGATTGTTTAGCAAAGATTAATTACCAGAGGCAACTTACCCAGTGTCTTCCATTCCAGATTGAGAGTCTGGTTTGATAACTATTTCTTCTTCTGTATCTTCCATTGTCTCACTGTCCAAGCTTTTAATTAATTCACCTGCATCTTTCTTAAAATCCCATTCTATGCTTTTAACTTCAACCTGATCATCAAGTACTAAAGGTGATTCAGGTTTAATCTGAAAGAAAATGATAACTATATTTTTTTCCGTATCAAATGCATATAGTTGACTTGTTTTTATTCAGTAAGCCATCTGTATTGTATTTAAAATTAGTTTAGATGAGAATAATATGTTCTTTGTAGATAAATTTACTTTATCAATGCAGGTCAGAAAGTTTTCAGACCAAGTACATTTTAGTAATCATTCTATAGCTCTCAACAAACAATAAGATGGAACCATAACAGACATTCTAGGAAACCACTGACAAGGAATTCATTGCAGTTTTCAGTTGAGAAGTGTTCTCTTCAGATGTAAAATTTAAATTTCATCTGCTCATCTACCCTGAAGATGTTTTCTTGATCTTATCTCATTTCTAATTTAAATTTCTGTCGTTTACAATTACTGATTCTGGTTAAATGTTGTTTTTTTTGTTTTTTTTTAATCTCTCCGATGATCCATACTTCATTTATTGGCTGAAAAAAAGGCTAAATTCTTAAGCAATGGCAAAGCGAATAATGAAGCAAATAATTGAGAATGACACTAAAGAGGATAAGCTATAGAAACATGTCCATAATATACAGTGGAGCACCGTTTATACGTTTCTCGTTTATACGTTTTTTTGAATGGTCCCGGCAAATTCCAATGCATATTAACGTTAAATAATTTCACTTATACGTTTTCCTGAAATCGCAAATTTGATTTATACGTTTTTTTCAAGAACTCAAGAAGAGAGAAAATGCACATTTCAACCTCAGATTTCTACCTGCCGATTGTCCAATCTTAGAAAAGGCACGCAGTCTTAGAAAATTGCACTGAAAAACGTCTGCCAAGTTTGCAACAAACAACATGGGTTTTAACACCATGCAAGAATACCTCATTAGCAGTGAGTTAAATGATAAAGTTAAGATGGCACTTTTAACTGTTAACAATGAACTTTTTTCTCTGCATTCCAATAAGTCCGGCAACCTAAAATATCAAAATATTTTGTAAATGCTGAATGAATATGAATAGTAGTACTAGTTGTACATTAAATCCGGAATAAAAAGTTTTGTATTACAATACTTGTATTTCATTTTCATGTAATATTTTAATTTTCCTCTGACTTTTTATTAAATATATGTTTTAATATAGTAAGAGGTGTTGCAGAAGTATTTATTTGACTTTTTATTGTTGGTTATTACAAAATTGTTCGTAACTTTTGTGAATTTCGTTTATACGTTTTTTTTTTCTCAGTCCCTTGAAAAATGTATAAACGGTGCTCCACTGTATACAACAAGATCCTTGAACCATCAACACTTACAGAGGTTTAGAAAGACAGTCGAACTTGGTTAATTCAAAGTTGAAGCGACCATAAAAAAAAAATCAAATTATCCAAAATTTGAATTAATTAAAAACATTTAATTGCGTTGTATGAATGTCAAGGGACCGCGCAAAAAGTTTGAATTATTCACGATTTTAAATTAAAAACATCCAAATTATCCAAGTTCGACTGTATTATTAGACTTGTTCATTTTTACTGGAAATATCTCAAGAATTTACAAATTTCAATTAAAAGCAAGTATTAAAGATAAAAGACAAATTCAAATTTACATCCAACCAAACTCACTAATAAGACTTCAATTTATGTCTTACCTCTATTTGGAGATCATCACTTGTAAGTTTTTGAAGCACAGTTGCAATTTTACTGAACTTGTTTGCGATTGCCAACTGCAAGGGAGTTTCTCCATTTTTATTGGGCTTAATTAAAGGGGCACCAACCTCATCCAATAAATTCAGTAGCTCTATATTTTCATAAGAGCCATATTTACATGGTTTCACAACATAATGAACTACTGTCCAACCATTATTATCTCCATGGGTTAAATCTGCATCACTTGTCTTCCGAAAACCTTCTATAAAAACAAATATAAAAGAAAATAAATAAATATCTCAAAAATGTACATTTCAGAAACAATATGAAATTTTCAGTAGCAAAAAGAAATTTCGAAGCAAATGAACTTTGTGGCAATACAATTTCTGTCAGTTAACACACCTTCAGTAGATAATAAAATGCAGTATGGATTGATGAAATAGGCATATTCTTTTTTAGCTGAACATGCAGGATTGTAAACATGTGTGTTAGATCTGGATGCCTATAGAGACAAAGTCCTGGGACTTCACAAATGTGCCTATCAAGGTAGATCTGCTGACAAAGCTGGTCAAGTTAAGAGAAAACATATGGCAATGTAGACATGCATATTCTCATTTTGAAAATGGAATGAGGGAAGCTCCTGAGAAAGGGTGGCAATTACAATTCCAAAAATTAATGGTACTGTCAACAATGAACATCACAAGACAACTGATGCCTAATACTGATAGTGTGGTTAGAATGACATGTCTGATTATATGCTTAATTTTTCCACTGGTCTAAGAGATGCCAAGTCATTGTGAACTTAAGAAGAGACTTCCATTAGAAAAAGATGAAGCCCTTCAATGCCTGACCTTCAATTTTTCAAAGCACAACAGATAACCCTAGCAACAATATACCATCAGAGACCCTGAAATACTGATGCCTTTAAATCCATTTTTTCCATAGAGCATGATAAATAGTACTTGTAGATATTTCCATCTGTGATACACCTTTGTGTATTAACAGATCGAGGTATCTCTGCTCTCAGTCATTGCATTTACCACATCAGCTTTATATCATTTGGATGACTATTCACTGCACTGACCAACGTATTTTACTCATTTCTATAACGTGACACACATTCAAATGTCCAAGTGGTAGTATCTGATGGCAGCATTGTCTAGGAATATCTACTATGCACTAGCACATAGTTAAGTATTTCTAATCTCATGAAAGAATTGCATATTTTAAATAAGAGATGTTCTTTGAGAAAGCACAGGGATGTCAGAGGCTTTTTTTTTTAAATCATGTTTTGAAACGCTGACTTGGCCTACAAAGAACCATGTTGCAAATTTTTGTCTTACTGAACGCAATGGTAGAACTTAAAATCAATTCATAAACATTAATTTAATCATATTGTGACTGTCTGAAACTTACCATTTTTAAGAATTCTGTCTTTTGAAATGTCACCATTCTTCACTGGCGATTCTGTCTCTGGTACAGAATCTACTTCCATTTTTATTGCTTCTACCGTTTCCAACTTTTCTTTATCGCTTGCAATATTTTTCGTTTCAGGTGAAATTTTATTTTTAGTCTTTAAGGCTAATCGAAATCCAAGCTGCAAATATAAAAAAATAAAAAAAGACAATCAAAAAGACATAAAAATTGTAAGTCCCAGATAGATTAAGAAGTAATCAATGATGATCATATCAAGATTTGTCAAATTAAATTCAATTTCAGGAAGGCATACCATTAAAATTAGTTATTGTTCTCAGATGGAAAGTCTTTCATCGTGTTATGTGGAAAACTTTGAAGGAATACATGGAAATATTGATTTGAGCATGGTATATTACTTGGAAGGATTTTAATACCCAGAATATTTAATCATTAATGAAAAATTATTATCTACCCCTACTGAGAACATACCCCTGAATGTCAAACCAGCTGTGAGACACATGTGAACATATACGTGTACGTCTAACCAGCTTGAAGGATTAAAGAAAAGAATAAGTGACGATTCCTTTCTCAGGCAAGATAAAAGATTCTAATAATGAACAAATTCACAAGTCAACTGAGAGAATTATCAAATAGAATTTGACACTACAATGTCAAAATAGAATATGAACAAACATATATGGTAAGAAATAGATACTGTTCAGATAAAACCAAAGCCAACCCTGAACTGAATTAACTATCTTTTAAAGAACAGCTGTCGATGTGACCAACAGCATCATATCTTCTGAAAAAAAGGTTACTAAAATGCAAAAAATCATAGATTTATTGATTCTTTCTTAAAAAAAAAATAATAGTAGAGGCTATTTAAGTTTCATTGCAAGACATTTATCAACAATACTTTTAATAATTTCTGAATGATTGGATGTCTACAGGACAGATGGTGAACAGGACATACAATAATAATAATTATAGCTAAATCAAATTTAGAAAAAATGGTTAATTAATGCTACTGGTAGGGGAAACCAGTTTTACCTTAGTTGGTGTCTTAACATCAGGGTCAGTCTTTTGCTGGTCATCCTGATTTTGTTCTTGTTCTTCTGAATAGTCATAATTCAAAAGTAGTTTTACCATGCCAATGTTATTCTAGAAAAACAAAAAAGATTGCCATGCATTTTTTGTTGGAACATTTATATAAAAATTATTTTGACTAATAATTTATAAGACGATTCCTTAAACACGGTATGCACTAAAACAAACAACATTGAACATCAGAAGACTTTGTTGCTCATGTACACCACGTGATGACCTCATCGAACGTCATCATGGAAATGTAACAGTATGCTTATGTTGGTTGATGCTTGAAAGATGTTCAAATGGTGCTAACAACAGAGGAATTTTTTTTATTGTGCAGCATCTTTTTCGGTCATACAGAGTTGGATGTTCAAATGGACCAAGTTTTCTATACATTGGAAATGCATTTCAAGAACAATTTAAAAAACCACCACCCACAAACGTGGTTATGTTAGCAGTCATTAAAAAAAATTCGTTCGACGGGCAGCATTCTAACACAGCATAAAGGCTGCACTGGACTTCCAGTTACAGTCACCTAAACAAAGTCTCTGACGAACATCCTTAAAAATGAATCTGAGTCAAACATCTGAAACAAATGTTCAAGGAAATTGATGGTTTTGCCTATAAGATACAGATCGAACAATGTCTGAGCAATGCTGACAACAAGGTAAGAAATCCTTACTGTGCGACAATATTAGCGATTGCATATGATGAAGCTTTACTGTCAAATGTTTGGTTTTCTGATGAAAGCCATATTCATTTGAATGGATTTATCAATCGACAGACAATCCGCTTTCTGGGATTCCAACGGCCAGATATTGTGAAGAAACCACTCCATAGTGAGCGTGTTTTATTGAGGATGATTATGGCAATCCTGTGATTGAAACAGGAGCAATTCAGAGAAAACATTATCACACCGTTTGAGGGTGATCTCATCAGATTATGCTGTGCATGTAAGCTGTCACTCCGTACACAATGGTTCCAACAGGATAGGGCCATTTGCCACACAGCAAGGGATACACTTCAATTGCTTCATGCGAATTTTGGTAATCCCGTCATTTCCCATGGAATAGCCTTCCCATATCCGTCTCACTCACCTGATCTTATACCATCGGACGCTTACATTTGGGCTATGCTGAAGGAAGCTGTTTTCCAATAGAACCCACTGGCAATCATTGGTGACTTATGTCAAAAGATTGAGACATGCATCAGAGGAATGAAGCAACCTGTCTTCAAGGACGTTTGAGAATCTACGTGAGCATTATGAGTACTGCCTGCAACGCAACAAACAGAATATCGAACAGAAGCTGTGCCTCAGAAACGTGGAAATTGTCTTCCATGTACCGTAAGCTTCCTCTACTGTTTGTATTCTGTATGTCACAGAAACTTTTTTTGTACACAAATATTTCAGTATCGTTTGTTTTGGTGCATGCTGCATATCTGATATTTACACAGACCAAATTAATTGACTAATGATTACAAAGTGGAAAAAAAAAAATGGATACAAAACTGACAGTGCATCTGGTGATATCTAATGTTAAGGATTTTAAAGACATTAAAATCATCCAATTTCATTAACCTTTTTCAATATACATTTAATTTTTTTTGTTACATTAAGCAAGACAGTTTTTTTATTTATCGTTACAGAAATATTAGAACAGATGAAACTATTATTAATTACCGATTTCACTGCATGCATTAATGGAGTACATCCATTATTATCAGGAAAATTAACATTGGCTCCTCTTCTTAATAGAAAGGTTGTCAGATCATAGTCCTGGCAGCAAACAGCATGAATCAATGGCGAAAGTCGCCAATTCTGATTTATAGTTGCATTTGGTTCAGGAAGTTTTGGAAATACCAAACTCCCAGCTTCTGATCCTGGAGACGGATAACAACCAAGACTGTCTAATGCTGTGGTCTGCAGCAACTTTTCACACCAATTTCTGAAAGAAAAAAAAACAAACAAAAGAACTTATGAAAGACAAATCTGCAATTTCATCTTTTAATTTCTGTCAAAATAAGGAATGTAAAACTTAGGAAACATTTCCTATCAATAAATTTCCTTGATTTAGGATTTCAAATTTTCTTTTTTTCTTCTTCCCATTTTTAGCTGAAATATGAAAAATGTTTGAACTTTATATTCTAATTCCCCCGATATAAAAATTATAAGTACAGAATTGTTTAATAACTTAAATTACTTTTGCCACAACTATAAAATAATAATGGCAAGATAAGTGAAGAATGTAGTTTTAAAAAGTTGTCAATCACTGTTTCAAGTTAGCTATTTACTCAAAAGAACAGCTAGAACTGTTCTATAATTATTTCCCAATGAAAATTATTATTTCAATTATTCAGAATTATTATAATTCCAGAATATTTCACTACTTAAAATAAATTCAATGATAAATATGAAACTTAAAGTAGCCGAGTGTCCACCAGTCATTTTGTAGTAAACAATGAGTTGGAAAAATTAAAGCACAAAGCAGTTGATGTTACAAGTATTATATTTTTATTATATTATTTTCATCAATTTGTTATTTGATATAAGTAATAAAAAAGTACACACTTTTTGGTGCTATTATATTAAAGGGCACCGCCAAAATCTTCTGTTTGGGTTGTGAAAATTTCGTCAGACTCTGCTCTGTTTCAAATGAGAGAGACAGACAAAAATAGTACTTGCTGAATTAGGGAAAGCTGACTGCAAATTATATCAACAAATTAAGAATGACAGGATAATCAAAGAGTATGACAGGTACCAGACATTCCACTGCATTTCCACTTCCAAATATGAAGGAAAGAATATATATTAAAGAATAATTATAGCTAAATAACAAACAATCGAAACCATAAACTATCAAAGAAATAGATCATCATTGTTTAATGTGATACTTTAGCTTTGAAGAATTACTTTGGATGATTTACTTGGAGTAAGGTGTTCAGGAATCTGTGTGATGTAATGAGAAAGCAAATTGGAATAATCCTATAACGAACAAATTTTTCAATGCAAAGTTAACGAAATACTGCTGACAAGACACAAGGCAGATGTATGCCTGTAAAGAAAAATTAAGATGAGTTAACAAGAGGAGACTAAGTAAGCAAAGTGAATTAGCATGGTGATGTAACTGTATTCAGAGAGAGAAGATCATGGATAGTATTGCTGATTATTTCAGTGCCTATATATTTTACTTATAATTTGTTGCATGTCTTGAAAGTGAAAAGTAGTAAATATAACAGATAAAGCTACAGATGAGCAGTTTGGATGCTTAGATTAACAAAAAGCTTTGGGAAACAGAATTTTCACATTTTGGGGCCAGATTTATTCAATATTTTGATCCAGTATCTCGGGCCGAAATGTTGAGTATATCTCTTCCCGCTGTGCAAAAATTCCTCAGACAATGAGTTTATCGAGTATCATGTCCCACTCCTCCTTCAGAACCAAGCTTTGGGCAATTCTTTCCGACTGATTCTGTAATGATGCCACAGAACAGCTTCTTGGTTGAGGCAGATGATTTTAGGAAGGCCTTCATCTTTACCAGCCTGTTGAAAAGACCATAAAGCCTTTGTCCAAACCATCAACTGTTTGTTGATACTTTTCTGTATATATTGTATTTGTTTGGTATTACAAACTTAGCATCTTTAATTCCATATATACACTTGCTATTTACTTTTTGCTTCAGCAGAAAAAGTACCTAAATAAAGTCAGCAGTTCTGGAAAATCTCAAATAAGAAAGAAAGTATGTTTATGAAGATCAACATACGGTTGTGTGTCTGTTTATTTAAGTAAGTGTAGTCATGTTTCTTGGCTTTTTATTCTTCAAATTATTTTTTTTTACCATCCATTGATGGCACGTATCTTATTTACCCATTTGCTGGTGGTGATATGCTTGTGATTTTGAAAATACCAATTGATAGCAACCATGCATTGCTATATGACATATCTGTAAGGAAGGCGATGTTGACTTTAGTTTGGGAACGACAATGATACTGGCAGATTTACGATAACTGATAAACTTCAGTTTCTTCTATGATCTGTTTGGAAACCATGTGAAATCTCAATCCTGTGGAATATTAAGAACTCTGCTGTAAAGGAATTTGCAATATGGTAATTCCTGTAGTATCAGTAGATCTGCATTTTGTAATAATATTTCATTCTCCTTACTCTCCCAAGCAAAATTGGAAACATTCTTTTATTTTCATTTTTTCTGTCCTATGATAAGAACCTATGATTACATTTATATAGAAATCTATCTTTTTTGAATGATCAGTTAAATCTATATAATAGTTTTAGCTTTCAGTAGCCCTTTAGATAATTTTCAAAAATGGATTCAGAATATTTACAGTAAATAAGCTTCTGCTTATATCTGAAATTTCTGATAAGAGATAATGAATTCTTTGATTGCCATATCTTTTGTAATAATGATTGAATACATATGAAAGAACATACCTTATTTCAGAATTGCTTGTATCCTTCCATTTGCAAGATTCAACATTCCAAAAAACTGCAGTAACAGGAGTTCGGCCTAATTTATCAGCTGGTAATTTACTTACAGTATCACTGCCCATTTTTTCTATAATATAAAACAAAAGCAATGAGTAATAAGCAACAATATTTAAGACTATCTTAAAAATCAAAATATTCATCTTAAAAAGAACATTCATCGTAATTTTGGAAATACTGTTGACTTTCTAATGACAGACTTTAAAAAGCAACTTTCAAATTCCCTGAATAAATCAATTATACTACATTCCAGCATGCTAACTGTTATCCAGCTATGCAAATTCATATTTGATAAAGATTTACCTAATAAGGCATGTAATTAAATGCAGATGTAATGTAATTGAGTGGTTTTACAAAACCTCTCCTAAAAACGTTTTCACTAGAATAGAATAAGAAAATTGAAATACTCTTTAAGATCAAAATATATGTGATAGCTGATGAATGAGTGGAGGGGAGCAATCAGGAATAAGCTTATGGCTGAATAATGATATATGGATATGCTCATTTAAAAGGGATTAAAAAAATCAATAAGTTTTTCCAAAAGAGATAACTGAGGCTTCAAAAGTAAATAAAATGAAAGCTACAGAAGATGAAGACTTATGAAGTCTACTGAACTTAAGAAATATTTCAAAAAAAGGGAAGGGGGACGGAAGTACATAAGATTCTCCAAAATTCAGCCGAAAAAGCAGTATCTTAGATTAATGACAAGAAATTAAACATAGCTAAGAGACCTACAGAAAGAAAGAAGAAAATCTGAAAGAAAGATAATCCTTTAATTCACTAATCCAGAGATGTTTTCTTACATCACAAAAGATTATAAAATGCACACAATGAATGATAATGGAAGGTAAACTTTCTTTTAAAACTTCAATAATACAATTACATTAAAATCAAATCAATTCTCATATAGATATATAAAACATATAGATGAAAATTTACCATTAAAATATCAGAACAGGTTACTTCCAACGTTGCGTTTCTGTATAATAAGTGCTAAATAAGTAAGATGGTTTTGACCAGTGATCCAACATTTTGACATTTTTTTAATGTTCTGTTAAGTATGCTGCTGAGTCAGCATTTTACACAGATGTAAAAAACTAAAGTCAACTTTATGACTTAAAGTTGACTTTATGGCTAAAAATATTCTTCCTGCTTCAATTTTATTTCAAAATTCATCATTCATCTAAACCAGGGATGGGCAAACTGGCCTGCCAGTGTGTTCAATTGGGCCTCAGGGATGGTGTTTCAATCCGACATATCTAGTCAATGAGCTTCCATATTAAAGTGATGTTTGTTCGTGTTTTAGTTCTATTACACTACACGATTTGCAAAATTGGCTAGTGCTTCTAAAAAAACGGAAAGTTAACGTGGAATTTTTATTAGGTATTTTATGATTTTTTTTTTTTTGAGAATGCCAAACAAACTCCTGTCAGTCTAATATGTGTGTGTTTTTATTGCTTTTTTAAATGAATTTTGAAGAAAAATTAATGAATAAAGTCTTTGGCCTTCCCAAAATTTCATTTTTTCATTTGGCCCTCTTGTGAATATATCATTTGCCAATCCCTGATCTAAACTGTGTACAAGCTCAACCTGAATCACAAGGAACTTGGCATTAAATGGCAACCATTTAAATGATGGGAACTGAGACGGTGGGTGAAAATCACTGATAATGTAATACAAAGGAAAATGGCATTGAATGTTTACATGTAATTCAAACAAGATTTTTAGGTTTAAAAGACAGAGTTTAAAAAACTTAATAAAAGATCCCCAATAACTGAGAAATAATACGAATTTCAGTCTATCAATTTTCAGCTTTAATGAAGTCACATCTGCATTGATTAAAGGTCTGAGAAGTAAGAAAAATTTATTTTATCATGAAATATAAAATAAAATTAAATAAAAAAAATAAAAATAAAATACTTAAAAATATTTAGACATACAATAACATTCTCCCTAAAAATAACAAAAAAAATAAAAACTTTAATTTATTAAAACTGACCTGTGAAATATTTACAGAGATTAATATTTTTATTGATAGCTGCGTAAGTGATTGGGTAGCTTCCAAATGCATCTGAATCAGTCAAAGACAATCCCCTCTTCATCAAAAGCTCAGCAACCTATGAAAATAAAGTTTAATGATTACTAGGAGTCTTAAAGTACAAAAGGGATGTCTAAGCATGTTGGAGGGCAATATATTTGTCAATATCATTATTTCTTCTTTTTTTTTTTTTAATAATGTTTCAACAAAAAATAATTTATTATTATTGACCTAGATATACTTGACTTCTATTAGGTTTTCATTCCTTGAATGTCTAAATTACAGAATAGCTGAAAGGTTAACTTCTCTCAAAGCAATCTACTACATTTAAAGGTCCGGTCCATTATTATTATTATTCTGAAATGCTTATGCCAATAACAAAGCTTAATCATAATTATTACAGAGCCTAGGCTAAATCATAGAAAGGAGTTGAATGAACTAAAGTAGACAACAGGAATAAACTTTAATTTTTCTTTTACTACCCACTTCCAATGCGCAACAACTATAAGAGATTTTTTTTTTTCTGTTTTGTCACTGGGAAAATGTTGTTAATAAAGAATTAACTACAGTAAAAGCCTTGAATAATAGGAAAATGAGGAATTCTGTAGTTATTATTTATAAAGGATCAGTGAAGATGGGTCAGTCATACCCTTCATTTACACAAATATTTCACAGAAAATCATTTTCGGTAATATCATTTATTAAAAAAATAATGATGGGAATATCCCATTAACTGGAAAGAATATAGTTGGAAATGTTTAAGAATTGCAGATGGATTGGAGCGTGGCTCAAAATAAAACAGTCTAGAAGCAGGTGCTGGATAAGAGACAAACACTGTAAAACGTGTAGATTAAGCAGAGCTAAGTAACTAAAAATGCAGATAAAATGATAAATTTCCACCTAAATTTCTAAATAAAGCAGAGTTATATCTTTTTGAATTATTTTCAATCCACAATTTTAATTTCTGTGAGAATATACGAATGAAGCACAAAATATATTGAATGCTGTTTCATTTCAAATCTGGGTTTGCCCACTTTCTTTCATGATTTCCATTACTTCTGGTTTCTTTATTCTATTCATCTTACAGGATATTTTAGAAATATTATGCAAAAAAAGGAACGACAAGAATATCCTACCATATAATTTTGATGTGCATTAGTTTTTCTAATTTTAAATGGGGGGGGGGGGGGGAAGACAACAATTGTTTCTACTTACTCTTAACTGCAACTCTGACTGCATGTCTGCATGTGCTTTCAAGGCAAGTAAATGCAATAAATTTTGATTATTAGAATTACAATTAATAAGTTTAGAATTGCCCTTCATTCGAGATATTAAGCTCAATGCAAGTCGAAATTTGTTTGTACACAAGGCAGCCTAAAAAATAAAAATAAAAAATAAATCACTATAATGACATTTAAAAATATATCTTGTTAACAATAATATCTTTAAAGTTTTTTTTGTTTTTTTTTTTAACTCAACACATGATAATGGCAAAAATACCTCAATAGCTGGGAAATAATCTGTTCCTGATGTCTGAAGCTGATCAATCATCATGTACATAACTCCTTGCCAATCCTTGCTTGCAACTTCCTACAATTTGAGAATTAAAGAATATCTGATCAAGGAGAGATACAAAAATATTTATAACAGAATCCAACAATATTCTACCATCACATCTTGATATCTGGTAATCATTTGGTTTTAAGTAATAAACATAAAATTAAGAAGTGAAGATAGTAATCAAAAGTTCAATATTACACCTGCATATTTTCATTGGCTACATGAGATGTTTCAATAGCTTCCATATTATCCTCTAAACAAATAAATGGATAGATACCCCCCCCCCACTTCCCATTTTTCATTAAAACTATACCATGATCTGTTGAAGGATTATTATGAAACACACATTTACATTTTTTTTTTTACTGTGTACATACTAATGTCATAATTTTAACAGTGACTCAAATTTTATAATATAGAATGGTTACATATTTAATTTTTATTACGAAAAGTAAGTAATTTTATTAAATAAGCATTTATTCCGGAAATAACGGAAAGGAGTTCATACCAAACCCCATTTGCAATTGTAAAATAAGTGTGTACCACCAAAGGAATACTAGGGGTAATGGTATACCCAGAGGCATGAAAATGGAATTTATGTTATCAGAAAGAGGTAAGAATCATTTAAGATTCAGGGACAACAATAAATTTAGACCAAAAGACAATAATAAAGGAGTGGTAATGCAAGTAACAAATCATCCTTAAAGTACAGCTAAAAATGTGGATGAAGATTATTAGAGTATCTGCAAGATAAATGGAAAAATTTTACAATAAATTAAATTACTACTGGGTCACCCAATGGAGTTTAACACCCATCACAGATTTTTGCAATTTTTTTTTTTTACTGAAACAGGGGTTTGAAAAATAAATTCGGTGAAATATACCGCTGCCGGACAGTAATTTTAGAGAAATTAATTTTTGAAATTTGCAGCTATTTCGAGTGCCGAGGCTTATTATTTCGGGTTTTTTTTTCTTAATAGCTACTATAATACTCAATCAAACTTCACAAAAACTGGGACTTAAGGGTAACATTTCTTGCTGAATCCAACAACATCAACGAAAATGCTCTACTTGCAGTAGTTTGTGTGCACAGTTAAGCTGTAAAAGCCTCCAAGAAAGAATTAAAACGGACATGTGGGATTCACTTTAGGCATTTGAATTTTTTTTCCACAAGATCAGCAAAGGGTTGCTGCCCTACTTCCACAAAAAAAATTCATTTTGGCATTCGACTCCATAACCAAGAGAAAAAAAAAATTCCTGAAGTTGAGCAATCGCGCAACAAATTATTAATGGCCGAATTGAACAAGCAAGACAGAAATAATTTCATTTCAAGTACTTATAATTACTTATAACTTTATATTTATTTATGCATTTAATTAGATTTCTTTCTATATTTGATGGGGGTTTCCTATAGAAATGCTTCAGTTTCTAAGAAAGTATTTACTCCCCACTGTCAAAAATATTGCTTTATGGATAGTCCTTCTTAATCAGCAAGTTAAACTAATGATGGAGTTGATTCAGGGGGTAAACCCACTCAATGAAGGAGTTGGTTCAGAGAATATTGGCAGAACCCATGAAAAAGTGTGTTAAAACACTTTCCAACAAATAGTTCAAAAAGTAAAAGAATTTTACAAGGATGACAAATTGTCAAGAATGTGCCCAGGAGAAAAGAATTCATGTCAGTAAAAATTTCCAACTCCTCTACAAGCAAAAAAAAAAAAATTAATTATAAGAATCTGTGATGGGGTGATGAACTTTTGTTTTTTAACTGAGTGATTTGACATGGATTAACTCTACTGTTCAGCTTTGTGATCAAGTGAATTGTAAAAGAGGATCATAATGGAAAAGGGAATTAAAAGCTTCAGATACAGATGAAAAAGAATTTCTGGGAGAAGTTCTGAAGCCTAAAACAAATAACTTGTGTGTTGACTTTGTTTTTATTGAGTTCTTGATGTTATCTGGAGATATAAAAATTGGTAGCCAGTAGTAACAGTTCAGGAATAAAATGAAATGGGAGCAGCATTAGACAGTCTTAGGTAATTTACACAAAAATTAATCGCTAAGACGTAGTGCATTGAAGATGGTCAAATAATGCTATTATGGTTTGAGCAGCACTCAGAAGACCACTAGATAAAATTCCTTTGAGAAGCGGAGGAAGCTGATAATAGTATAGAAAGATCATTTTACAATAATTGCAGCGGCAAACAGTTGAGCAATTTCACTATGTGATAGATCAGTGATATTCAAACTATGTTCAGTGGAACACCGAGTTCCGCAACTTTTATATAAAAATTTAGGTTTTTATTATATCATTTTATAAAACTTTTATTAAGTCTTTTAACTATTCAAAAATTTTGATAATTATATTTCAAATTAATAATAACAATAATAAAAAAGATTGTTTCATATCAAAGCATAATTTAGCTGCAGTGATAATTTTTTAATAACTTTTAATTCAATTTAGAAATGTTTGCTTGAGTATTCCTGTCAAAAAGAAGTAAGTACCACATCCGTTTTTTGATGGTGAACCTGACTTCCCCGGAAGTTGCTTTTCAGAGATTTTTCAGAGCCAGCAGATGAAAGTGAAAGGGTTTTTTGTGCAGTGAATACATTTTTTTTAAATAAAAGGTATGTATGTATATTTGAGTAAATGTGAGATAATCAATTTTTACACTGAAAATATAGATACATTGAAAATTTGAAATCAATGTGCATAAGCGAATGAAGAGACGAACATGCAAAAATAGACTAAATAAGTCATCACATTCACAAATCTGTTCTATTTGGAAGAGTAAACATGAAAATAGAAACGGAAATGCATTTTTGAAAACTGTTTATAACCGAAAGTTAATAGAAATTATTAAAAAATATATCTGAAAAGGAAAAAATAGTAAACAGGAACTAAATTAATTTCAGTTCGATTCACTGATTTTCAGTGTTTTAATTAATTTTTATTAGATTATACATAAACTCGGTTTTATGATTTTTTTTTTTTTTTTATCAGAACCTAGTTTTAATCTGTATTTGTCAATTTCAATATTAATTTGGAATTAATTGTTTTATTTTATTATTTTGTTATAATTTTTGCTGCTACAAACAGAATAATGGATACTTGGTTAAAAACTAGAAAATTAAAAGAAAATTTCTGCAGAGACGGAAAAGGAAAACAAAAATTGTTTGACAAACCAACCCATTTCTCTGCCTTCCACATCTGGGCTTTCTATTTTAGTACCACATGAATCAACTAGACTACACAGCACTGATAAACAAATTTATTTGAGCAAAAATATTCGTAAGAAGAGAACATGTGACAACTCCTACCTAGACTTTGGATTTACTTGGAATGGAAATGAAAATGAACGAAATGGATTGTGCATCGAATGTAAAAAAGTGGTGAATAATAGCAGTTTAAATTGATCAAAATTGTGGAGACATCTGGAGACTAATCATCCAAATTTAAAAGCATAAAAGTGTTGAATATTTTAAACATAAAAATTGATCTGCTTAAGAACAGAGGAAAGATCCTTTCAAGATATATTTTTCATGAAAATGAAGCATCATTTGAAGCATTCTACCTGTTAAGTTACCGAATTAGTAAGGAGGGCTAAAATTACACGACTGGTGAAAAATTGATCAAGCAGTGTGCAAAATATGCAAAAGAAATTGGTAGCGTTCCTCTTTCTGATACAACTGTTGCTAGACATATTAAAGATATGTTGCATTTTTGTGAGGAAGAATTTAAAAAAATTCCCCACATGGTTTTTAATTACAATTAGACGAGTCTACGAGTTTGGTTTTGCAATATTACTTGTACTTGAATCATATTGTTGACTCAACTTTTCATGAGGATGTGCTCATTTAGACACCTCTTCTAGGCAGGACAACAGGTGAACAAATTTTTGAAACAGACAACACATATATGATAATACATGAATTACCGTGGAATTTATGCTTCCACATTTGTACTGATGGAGCAAAGTCTCTGCTCAACGAAAATAAGGATGCGATATCGCGAATAAAAGCCATTGTTGCCTTCATCACCATGCCTTTGCTGGCAGAAGAATGCCAAAAAAATTGAAAGATATACTGGATAATGTAGTTAAGATTGTCAATTTTATCAAATCAAAGAGAATTAAATTCCTGATTATTTACAATACTTTGCGAGGAATTTTCAACTATACATACAATACTGTTTTTGCATACAGATGTCCGATGGCTATCCCGTGGAAAAGTTTTATGATGATTTTATGAATTGAAAGACGAGATAAGAATTTTTTTGCCTGACAAAAACATGAACGAGCATGTAAGTTAAACGAAAATTGGATGCAAGATATGGTGTATCGTGCCAACATTTTTTTATCTTTTAAATGAAATTAATGTTTCGCTCCAAGGAACAAAAACATATATTTTCAAAGTTATCAGCAAGATTGAGGCAATGATTTTAAAGCTTGATCTTTGGGAAAACTATGTTACTAAAAATGACGTGTAATGATTTGAAAAGTTAAAGAACTTTTGGTTTCACACCAGCTCAGTCTTATTAAAACTGTTCAAATCTTCATTATCGAATTTGCAGGAAAGCTTCCAAGAATATTTTCCGAAGCCAAAACAGTCATATAATTTGGGTTCAAAATCCATTTTGTCAAGCCAAAGATACTGTACTGATCTACCATGTATGGAAAGAGGACAACTGATTGAGATATCATTGGATTCGACTTTAAAAATACAATGTGAACAAGAGCAACTATTTAGTTTTTGGCTGAAAGTCTATAAAAAATACCCGGAAATGTCTGATTGAAACTCTTATGCTCTTTAAATTAGATGCAGAATCTAAGGTGTGTTTACAAATTATAACAATTACACCAGATTTTCAGTCAATATCAGAGGGTAAATAATAATTATCGTTTTATACTGTTTTATTATGATTGTTATTCTTTTCAATAAAGAATTCCAAATTTTTTTAAAAAAAAAATTGTTTTCTTATTTTTACATTCAAAATTATATTACTGCATGCTTAAAAATGCAGGGCTGGATCTAGGTAATTTTGTAGAGAGGGGGGGGGCAAACTCAGTTATTGCTGCTGCTCCTCCCCCCAGGGTCACCATATTTCGAAAATCGCAATGCGGGACAACCGAACCTTCCGAACTTATCCAACCAAAAAAAAAGAAAAAGTTTCTGTGAACTTATATAACGAAAAACAAACAAACAAAAAAAACTATTAGCCGCCCTCTCCGCAACATGCCGCCCGGGTTGTGGACTCACCTAACCCCCCTCCCCCCCAGATCCAGCCCTGTTAAAACGATAAACAATAAAATTATATATATAAAAAAAATAATAAGTATAGTCAGCTATAAAATATCAATTTTTATTAAAGCTAAATTCATCCGTAAATATCTAAATTTTCATTTAAAACGTTTGATCTTGAAATTAGAAAAAAATACCTACAGTATATTTTTTTTGTATTAAGGATCCAAAGAAAAAAAATTAAAGCGTAAGATTCTGAAGATGTTAGAAGTTTAAAGACCACTGTGATAGATCGAGATCTAGTAGCCAGACCATAAAACAGGCCTAAAAGATGGTCATAGGGATCACATCAGGACTGTTGTAAAAACTGTTAGTGTTTCTATCTTATCAACTCGTTAACAGACATTGGATTATGTAATGATTAAGACTATAATTTATTAGTTTCATGCAAAGACAACAGTCTCATATATGAAATATTCACACTCAAATAAAGTTCAGTGATAGCAAGATTTAGATGTTAATTATAAAAATTTCACTGAAGAATGATTGCACAGTGGGCAGTTAACATTTACCAAGGAGACAAGGTTCATTGCATCATTTACTGCACCGGAATGAAATGGACAATTCAGCACAGGCTAAGTTTCTCTACAATTAAAAGTAAATCATAGTTATTGTAAATGAGGAGGAATTAAGTGATCCATTATATCAGATGAAACTTAGAAAAAAATATATAATTTGAATGAGAGATCTCCAGTAATATTTTTGCATAACTTACCTCTAAAACTCAAGATGTAAGTTTAAATATTCAAATCTTACAACTGATGGCAGCCAATAATTAAAAATCGTCTTCATCAAAAATGTATTATAAAATATATTTATTCAACAAATTTTTGGAAAGTCTTATCTTCTTTCCTTTTTCAAGTTTTTCTAAACAATGATATAGTTACAGAGATGTCACATAATATATACACTCTGTTGTTAAAAACAACAATTCCTTACTCTTTATTAACATTATTATTCCTGACAATCTCTTATTCATGAATAACAACTGTTATTGCTTCTAACCCTTCCTATATTTGTTTAAATTCTTCAAATTTTACCAACCTTTTATTATTCACACATGATTTTACCATCTCCCTTGCCAAATTTACTATTTCTCAACTTCCATTCCATCATTACGATTAATATTATTATCTTTAGGGTTTCCTATAACTATACTTCTATTATTTTTCTTGTTTTTGATTTTTTTTTCCAATATAATAATTTAACCTCATCACTAATACAATGCCACAACTTGCAGCAGTGCTCAGCAAATTCCGACTTGTCCCTCTGCTTCTTATAATAATAATATACATATTCAAGAACCCTCTCCCATATTGTACGTTGGCTTTCTCCAACATAAAAATTTTCACAATTCAAACATTCTATTTTATAAATTATTCCCATATCATATTTATTCTCACTTTTATTTAACTTGCAACCAATATATTTTTCAATTTATTTATATATTCAAAAGCTACATCAATATCCTATTTTTTACAAATCCTTTTTAATTCAAAACTGTTTTTATTTAAATATGAATCTCTTACTCTTTCTTTCTAATTTTTATCCAATTCTTTAATTTTGAGGGTATCATTCTTTCAAGGCCTTATCAATGAACATTTCTCTATAATCATTTTTCTTTAGTATTACTTTCATTCTATCTAATTCATTTTTGAATTCATTATCTGAACTTGTGGTTCTATCAATTCTGTTAATATAGTTGTGCACTATATTTTTTTTTTTTATGTGCATACTATGACCCACATAAAATTTAAAATATGGTCACTTTGTGATTCTTTCCTGTAATGCCTTACAGATATTTTATTATGAAAATATATGATACTAATGTAGCTTTTGAATATATAAAAAAATTGAAAAATATATTTGTTACAAGTTAAATAAAAGTGAGAATAAATACGATATGGGAATAATTATAAAATAGAATGTTTGAATTGTGAAAATTCTTATGTTGGACAAAGCCAACGTTAGATTTGGGAGAGGGTTCTTGAACATGTATATTATATTAAGAAGAAGCGGAGGGACAAGTCGGAATATGCTGAGCACTGCTGCAAGTTGTGGCATTGTATTAGTGATGAGGTTAAATTATTATATGGAAAAAAAAAATCAAAAACAAGAAAAATAATAGAAGTATAGTTATAAGAAACACTAAAGATAATAATATTAATCGTAATGATGGAATGGAAGTTGAGAAATAGTAAATTTGGCAAGGGAGATGGTAAAATCATGTGTGAATAATAATAGGTTGGTAAAATTTGAAGAATTTAAACAAATATAGGAAGGGTTAGAAAGCAATAACAGTTGTTATTCATGAATAAGAGATTGTCAGGAATAATAATGTTAACAAAGAGTAACGAATTGTTGTTTTTAACAACAGAGTTTATATGTCCAGGAAAGCGTATATATTATGTAACATCTCTGTAACTACAGTAGAGCCCCGATTATCCGCGAGTGCCGCAAAATCTTTTTTTAATTACAAACCTAAAAAAAAAAAAAAAAAAAAAATAATCCAAGCCAACAACAGGGAAAATACAATAGGCCCTACAGTGCAGAGGTCGAAAATTACTGACTGGTTTATTGTGCATCGTGATCCTATAGGTCTTCTCGGAATTTGTGGATGCAAACATACAGTAAAGGTTTCTGCTTTACTGTACATATTTTAAAAGTTTTACATATTATGTTTTTTGTACAATAAAACGTAGTTTTTAATGGTGAAATATTTTTTTTCATGTTTACACCTCATTTTTAGTCTTTTTTCGGGTTATCCGCGACTTTCGTTATCCGCAAAGCCCTTGCCACCCAATTCCGAGGATATTTGGGCTCTACTGTATTTCATTGTTTAGAAAAATTTGAAAAAGGAAAGAAGATAAGACTTTCCAAAAATTTGTTGAATAAATATATTTTATAATACATTTTTGGTGAAGATGATGTTTATTTACTAAGATGCAAGTAAGTAGAAAGGAAATTAGAAAGTAGTATGAACTTAAAACATAGGAAATAATTAACTCAAAGCTTTGTAACACATGCACGGTATGGAGAAAATTAAAAGACTGTAAGCAGTACATCCACTGTTATTAACCCTTTGTGGACAGTTCAGCGAAAATCATGCATATAAATCGAGCATATGATCCATTTTAAAAATTTATTTTCAGGTTTTCAGAAATCCCTGAAGCCTGAGAATTGGTAAGTAGGTCATCTGTGATTGACTAATCCTTTCAAAAGCGTCAAAATAAAAAGAAATGTAATTGGTTAGCTTCAGCAAAGAATGGAATGACAGGGAAAAAGCAAAAATGAAAAACGACAAATATGGAATCACAATAGGGACTTTCTGATTTACAGGTTTTAGAAATATTTTTACAGTCTGAAATAAATGATGGAGATGATTAAGATAGTGAAGCAGAAGTACATAGTCTTATTGAGGAACTTTTGGATCAGAAATTGCTTCATGAAAATACAAATTACACCAACGGTAGTTCATTTTCAGATGGCAATAGTAACAATCTTCAGATATGGCCAAAAAGAAATCATCTCATGGATTTTGAATAGAAGGCAACAATGGCCTTAAATTGCAGTACTTTCAGGAATACAAATTATTTCAGTAAGTAATTTATCTCTAGCTTAATGGAAGCAAAAAAAAAATATATTTATTTATTAATTTTTGGGGTATTTTAGGAGTTGAAATGCATGTGGTATGACAAGGGGCAGAACGAGTTGGTACCTCTGCATTACAAATATCTCAGTCAGAAGATCGAAATGGCTATGCACACTGAGACAGAGTTTGTTTTAAAAAATTATAAAAAATACTATACGCTTTCTTTAGCTCAAATTTTTGTGCAGTTTTAATAAAATAATAATGGGATCAGTAAAAAGTTCTGAGCGTTTTTTTTCTTATTTCGACGATGAAATTAACAAAGTTAGGATTATCGTCGAAATAAGAGCATATGCGTCGTTTTATTCGATAACTTTTGTCCATTTTGAAGGCAATTTCATAATTCCGCGATTGAAGAAATCCTCGTCCCTATTGGTAAAAAACTTGACGAGCTCAGTTTCACAAGCCTCTTTTGAGGCCAGTTTTGTACCATCAAGAAAATTTTGCAAATGCTTGAAAAGGTGATAATCACTTGGAGCCAAGTCTGGGCTATACGGCGGGTGCGACATAACCTCCCATCCAAGCTCTCGGAGTTTCTGATGCGTCGTTAAAGATGTGTGCGGCCTGGCATTGTCTTGATAGAACACAACACCCTTCCTATTGGCCAATTCTGGCCGCTTCTCGTCGATCACCTGCTTCAATCTTGTCAGTTGTTGACAGTATAGGTTCGAATTGAGTGATTGGACCGATGGGAGCAGCTCATAGTTGATGATTCCCTTCCAATCCTACCCAACACACAGTAAAACCTTCTTGACCGTTAATCTGGGCTTGGCGAACGTTTGGGCCGGCTCACCACGATTGGACTACGATCGTTTTCGCCTGTTGTTCTCGTATGTAATTTTTTCATCGCCAGTCACCATCCGGTTCAAAAATAGGCCGATTTCGTTATGCTTCAGCAAAGAATCGCAGGCATCAATTCGGTCCAACAGGTTCTTTTGCGTCAATTCGTGTGGCACCCATACATCGAGCTTCTTCGTGAGACCAGCCTTATGCAAATGGTTCCAAACGGTTTTTTGGCTCATCTTCAGTTCCTAGGCAATAGAATAAGTGCTCGCATGCCTGTTGGACTCGACGAATTCCATGATTTTATCTACATTTACGACGATATGCCTACGAGAACATGCCTTATTTTCGACATCCATATTACCAGATCGGAATCATTGGAACCACCGCTTTGCTGTTGCATTCGATACTGTATTGGGTCCATAACAGCACAATTTTTTTTGGTCGCCTGCTCCGCTTTTTCACCTTGGTCGTAGTGGTACTGAAGAATTTATCGAATTTTCTCTTTTTTTACCTCCATTTTCGAATGCTCTAACACACAACTGGCTTCACCAACCACAAAACTGTCAAAGAACTTTTTGTAAAGCGTTATCTCACCTTTACGGTACAGTATAGAATGACCAAATGCAACGTTTACATCGTGACTTAAGGCTCACTAACGCCATCCAGTGAAAAATGCTTAAAACTTTTTGCTTCTCCTATTATTAAAATTTTCTTGGCTATTTTAACTTTTTGTTAAAATGTAACAAAAATTGATATTAATAATTTTTTTTTCATAAAACAAATTTAATAATTTCAAAATAAACTTACGTGCATTTGAAAGTTCAATTGTTTATTTATATAAAGACAAAAATTGTGATCATTTTAGTGTTAGAAAAAAAATTAATTCATAAAAAACTAAGGTGCACAAATATGTCAAAGACAAGGCCGTCCACAAAGGGTTAATGATATAATCACATTG
The DNA here is from genome assembly GCA_023159025.1 of Thereuonema tuberculata. Taxonomy (NCBI): domain Eukaryota; kingdom Metazoa; phylum Arthropoda; class Chilopoda; order Scutigeromorpha; family Scutigeridae; genus Thereuonema; species Thereuonema tuberculata. Next base: position 10,555,873 of record JAFIDM010004315.1, on the reverse strand, counting down.
CTGTATACTACTGATGATTAATTGGATGAATCCCAACTTGAACTGCCAATCTATGCAGGGATTAGACATAAAAGCAGTTAATGAAGGGGTATTAAATATGGAAAAATATTTACTCCTTCAAGCAAAAATTAATTCTCTTGAGACAACATCCATCCTAACTTACAAGGCCTCCCTTAAGGTGATGGTTACTCGAAAAACTATACAATTCTCTGGGGGTTTTTTATTTTGTATTTATGATTATCTCACAAATTTTTGACTGGTGAAAAAGGCAACAAAAATGTAACTAACTAAATGAATGACTCAAAGGCAAAACAAAGTTTTCAATTTTAAGAGTTATCAGTATATTATCTTGAATTATTCTGAGGAAATATTCAAAACAGCTTCATGCGATTAATATACTGGTCACAAAATGTAGGGGATATTGCGAAATGAATATAATACCCCCAAAAAACAGAAGCATTTTTGAGTTTATTTATTAAAGAACATATCGGAGAAGCAAATGACATAAAAATGGAAGTTGTCTGAATATGCAAATAAGGTGCAGAATCCATTTGTCGGGATTGAGGAGGATGTGACACATGGACTGGTGTTAACATTGGCATGTTAAACGTGAAAAATGTGTCGCACATTGGATGTTAAGTAGGGTGTATGGTCACCTGAGACTGCTACAGCACACTGACAGCGATGAGGCATGGAGAGGATCAAATTGTCCAGCAGTTCCTATGGGATTCTTGGCCATTTATGCACCAGGGCAACTTCCAGATCCTCAATGTTATGGGAGGTGATTGATAAATGACAACACATCTTCCTAGTGCATTCCAAGCGTGTTGGATGTGATTCAGGCCTGGAGAACGGGAAGGCCAGTTCCATATGCACTTGATTCCAGCCTCTTGCAGCATGTTGTTGATGAGATGCGCACAGTCGGGGCACGCATTATCATCCATAAAAAGAAATTTTACTCCAACTGCTTTAGCGTAGGGTAACACTATCGGCTGTAGAATTTCATCCCGATATCTTACAGCATTCACTGTTCCAGTTCTAACAACCATGGAGGTCGGTACGACCACCAATGCTGATGCCTGCCCACACCATGATTCCACCTCACGAAAGGAATGTCTTTCTTGCACGAAACGTGGATTCTCCCGTGTTACACGTCCATGCCAGATCAGGGCACGACCATTGTCAGGCTGCAGACTGAAGAGAACCGCAGACCACTCTTCACAGGTCCAAGGAAGATGCATTTTAGCCCACCTTCTGCGGATTCTGAGATGTTCAGCAGTTAATGGAATGCATACTATTGGTCGCCGGGCATACAGTCCACTGTGACAGTCGATTTCGCACGGTCTGAGTATACATCCGTCGCCCAGTAGCAGCGAGAAACTGTCAGTCCCGCAGCTCAGTCGCATTGCTTCGCTGGTCCCTTTGTGCAATTAGCGTCAAGTAGCGATCATCTCTTGCAGTGGTGGCACATGGGTGGCCCTGCCCTGGTCTTCTTCGTACTGTGCCGGTCTCTCTGAAGCGATTCCAGAGTCTACAAATCATGCTTTGGGAGGTTCCAACTGCTACTGCCACTGTCATCTGTGTTTGGCCAGCTTCAAGACGCCCTAAGATTCTCCATGCTTCAGATTCGGTGCAGGGGCCGTTTCAGGTGACACTCAACGATTCTGCCACTTGTTATTGATCCAGGAAAGTGGAGATAACCCAGCAACGCCAGCCTCTTTATACAGGGTTGTGGGCTAACATGAAAATTAACGTTTTGCATCACATTTGCATATTCAGACAACTTCCATTTTCGTGTCATTTGCTTCTCTGATGTTTTTTAATAAATAAATTCAAATGCCTCTGTTTTTTGGGTGTATTATATTCATTTCGCAATATCCCTTAAATTTTGTGAGCAGTTTAGACGTATGTGGGAAGAAAACCACTCTAAGAGATTATTTTTTTTTTTTTTGAGCGAAACTTCTTGTGGGTTAGCAGACTTTCGTCTCAAACATTTCTAAATAAATACCAATTAAGGAATAGCAATTTAGATAAAACACCATTAATTTAAATTTATTCAAACGTAAAAGAAAATCAAAATAAATATGGTAGAGGAGGAAATTTTATAACAACATTTAAAAAAAAAAAATGCAAAATATGTGATCCTGTCTGTACAGGATCAATGTAAGATATGGGAACCGACCTTTAGAGTGGTTACTCTAAAGATTATAAGGGGTATTATGATTGCATTTTTGGAGTTCTGAGATATCTCAGCATCACCAATAGAAAAGCACAACTGCTGATGGAGTTTTTTCCAAATTACATACAGGTAAGAGAAAAAAATATCTTCTATAAAATTGTATGATAAATCTTGGCAAGATAAACTATTACAATTAGAATTTTAGACTTTAGCATTTGAATAAGTTATAATGGAGTTACTTTCTCCAACAACAAAAACAGAAGTAGGGAAGGGTAAACTTTGTTTGTTTTGTTTTTCATATTCAATATAGTCATTATTCAACATACATTTGAAGTAATAAAATATTATAAATATGTTACTCACCTCAAGAATTGGAACTCGCTTATACTGAAATGGATTCTGGGAAACTGGCTTCCATTGCCAAATAACGCAATTTTGCTTATTAGCTGATTTAGAATGTGGTGCTGCAATCACAACTTCACCTTGAATAGAAGCACCACACTGTAATAGCATAATGGCACAACTGAAAGAAAAACAGATTATAAAGATATCAATACCAATATTGAGCAATAAATTCAATAAATTGAGACACAAATTTACATAAATTCAAATGGCTGTTTCCATACTCAAATAAAAATGTTACAGAAATTAGCTAGTTAATGATTATAATTATTCAAGTATCTATAAAATTTTGAATTGCATTTCTGTTAATTCAGAACCATTTTTAAATAAATATGGGATTTTATAATGGCAATTTAGAGTTTTAAGAAGTGTTGTATTGTTAATAAATTGGATAATATCTATTATAATTGTCATAAACAGGAAGAATTTTAATTTTATGACTTTAATTATATCTTAAAACTAATATGCTATAATAACCCTTATAGCAGTGAGGACAGAGTTCAAAATGTATAAAGCACGGATGAGCATATGGAATGAAGGCACAAAATCTCTTAATTAGCAATTAAAATTGTGCAGTTATTGATTGTTTGATTGGTTTAACTATTTTGAAGCTAACAAGAGGGCATCTAAAAAAAATAATACCATAATTGTGAACACAGAAGTTTATTATTTTGGCTGAAATTGATAATTTTGACTTTGAAAAGATTAACAACTGAATTTCTTTTTGAAAAGATAAGTTTCGTAGTGCTTCTTGGAAGCTCCAGAAATTCAGTTATGCTTTACCATAATGGGGTAATTTTTGTTTTGTCCATCTGTGACACTAAGATAAAATGATGACATTGAGAGATAAATGAATTTAACTTGAGGTAGGAAAAAATATGGAACGTCCAAGTTCTAAACAAAAAACAAGAAATACACAATAAAATAAAATAAAGAAATTTATTGAAGAAATTTATTATTTGCTAGTGGAGACTGGCACATGAATTTCTTTACTTTGTGTTACTTTGTGTATTTTTTGTTTTAGTTTAGACTTGGACGTTCCATATTTTTTCCTACCTCAACTTATATTGTATTAGACCTGGTTATTTGCTTGTGACTACTCTCAACTGATGATCGGCAATTTACCGTGAAACAGTTGTTTCGGAATATCTTTTGTAAACACTGGGTATAAACTTTAAATGAATTTAACACTCATAAACTAACAATAACTGAAATTGGAATACTATGAAGGAAACATCAAACTGATGCAAATGCAATTAAAGTAGAGCAGCAGAAGAATGTATAATAGTTCCTAACAACTTACTTCTTCTAATATATGAAACGATGTTTTTGATTTGTATAATAGTGATTAGTTTCCAAGGTCAGACCAGAGACAATCACACAGTATATCAGTGACTAGTCATCGTTATGTACCAAAACAAGTTTTATTTTTTTAATTAAAAAGTAATCATCAAGTAACAGATTTAAGAGAAGCTGTATGATTAGCGTGAACAAGCCCAGCAAGTAAGGTAACAAACTGGATGAAGTTGCAAATTGTGGCAATTATACATGGAAAGAGCGGACAGATGAAGGCACATACACCCCCAACACTCAAGACCTGGATCTAGATCTTCAAGAAGGACGACAATAGAAATTCAACAACATATCTACTAGCCTTATGTTTATAATATGGCAGTAAGGTGTACACTTACAGGTTCACAGTAGGTACTCAAAGTCCTTCCATCAACAGTAATATATGCCTCACAACGTCGATGCATGGACTGCCAAACATGTGCAAAACATGGGAGGTCTTTTGCAGACACATATAGCTATCACAGTGACTCAGAGGCAATGGGGGTCTCTTAGACGATGCCTTTGAGATATGAAGTGTGTGTGCGACCTCCATTTTTTGTGCGCTTGCATTTATTTAATCCTTATTACATTTCCTTATCCAATCGCAGACAATTCTTATTTTGGCTAGAATAAAGATCGACTAATTAATTCAATGCTAGATAGTTACGTTATTGTAAATCTATCATTGGTTGTATTGACGAGATGCAAACGCATTATATAATGGAACAATGTGTTTCATTATATAATGAAACAAGTTGGGTTTTTTCTCCACATACTCCACAAGTTTAGTAAGTCTTAAAAATCTTTTTTAAACCTCTATTCACTCGAGTTCAATTACAATGTATCACTGGGGGGGAAGACTTGGAATATGAGCTCTACCAGAGATGACTGCTAAAGCATCTGTCATACTAAAATATGGAGAGTAAATGGAACTGATCGAGGCACCTATGACAATACTGAACCCTACAATGACCAATTCCCAAAATTGAGTATCAGATTTATTAATTCAGATCAGTGAATTAAATTTTATTCACAAAGAAACTAACTTGGTAATGACAAGAACTCATTGCTTCTCTGCAACAACACACTGAACTGCATTACTAATCTCAAGACAATTACTTTCATTTTAAATTTTAAGGAAGGCATACACTAAACCATTCTTTAGGTACTGCAAAAATTCCGCCTATTCTGATAAATCGTTTTGGATAATCTAATTTCAATTTCCATTTGTGTGTGTGTGTATTGATTTCCATTAAAAAAAACGGGGGACCATATATATACACACATATATATATATATATATATATATATACATACAGTGAAGTACCAGAAAAACTAAGGCACCTGTCGAATAACGCATAATCGGATTCAATCAGATTACCCATCAACATGACCGGTTATGGACTCCATAAGCTCTCTGAAGTATTGTGTAGATAATGAACACCAGACTGTCAAAGTTGCGGGCAAGTGATAAATATCATTTTGCTCCACGATTTTTCTGATGATGCTTTCCGTGCCACAACGCAGAAATTCAGGTGGAAAGTGCTAATGAACCCCCCTACAGTGCCGACATGCTCCCTTGTGATTCTCACGTGTCCTCAAAGGCAAACGATTCCCATTGGACGATGATATACAGGACTCAGTTCCGCTATGGTTGCAGCAGCAATCCAAGGACTTCTTTCACAGAGGCATTCAGCATTTCATTTCACAGTGAGACAAGTGTCTCAAGAGGTGCGGCGACACCTTATAGCTGACTAGGTTAGTGTGCTTTTCGACCAGGTGTTCGGTTTTTAAATGACTCTCTAAGATCTCCACAATTCCTTAACATTAACTTTTGACGCCACTGATGGCATGTTGAACAGCATCCCATATATATATGTTCTATTGTGCTCAAATCCAGCAATCAACTGGGCCAACTCATGATGTCAAACTTAAGAGGAATGCTCCTCCAGCCATAATTTGTTGACCTTTGCAGTGGGGCATTCTCCTGCTGAAAAAGCCCGCTTCTGTTTGAGTGTATGCTTGACGTGTATAGGTGCAAATGTTACACAAGGATGATTATGTAGAGTCTGCTACAGATGTCTGCAGATGTATCAAGAGATTCTACTGCACGCCAGCTGAAAACACCCCATACCATAACAGTGTCACCATCGCCCTAGACTGTCCCTTGTGTTATGCGGGGTTCACCCATTGCCTACTGGGGTTTTCTCCACATGTGTAGTCGTCCATTTGCCTGAAACAGTTGGAACAGCAATTCGTCAGATCAGGCTACATGCTTTCACTTATCTTTGATCTAGTGGTAGCTCATGACACCAGGCAAGGTATAGAGCCCTGTGCTGACAGGTCAGCAATGGGATCCAAGTGAGCCATCAGTTTCAGTACCCAACAAAAGAAAAAGAATGTTATACTGTCTGAACACTGATGTTACGAGTGGCACCAGCATTGAACTGAGATCAATTTTACCTACAACCTTAACGGCTTCAATGTTTTCCAGAGTCACAGCTGTCTTTTCTCTCTCAGAACTGCATCATGTATGGAAGCAACACCTTTATTGAATTTTTCAACCCAGTTGTAAACCTGATCCTTACATATACGGTGTTCACCGTATACCTCAGATATCTGTCGATGAATTTCTGTTGGATTCCCATCTTTCGCATGTAAAAAACGGATGACTGACCGCACTTCTATCTTGGAGTAAGTTTCCAGTTGACTCGCCATTTTCGAAGCTTTGTGGTTCTAATTATTATGTCACCGGAAACATAGGTCAGGGTCAAAAGCACTCACCAGAAAGTGTTACCCAATGGTGGCCAAATATTCAGAATCCTTATTATAGTCCAATGATTTAATGTATGACAAGAGCTAGAGAAAATTAAAAATTTCAACTGCTTTTTGAAAATATCCTTCTAGCCATTCAATTTTCATTACAAGTAGCTGAAGGAATAAAAGAGCACAAAACAGCTTTCTAGAATTCTAACAGTTTACAGAACAGTTTATGATGAAATACCATCAATATAATTAGAACCTTTTCTAAGCAGCAAATGTAGGAAACAATATTTTAAATATTCAAGCAGCCTTATTATAATGCTCTGACAATGTAAGTGAAAAGCAACAAGTTTTATGATAATACACAAAGCTTACCTTTCATGTCCACCCAATATAGAAAGGCTCAGTGCTGTGTTACCATTTTTATCACGAACATTCAAATATGACATCTTCTGTTGAAAATAAAAAAAATAAAAATAAATAAAGCAAAAAATTTGCTGTTTCTGGCAAAAATTAAGATTTAAAGGGGAGCAAAAGAATTTGAACTTTTTGAATTGCAATCATTAAGCAGTTAATATTTAAGTTATTATCATTAAGTTAATATTTAAGTTATAATCAGTTATAAACATTGATTTTATGATGAAAAACTAAGATTTAAAATTTCTACAATTCCACTCAACAAATGTTTTAATATTATCTTGAAATCGGGAAATATTCAGGAGTACAAGAATTGCATTACTATTCTTAGCTCAAAGGTGCATAATTTCATTAGGCTTATCTGTAAGATTTGGATCAATGCCAATCGATCCAACACGTACTTTTAGGGGCTGTTCAAGTATTATGTTAGCACATTTTTAGTCATTTTAGACCACCCCCCTCCGCTTACATAAGATTTACCAAATCATTAACAGTAAATACCACTAAAAAATAAATCCAAATAGTCAAAATTATATCAAAGTGCATGTTTGTCTCACATAAGCATTGCTCTGATCCCATCATCTCCTCTTTGTTAGAAAAAAAACCAAAGCTTGAACATTTTAATGCTTACGCAATACTTGAACAGCCCCTTAAAAGAGTATTAAAATACAAGCAGTATTTAATATTAAAAACAGACAATATTTAGAGATTTAAGTTATTTTTGTGACTGTAACGAGATGGTTTTCCAACTTACCTTCATTCATAATATACTTCATTTTTGAGTATGTTGATATACTTAGCATATCTTCATTTAATAGTGAGGCAAACAAATAATGTAACATTCAATGCAATTTTAACAATTACATTGACATTAACAATGTCAATGTAACAGATTCAATATAATCATTTATTCTAGATATTTTTATGGTTTCATTTGTGCTTTAGCTTTCTAGTAATTTAACAGGCCAAACAGATTTTTATAAATCTTTCACTACTTCTAATAATATCTAATGAAATTATTGAAAAGTCAACTTACCTTAGCCAAATGCATGCAAGATATTGTTGATCCACGGAAAGCTGCACAATGAAGAGGTGTTTGGCCTCTGTTATCTGCACAGTCAACATTATGACCTTTCATGGCACCAGTCAACAAACTCACAACCTCAATAGGATCAATTTTAGTTGATTCAGATTGCCTACAAAATTAGACATAAAAATTAAAATTAAGATAATAAAAAGAAAATCTCTATAGAATTTAAGAGGTACCTAAAGAAACTTTGTAAATATTTATTTACTTTTCAAGTGCTACATTTACATGCAAAAAAATTGGTTTTTCAATATCCTTTTCAATTAATATTTTGTTTTAAAAGAGTGGTCTCTCATGTTATACTTTTAAGAGCCAAATATACTTCCATGAACTTCTGAAAATGAATGCCTTGATTCTTAGTAGATGCATAATTTTAATTCTATTTAATTAAAGACAGGCAATTAGATAAAACTTACTTCCCAATCTTGACAAATGCATAATGTAAAGGTATTCTTCCGCTGGCATCCTTAGCAAAAAGATCAGCCCCACTTTCAATCAAATAATCTTCTATCTCTATTGAATCATCAGTGCTTCCTGTGATGGAGTTGACAGCTAAATGAAGAGGAGTTTGCCCATCTTTGTTGACTGAATTAACTTTTACACCAGCATCAACAAGCATTTGGACGACTTCTAAAGCATCAGGAGCTAAAAATTTGAAATTTTGGAAAATTACTTACAAATATTAAACATTTAGAAACATTCTTGATGAAGTATTTCTTATTACAAAGCAAAGCTACCTATAAACTTGCTTAAAGTTACAATGCACCCTTTTATTTTAAATATTGTCACTACACATCAATATTAATAGACTAATAATTTTTGGAAATAATTGAATAACATAACGAGCTGGTCACGAAAAGGTCAAGGCTTAATGAAAGGCCATGAACTACTTGAAATTTAATAATTTGATGTGTGATAGGTATCTCGAATTTTAACTTTCATTTTTCACTCGTTAGTAGTACCTCAGGAAATGTTCCCAAAGCTCTAATGATTTAACACTGTAAAATTCAGCTGTTTTTTTTTTTTTAGTCTGAACAACTTACATAACCTCTTAAAATTCTTTTGCAATGACTTGGCTAATCCAAAAGCTTGCTTTAAAGTGAGGCATTGCCAAGGAAATATAAATGGAAAATAAGTAAAAGATTACAAAAAAAACTGTTAATCTTCCTTTAAAGTTTGGCACAAGGACAAGTTTCTTTATCTGATAAATAGTTTTTGTAAATATTTATTTCATTTATGAAGGATTTCTGTCTATTCAATACTATTATTCTGAAACATAAGGGAGGGGGGAGAGGAAAAGGGTAATCCCTCCTCCTCCTAGATATCATTTTCAACTGCAGTTTGCTTTCATTTTGCTTCCTCACATATTACAGGGTTCGTACACATTTCCGTAGAAGAAAATCAAGGACTTTTAAGGACTAAAAAAACCAAAAAATAAGGACCTCTAAACGCCTTTGGGGCCCGGAGCGGAAGTTCAACAACCAAAAAAAAAACAAAAAAAAAAACGGAGTAAAAAGTAAGGAATTTTTAAAAATGGGGCATAAAAATAAGGACTTTTAAGGACTCAATATAAAAATAAGGACTTTTAAGGACTTGCAAGGACCGATACGCACCCTGTATTAATAAATTTACCTATCTCTGGAAAAGACCTTTGATTTAGCTCCCCTCTCCCCCAAAATCAAATTTTCCTTATACTACATTACTTCCTTTAAGTGAACTGCCAATGAAACTGTTATGCAAAATATCAGAAAGGGACAGATACATACGTTAAAAAAAAAAAATTTCGTTATCACACAAATGGTGTATGGAATACAGTATATTTATTCAAAGAGAACGATATCTCTAACCACAATACAACAAGTGGACATCTAAGATAATTTGTTTAAAGAAAATAGTGCCAGATTTTTCTCGATTGATCTAATTGATAAATAAAAAAATAAAAAAAAATGTGATAATTTGTTGATTTTTGAAATAGATATACAATTAATAACAATGACAATGAACCTAACCAAAAAAGTTTTTTTGTAATTACCTGATTTTAGACATACAGCATAATGAAGAGAAGTGTTGAGATTCTTTTGATCAACAGCTTCCACGTCTGCTTTATGATTCAACAGCAACTTTGTAATAGATACTAATCCTAACCTGAAATAACAAACTTGATAAATAAGAAATGTAAAATACAACTAAAAAAGAAATACTTTACATAAGCATATTAAACTTGCAAGAAGGCCTTTTTTAACACATTTAAAAAAAAAAATCATGAGTTTTGAAACAGTTTCAACCAACAGCATTTTTTGTCATCATTCGCCCGAAGCAGTTATCTTCTATGGTAGTTTGTTTTTTATTTTTATTTATTTCTTAATATTAAAAAAAAAAAAGGCATTCTTATAAATCACACAAATGGAAAAAAAAATGTTGGAACTACTTCAATCTCAATTATATTAGATGGTGGGGAAAGAAATAAAGGACAAAACATAAATTCATCAACAGTGCTGGGAATTTAGATAATATCTGTGCAATTATTATTACAGTAAAACCCCGTTATTACGCTCTCGCTTATAGCACTATGCCGTTCTTTACGCTCCTTTTATACGGTCCCTGGAATTTTCTATATATCTCTGAATACCTTTACCCTCTTAAAACACTTCAAATCCCGCTTGTAGCGCTTTTTTTATATCGGAAATTTTGTATCGAAAAGAAGTGTAACACTGTAAAGATTCTTTTTTTTTTCCCTGGTAGGAGGGAATCTTTGAACTCTGTGAAGTGCGGGTCAATGATACAGTACTGCAAAATGTCGAAGCGGAAATCCCATTCTATAAGTGAAAAATTGCAAATTCTCCGTAAGTACGACGAGAAAAACAAGGATGCAATTACCGATGCAGCGAAGGGTTGTTGGAAATGTAAAAAAGGAAAGTGTGTACTAAATCTGCTCTGAAAATATATTAATATTGCTCCTAGTGGTGTATCAATTGACGTTAATAGTTACCTGAACCACATTGAAGATATCATAATTGACAACAGTAGCACATACACACATGGCAAACCACAATCAAAGATCTTTTTAACACTTTCAGGTCGTACCCTTCATCCCTCTGTCTTCCCCCACAGGTCGTGCTATTTTGGCATGTTTTCAAATTGTGTGTATTATCAATGCATGTATAATTGGAAATGTACTTAGGATCTGTGATAAAGAACAAATGTTTGTCTTCAAAATAGTACATTACATTTTATTGTAACTATTATGGTAAAAAAGATATTTAGATACAAAAAAGAATAAAAATTGAGACCAAAAAAAAAGTTTTACACGATATATTTAATACATAAAAATTCTAAAGTATGACAAATCAGAGAAAAATAATATTAAACAATATAAAATTATATTTATATTGTTATAATTATATTATAAACAATATAAAAAACGTAGTCATTTGAAAATGCTTTGAAAACACTATACACAGACTTCCAAAACAAGTGCCGACATCGGTACACTTGTGTGACTTCTGGCAAAAAATTATCGTCAGTTAACTCCACCTATTGGTGTATTGTTGAACTACAATAAAATACAAACAATCCCGAGTGGTCGCCGCTCGAAGAAACGCCGGTCAAAGTTAAGCAAAACAATGAAAAATGTGCGCTCGGCAATTTGCCGAGCAACGTAAATTTGGGGAATCTATAGCCGCCCGTAGAAACTACGGGCAGCGACCTGAATGTGTTAATAGGAAATAAGCTCATATTTGCAGTATATCTATTGCAGAATCATGTATGTTTCCTGTAAAATGGTGTCCAAATCTTTCCACATCTCATAAATCATTTCCCGTCTACAGCGCTATCCATCTTATTACGCTTGTAGGTCATGGTCCCTTGATGAGCATAATAACGGGGTTTTACTGTATTTACTGATGCTTATGTATTTGAAAGCTTAATTTTATAATAATGGAAATCCTATTATATAATCAGAAGATGGTCACTACTAATTTAAAATGAAAGCTTGAGGAAAATTCACCGTCCATTATTTAGTGATTTAAATTTACGTCTTTTTTTTTATTGAAATTTAAATACTTACTTTGAAGCAAGTACTAATGGTGAAGCTTGGCCATCTTCTTCTATATCTTCTGAGGAAGCATTAATATCAGCACCAGCTTTGATCTAAAAGCAATATATGAAGTTATTTACATTACTTTCTTACACTTCTTCCAACAGTAGAGACAGTGGAATTTAATTTTAATTTCAATGAAGTACACATCACATTGCCTTAAATAGATCCATAAAGAAAAAAAAGATCCGAATTAAGATTTTTAAATTAGAAAAATTAGTTTCATACAAGGAGTTTTTTCTTTTATGAAAAGAACCTTTCAGTAAAGAGTAAAATATTGAAATAATCTTACGAATATTTTTCAATCAACTTGTACAGAGTACTTAAATCTTCATCATCTGGCTTACTGTTAGTCTAAAGTCGAGATAGCAGATGTTATTCCATTTATCATTCAAATAGGATATTTAAGAAATCCCTCATAAGAACAGTCTTCACTAAATAGTTACAGCCATTTAAGAAGGGATAAAAAGTTCCAGAAAAAAAAAAAAGCAGGAAACAAGAAAATTACAGTTGGGGAAAAAAAAAAAAAAAAAATCTCTTAATTTAATAATATAGATGTTTCCAATTCAAATTTAAAAACAAAAAAATATCAAATATATGTTGTACATCCTTCAAACTTATTTGGAAAGATTTATAGAAAATGAAGATTATTTTTTTTTTCACATCAGGCTCCTCACATAAAATGAATGTATGCAACAATGAATAGGGAGCAGACAGTTCATAGTCTAAAAGTGGTATTAAATTTCTAGTATCCTAGTAATTAAAATATCCTATTAAATTTCTTAAATTGATTTTTTTGTAATTGTATGTTTAAAACATGTTTTAATGACATATTTGTAATACTTCTTGGGGCAAAAACTATCAAATCAATAATTAGTCCTGAAAACAACCATTAAACTTTCAGAATTCTAATGAATAGCTTATAAATTGTCTTGTCTAACTGGGATGTAAATACGTTTTTCAAATCCAAAATTCATTCCTTAAGTTTTTTTACTCAAAATTCTTTATCTATTTTAAAAGTTGAGCTTCCACTGCTGCAGCAATGTCAACATTTAAGCAAAAACCTCTTTCCCAATTAAATTTCCAAATATTTTTTAAGACTCACCAAAGCCTCAGCAGCTGCTGACTGACCACTCAAAATCCCTGTTATTAGTGGTGTTCGTCCACAGTTGTCTCGAATATTCAATGGAGGCTTATAATTTAAAACAAGTTGTAAAGTAGTTGTAGATATTTCATTTGTACCATCTAACCCAGATCCATCTTTGGCACTAGCAAGAAAATGAAGAGCTGAATAACCATCTAAAGAAAGAGAAAAGTTTAAAAAAATATTAAATCTTAATATATTGTAAATTGCTAAAAAAAAATTAAAAAATTTTACAATAAAAATGTAAGATAGTGTCCACAAGATAGGTGGATGGATGAAATTAAAAGTTTTGTTAGATTCGACTAGAAGAGGAAAGAGCTTTCGATGGAAAGAACTCGAAAAAACTTGGCAAGTCCTTCATCCTGCAGTGGACTGAAGATGGCTGGTAATGATTATTTATATATAAATTCTGAAATGGTTGGCTAAACTTGAAAGCTCGATGCAATGTAGCAAAATAACAAAAAAAGTTCATACGAACATGGATGTGAAAATGCTTTATTCAGATGTTACAAAATGGGTGTAGCCACTGTTAGATGAAGTCTTCGAAATGGCCTATACCAACAACAACACATGACTGCACACTCCCTTGATCTAAATCATCTAAACTTTTTTCTCTGGGGCTATTTGAAAATGCTAGTGCATGCTACACCAGCTTCCTAATGTACAATGCTTCAGGTACCCCTGGCATGTTTGAGTGTGTCCTGCAATCCTCACGACGATGGTATGAGGCGTGTGTTGCTGCTGGTAGAGGCCACATCAAACACCTCATCGAGCAGTGGCTGCACCATAGCCTATCATTATATAATATCTGAATAAAGCATTTCTGCACCTAGGCCAGTCAATAAAAACATCCAACATCGCAAACGCGCATGTATCTACGATTTTTTTATATGTTGTTAGGACCCCTGAGAGTAGTTTATATCCAAGTTTGCAACCCTGAAAACCCTGTGCTACTCCCGTGGTGTTCGAAAAACTGCGGGATTCTGGCACTTGTTTCAGGTTTTGCGAAAAAACTACCGTAAGGAAGCGTTTTTCGGGTATCTTCACGCTATACTTTTGTAAAGCAAACTAAATTTGCTACAATTTGAGCCCAACCCGAGCTCTCGAGGTCCATTGGTTGCCGAGATACAGCCAGTCAAAAAGGGGCAATTATTTCCAAAAAGTGAAAAGTTATCGGGAGGGTCATTTTCCAAGACACGTACCGGCTAAACGAATGGTCATACAGACAATTCATGAGAGAGGAATTTGTAGAGAATTGAATTAACTTCAAGATGATTCCAAAATGGTGCCCTTAGGCCTCATAGTTTCCTCAAAAACCAAAAAATAGTAAAACATCGGATTTTGGGAAAATGATGAAAACATGGTACTGAATAATGTTGGTATGGATTTCGTTAAAAAAAGTTAGCCAGTCAATATCGACACAAAAAAAGGCAAACATCGCAAACGCGCATGTCTCTACGATCTTTTAATATGTTGTTAGTACCCCTGAGAGTAGTTTTTACCCAAATTTGCAACCCTGAAACCCTGTGCTACTCCCGTGGTGCTTGAAAAACTGCGAAATTCTGGCACTTGTTCAGTTTATTCGAATTTAATGTTTGAGATGTAAAATATGGCTGCAACTAAACATAGATACAAAATCATACATTGAAATATAGCACAATACATGAATACATACAGAATACATAATAATCCCGGAATACAGATGAGTCCCGCTAAGGTACTCCACAAATCTAACGATAATATGGGTGAGTACCGCTACGGGTCTCCTTATTCTGTGGCTCTCGGAATTATTTGTAGCCGTATAAGTGAGATCGAAAACTGTGTGCAATGCGTATGTGAAAAAGGGACAGCATGAAAAAGGTTACAAAATTTTTGTACTGGTGTCCTTCTATAGAAATCGTTTGTGCCAGGTCCCTGGCAGTCGGATCTATTGTTTAGTGAATAATAACCTCGGAAGCGGGAGGAGCACTAAATCAGAGGAACGCCTGCGACGCTCTGTTTCTCTCTCAAGCAACACCCATCAAAGTTCCCCAAGCAAAACTGCTCTCAAATGAATGTAACAAACGTCAACTGATCACCATGATGGGCAACCTATCAAATTCAGAGAGGCTGGGTATCGAGGTACATCAATCTCAAGAGGATGCCGATGCTGATATAGTGAGGACTGCCCTCTCCAAGAGCTCATCGTTCGACCAAGCTTTCATCATTGGGGAGGACGTCGATCTACTGGTCCTCCTCAACGGCTTAAGCTCTGAACAGACGAACGTGTACTTCCAGAAAGGCGGCAGAGGTGGGTCCAATATCCAGCAAATTCCTTCACGTGTGGAGAAATGCAGGGTCCAGGAGGGATGATTGTGTTCCTGCATGCCATCAGTGGGTGTGACACCACCTATGCCCTTTTCTGGCAAGGCAAGATGAAGTGGTGCAATGTCCTCAAACAAAACCCCCACTGGATAGACCTCGCCAGCATTTTCCTTAATCCAAACTCCGACCAGGAAGACGTAGGAAATGCTGGCGAGAAGATCTTGATGAACCTCTACGAAGGAGATGAGGAAACGCTGAACACCTTGCGATACTCAGCATTTGTAAAATCGGCAGCAACGGCCAAAGTCAACCTTGCCCGCCTCCACCCCCCCTCCCCGCCACAGAGGCAATATCATTCTTGGAGGACCTACCACCAGGTGCAAAAATGGTTGGGGGTCGACAAAAACCCATGTGACTGGGGATGAACCACCAGGGAACAAGATTTCATGCCCGTCACAATTTGCGGAAAGCCCACTCCTCACACCCTGCTTAGCATGATGGCTTGCAAATGCAAGAAAGGGTGCTTAGGGTCGTGCACTTGCAGAAAGGCAGGGCTCAAGTGCTCTATCCTATGCTCCTTTTGCTAAGGGCGAAGTTGCACAATCGTCATCCCGATCGCCCTGGACGAGGAGGACGGGGTTGTGGACGACCCACACCATATGACGACCCGCCTCCACCTCCAGAAACGTCGTCCCTCCCTCTCTGATCCACACTGGATGATACGCGGCCTTTCCAAAAGGACGAAACTACTGCGGGTCTAAACTACTCCAAGTTCTAAACTAGTGCGGTGTTTATGTTTGACTGTGTAAATAGTATTTTCTTGTTTAAATTTTTGTTTACGTTGTTAATTTAATTTTACGTTTATTTGTTTACTGTATGTTTCTTTGAAGCCATATGTTACATCTACAATGTTAAATTCACATTCTTGCACGTTTTTTTAACGAAATCCATGCCAACATTATTCAGTAACATGTTTTCATCATTTTCCCAAAATCCGATGAAAACTATTTTTTGGTTTTTGAGGAAACTATGAGGCCTAAAGGTACCATTTTGGAATCAACTTAAAGTTAATTCAATTCTCTACACATTCCTCTCTCATGACTTTTCTGTAGGACCATTCGTTTAGCCTGTACGTGTCTTGGAAATTGACCTTCTCGATAACTTTTCACTTTTAGGAAATAATTGCCCTTTTTTGACTGGCTGTATCTCGGCAACCAATGGACCTCGAGAGCTCGGGTTGGGCTCAAATTGTAGCAAATTTAGTTTGCTTTACAAAAGTATAGCGTGAAGATACCCGAAAAATGCTTCCTTACGGTAGTTTTTTCGCAAAACCTGAAACAAGTGGTCTCAGGGGCCCTAACAACATATAAAAAAATCGTAGATACATGCGCGTTTGCGATGTTTGCCTTTTTTTATGTCGATATTGACTGGCCTAACCCATGTTCATATTTTTCAATTATTTTGCTATGTTGCATCAAGCCTTTAAGTTTGGTCAACTATTTCAGGACCACCCAGAATATATAACTACATGTAGGCAAAAAGTGCCCACATGATAATACCAACTTGTCACTGCAACCATCTTTAGATTGATAAGTAATGATGAGAACAGAGTGATGAAGGCTGGGAAAGATTAGAAATTAATTCATATGCAATAGCAATTTTACTAATTAACTTTTTTCATAACAAGTATCCTATCCACATTTGCAAATGAACACATCATTAGGCACTGTAAGAAACATTCAGAGGAAGAAAATTTAAATAGAAGTCAATATCAGCTTACCAAAAAAAAAAAAAAAGAAAAAAAAAGTAATAACAGAGCAAGAGAAGGTCCTAGAGAAAGCAAAATTATTATTAAACCCATTATTCTGGAATCAAAATAGAAATGCTGATCCTCAGAAAGAAACCAACATTATCAGCTCCATGATGAAAAATCTAATTATAACAAAAGATACCAATGATGACCATCCAAATTTCATTAACATTCTTCTTCTATTAAAGTACGAGACATATTCGGAAAGTAAGTACCATTCGGCTTTTAAAAAAATGTAAGAAAGTATTTTCAAACAATTTCATTTTTATCTGATTCACCCAACTGTAAACTACCTTTCTACATAAACACCTCAACAAAGGTGGAAACTATCATAAAGGGCATTAGTTTTTGTATCCCCTCCTCATAGAACTGGGTTGTCTGTGAAGACAGCCATGAGCTTGCGGGCTGAAATCGTCTGCTTGAATTTCTATTTTTCAGAAGTGAGGTGAACCTTCACTCCATGGACTGCTACCTCGATTCTGGAGTCACATGGGATACCCATGTCTTGTCACCTGTGACGATATGACTTAAAATTCATCACCTTGCTATATTGCATGGGAAAGGGCAACATACTGGCAACCCATTTTTTTTGTATGTGCTCATTGAAGAGCATCTTCAGCACCCAGTTTGAAATTCTGAAATTTCAAAAGATCTGTCACAATTTCGTAGAGAACAGTCCTTAAAATTGTTTCTGTTGCTGCAATTGAGAAAGTTCCTTGGTGGTCAGCGATTCTCCAACGATGACAAAGGTTCAGTACAAGGATGGCTGCCTTCACAGACACCACAGTTCTATGAGGAGGAGATACAAAAACCGGTGCCCCATTTTGATAAATGCCTCAACAATATTGGAAACTATGTAGAAAAATAGTTTAAGATTTGGCAAATCACATAAAAATGAAAAGGTTTCCAGTAATTGGTTCATGATCAGTAAAAGCCTTCAAAAAGAATGAACTCTTAGAATCATAAGTGAGATCGGTGCATGCATAATCCTCTGATGAAGGAACACCAAGTTCAATGAAAGAACCATCATTAGGTATGCTATTCTTGTCTCTGCAATCCAATCAAGAATAGAGAAAAGGAGACGAGTTAAAAGTGACAGAATTAGAAAGGTAAAGGGAACAAGTGCAGACTGGAGATTTAACAATGAAAGACAAAAGAAATAATCATATTTAAATGACCATGCTTGGTTGAAAGTCTTCAGAAATATAACAGAAAACAGTATTATGAAAGATGATGGACCTCTCACAAAGTAAAGACTACACAAATCGTAAAGATATGACCTGCATGCAAAAGCAATAATAATATTTCAGATTATAAAAAAGGTAAGGAAATGACAGCATTGCAATATAGTGGGAAAATAAATAATACAGTGTTCATAAGACTTGTAAGTTTTCTTATAATAGAAGAGCAATATAGCTTGCAGGACACCTTCACATTATATATAAAAACAAGAACTTGTTATTCATAAAAATGGTACAATAAAAACTTTATTAACAATAGAATGAGAGCATAAATGGACAAAACAAAATAATAAATACGCCAGAAGTGTAGTTAAAAATAAGGCTGATATTTTTATAAACTTGCGAGAAAGCACATTGAGGTAAATTTTACCCCAACATTAAAAAAAATGTACGTTCAGGGTATTTTTATCCACCACCCTTCGAATACCTTTTCAATGGACTGTTCCAGTAGAACAGGTGTCAAAATCAAGATCATCATCAATTTGTCACCTAATTTCAACAGATTTATTGGGTCGCTGTCCGTTTGGGTATTTTTTACACCAGTGCAAGTCCTCATGTTCCTCTTTTAAACTACCTCAGCACATTCTTTATAGTATCCGTTTTTCTGAGTTTCTCCATCTGATTACATTATGATTACATTACATTAATTGCAGAATTGTTACTGTAATTCTTTGTATTAATAGTGTAAATTGATAACTTGAAAAAAAAATCCAAAATGAGAAGATAAGTTTTGGCAAATAATGAAATCTTCACGTCCCTGTTCCTTCTGTCTACTGGACCTTGAAAAAGCTGTGAAGATTGAGAGAAAATTAATATTTTATTGCTTTTACGTAGATGAACTCCACCGATTTTGAAGTGAAAATGTATAAATTAATAATATATGATTTTTTTTTTTTTTTTTAAATTAAGGACTGAAAAAAGTCTCTGAATTTACCCCATGCTAGTTGTGGTCACGGCAAGAGATGAGAATCCTCAAGGGTTAGCAGTAATGATTTGAATGCAAAATATTGTTTCAGCAATATAAATCAGGCAATGCAATCCTGCACAACAAAAATATAGTTGGCAAAAGTTTTGTACTTAAAAAAAAAAAAAAAAAAAAAATGCATAACATCAAAGTTGAATATCTGAAAGAACAATTAATATTACTCATTTGTCAAAATCCTAACTGATTAACAAGTTGAAATATAGGAAAGTCCTGTATATTTTTAAAGGAATTTTCTAATTACACTATATTTATTACTTTAAAGCTGGACTTCTTTGTATCCACCATTATCAAACTTGACTTCACCTATTTATTGAAGGAACAGAGACAGTATACTAGTCCTTAGGAAAATATTAAAACTCAAAATTTCATCCAAGATCTAAAATTACATCAAATTTTAAAAGAATGCCAAAATTTGCAATATAACAGGAGGTAAAAAACAAAACAAAAGAAAACTAAAAGCAACTACAAAATAGCAGAAAACAAAGAAATAATGATATGCAAATTATTGTACTTAATAACAATTCTTTCCAAAATCATAATAAAAAGAAAAAAATCTTTAATAGCTTTTTCATGTTCTTTATTAGAAGTTTCCATGTTAATGAGAAAAATAAATACCTATTGGTCTTGCTTTGTCATCACTTCTCTTTTTCACAACGGCATGTACTTCAGAATCAGCTTCTTCAATCAATGCCTGAATAGATATAAAATAAATAAATCTGGGGAAATTTTTTTACAAATGAAGACCTTTAAAATTGTATATAGTTATAAGTCAAACAACTTCTGAACTTAGGGACTACTACATTTTCATTTTTTTTTAAAGTTTTTGAAGAAACCAATGCCAAAAGGAGCTACAATACTATTGAAATAAGACTTGACTTCGTTGTATGGTGGGATGAAGCAAGGTAAATAAAAGATCTATTGAAAATATATATAAATTTTTTTTTTAGTATATATCACTATATTAAGTGACTCAGATAGTACCAAAAGTCTATTCCAAAGATCAGCCACAGCAATAGAACAGTAAATTTTCTTTACGACTGTGTTCATTGAGTGCTTTCATTTCAGACATCTGATTAATAGGAAGTAAAGCAAACTAATCATTTCACAAGTCTGAATAAGTTTTTGTAAAATTTAGGATTCTAACTATAAAGAAGGAAGTCTACTTAGAAGAGTATTTGGAAGTTCACTAAAAATAGTGATGTAGTTCTAATTCAAGTTTCATATTAAAAAAATAAAAATGAACTTGTTTAATTTCTGTTAATCTATATTAACATTATTACATAAATGCATTATTAAGTTTCTTTTTCTTTTTTGAATACTGTTTTGTTGGTAGTAAATGGTTACAATTTTCAAGAACACAATAAAAGCCAAGTTTAGATAATTAAGATTTTACTTACTTATATCGTTTTCAAATATATTTGTAGAAAGGGCACTTTTTCAAATGTCCCTGAATTGGAGAGACAAGTGCTCACTTGATTAATTATTCTGGATTTTTTTTTTTTCTTACTATGAAATGATTTTTTGGTTTTTTTTTGTTTTAAATCTTAAACTTAAAACTTAATTTCTGACTTAATTTATGTCTTCTTTTAGGTCCAAAGGCCTTTGAGCTTATATCTCTGTGGGATCAAACATGAATCTGATGGCCCATCATTAAAAGAAGTGGAGGACCTTCAATTAATAATTAGGGACTTTTTAACAGTAAATTTTTACTTAATTACAATCAAGAAGATTATCAATATTAAGATAATAACTGATAATTGTTTTCTAATTTACATCTTGATAGAACTGCATGGCACTGTGGTAATTCACTTGGATATTAATTGAAGAAATGATCTTCTAATGTTAAGAAAACTCAATAAACCTTATTAAGACACATTTTTGGTTTTTATATTCATTTCTTTTCAATTTAATTTCACATTAATTAAAAATATTTCTTCAATTGTCAATTTTTATCAATGACTTAGCAAAAGCAATTTTCTCCAAAATTCAAGCATTTGAAGTTCTTCAAAATAAATAAATAAGAGAGACACTTTCAACATATGTCAAATGCTCTGGAAATAACAAAATTATTTAAAAAAGAAATAAAAAAAAGTAAAAAAATTATAAATTAGATTCTACTTACTTTTATCATATCTCTTAATCTTCCTTGTTGCTTTTTATCATTCTAAAAGAAATTTTAAAGAAAACAAAAATTAATGATATTTAAATCCATGCAAGTAATTTAATCTTTATTTCTGACATTTGTGACTGCTTGCTTTAAATCCAAATTTAAAATTATTGATATTTTTGTGCATCTAATAAATGAACATTAAGAACAATTCATTCAAAAATAACTAAAACAATAAGGAATGACAAGTTTTCATCTCAAATGAGTAATATTTTTCTGCAATCTTAAAACATATAAATAGTTATCTGAAGAAAAGATGGGATCCATCACAAACCATCTAATGCTGTCAAAAGAAGTGCTTTTGGAGAGATGAAGGGGAACTTCATAGCAAATGGAAACTCTGTTAATTCTCAAAAGGTAGCAGGATATCATATAATTTTTGTGCTACACTCATTAACAAAAAAAATGACGCACCTAGAAGGAGTTGTCCAATGGAGACAAAAATTGGTGGAGAGGCAGATTATATACAGAATAGAAAATGATTAAACTTTCAGACAAATTGAATGATTTATTTCAGTGTTACAGAGTTACAAAGTAACAAGCTCAATAAGGTGGTGACCCACCTCTACCCTGAATGCAAGCTGCCACATGACGTGGCATAGAGTGACAAAGCTCCCTGATGGTCTCCTGCGGTACTTCTTGCCAAATTTGCTCCAATTGTCGGGCTAGGTCATCCACATTCCCTGGTGGATGCAGTCGCCTTCCCATCATATCCCAGACATGCTCGATTGGAGAGATCTGGGGATCTGGCTGGCCAAGGAAGTGTTTCACAAGCTGCAAGACAGGTCATAGCAACACGTGCCGTATGTGGTCTGGCATTATCTTGCTGAAAAATAAGGCCAGGGTACTGCAAAAGGAAGGGTAGCAAAACAGGTCTCAGAATGTCGTCGATGTACTGCTGTGCTGTAAGTGTGTCGCTAATGACGACCACAGGGGTCCGGCTATCAAGGGAAATGGCATCCCAGACCATAACTCCTGGTTGAGGGTCTGTGTGGCATGCGATAGTGAAACCAGGATCAGCACGCTGCCTTGGGCGTTTTAGATATTTTAATTGTTTTTCCACTTGAATTTGAACCAGAAGCAGTAATTGAAAACCTTCAGAACATTTACTAATCAAATTATTAACATTTGCCTACTTAATAAGAGTAAAACTGTAACTGAATATTGTTAAAGTGAACTGTAACTGTGAACTCTCAACACCGATATGCAACCTTAATTCAATCTTTATTTATTTTATGTAATATTTGCAATAAATATATTGTAACGAAGTTCCTGTATTGTTTTACCAAATTCAGAATGTGAATCTTACATTACATTTTAAAAATGTGTTTTGTTAGTTCTAAGTTTAAAAATTCATAATTCTAAAATCCCAATTTGGCCCATAGTATGAGAATGACCCACATACATACATACAATACAAAGATATATAACGGAGGGTTACAAAGTCATGGCGTTTGAAGATATTACAATTAGAAACAGCAGAAGGACTTTGTAATAGCCATATATTTGGGTATCAATGGAAGTTTCATGTCGTAATGTAATAATCCCACAATTGATATATATTCTTACGTAACAATTGGAAAAATGAACTGATATTAAATAAGTTCAAATATAACACTTAATATTCACTGCTAAGTTCATAGTTTTTTTTTTATTTATTTTAAGTAAAGAAACAAGAGCTTTTTCTTAACTTTTAAGATTAATCTCAGCCTTAAACACTTGTAACTCAAGCAATGATGCACAAAACAGATGTATTTTTAGCATGAAATTTACTTACTGCATAATAATATTTACTGCATGCTAACAAAAGAGGGGTAAATCCATCGTAACTGTAAGTTTGTGCCATTTCTCGCAACACATCTGCAGGCAACGACACAGGTCCCACATTGGACTTCACAGAAGACTAATAAATAAATAAATAAATAAAATAATTAAATTAAATTAATAAAATAAATAAATAAATAATGTGACAACATGTACTGTTTGGCTCGGGTATGAAGGCAGATCACCTTGGATAGTCCACTTCTAAATGGGGTACGAAGTTCTGATTACTACACCACCCTCATCTGGTTGGTGGGGTATTTTTTTAAACACGAAGCTGATTGTCAAAACCCCTTTTTCGTAGTACATTTCTACCTGTCACCCAATTTAACGAATGGACTCGTCTAAAACCATGTGACTCAGCTGCCTTCTTACCGGAAACGGACAGTAAATGTTAGGTTTAGTTATATTTTTTAATAAACAATTTAACTTTATCTTTGATATGCAGCTTTGTATACTTTTTGTTGCTTCAGTGAATTTTCACATTTTAACTTGTTTAGAATTGATCATATCGCTGCTTAACTATCACTGCACAATGTACATAATAAATGTTTATTTAATAATGTAAGGTACTAAATTGAAAGTTTAAATTATAAATAATCAAAATTTAAAAAAAATTACCATGACTTTTTGAATCTGCACCTGATCCAAATCTAGATTTCCCTGAATATGAAGGTATAAAATCTGATCCACTGATACAGAAGGTGTAAAACTAAAATTATTGGTTCCAGAAAAACTAATCTGTTGATTAAACAAAATAAATTAATAAACAAATAAATGAATAAAATAATAAAATCACACACAGACACATAAACTTAGCATCAGCAATTAACAACAAGTAATTATTAACCTCTACATTGTTTACCCAACACTATTCAAATTTAATAGCACTAGCTGATTAATGATCTTAACAGCAAACAATCTAAGGAAGTTACTGCAATAATGATTAACTTTTTTAATAACTATTAAGTAGGAAAATACTATTGTCCATATATTTGAAAGATTGAACAGATATGGAAAATTATTTCTCCATATTAAAATTTACCTGTATTTGTTCTTTTTGAATAGTGAAGATAATTTCTATATTAGCTGCATCTTCTGGAGTACATGAAATAAACTCCTCTTCTTCCTTAGCCCATGTGTCTCCAGAACGAGAATTTTTCACAACTTTGTATTTCTTGTCATTATCATCATAAGTAACTCCCAAATGAAAAATTATATCTTTTTCAGAATCCTCATTTTTAAGAAAGTCAATAGAAAACCTAATAAAAAAATAATTTCTTTTAATTTTAATAACAACTTTTAATATGTATTAATATTCTAATGTAAATTTCTGAGGGGGGGGGGTACAAAATTCAGATAACTTGAAATATGAATTCTGTTATCAATTGTTAATTCCTTTTTTTTCTAATTAAACTTCAATTTAATAAGAAGCTCAAAAATTAATGTGTGACTGAATTCATTGAAACCACAAACCATAATTTTGTAAACAATAAGATAATCCACTATAATTAGCATGTTTTTGAGATACATCCACACTTTAATATATATTTGATGACTGAAGAAGAGTCCACAAGTTTGTGTTTGGATATTAATGGTTGATGGGTTGATGAACTGGCAGAATGGATACGACTGCGCTGCCGTTCAGAAATGTTGGTTGATGTCAACTCGGTTGAAGTTGGTTGTCAACTACATCCACAATCGAGAGAGCAGAATCATCCCATCAACCAAGATAGCGACTTAAACATTGCATATATGTAAATTGTAGTTGACCAGATACTCAAGAGATGGAGCTTTTCTCAATTTGCTCTTTGATTATGGGGTGTGGAACTAGATCTCCTGCATAATTGCCTATTATCTTCTAATAACCATTTCTTGCAGCATTCAAGCAGTAAGGACAGTATTTGCTGGCGGCTAAATAACTGTCGAATGCAGTGAACTCTTAGTCTGAAAGAAAGGCACTTGGGAACATGAACATGCAGTTGGCTTACTTCCGTTTTTAGATTTTATAACCATTCATTGATGGCAGCAGATCTCTACTTAACTTTTTGCTCATTGTTTGCTAGCAGCTACACTTGTACCTTGAAAACGAGGATACATAGAAAACAGTTGAGAATGTGATTCAACAAAACAATTAATTAAGTTCATGAAAATTCAGAAGGCAAGAAAGAACTTCTGAACAAGCTTTCTGACAAGAGACATTAGGTTCTTGTCAAAAAATTAGTAAGAGTGCAAATTTGTAAGGAATAGTCTCAAATAGTTTGACTGCCATAATACTAAAACCATTGGATCTTGAAAAGACTGACAATTCAGGTCCAACAAGTTAAAGAATAAAGACAAAAAAAGACTTTGTTCTTTTTTTTGTGCAGTTCATTCACAACAACTCGGTGAAAAGGGATTTAACAAAACTGCATTAATGGATATAAAAGTTATGCCTATGTCTGACAAGTTAAAACATCATGACAATTCAACTGATCAACTATATTCTTTTCTGAACAGACTCTGCTATGGTTTGGGCTATTTTTCAATGCATAATAATCAAAAAGGGTCACTTGCTTGGAGCAATTATCTGAATTTTGTCACAACGGTTGTCCTATACAAATACTAATACTGCTTAAGTAATTCATATGTATTATTATTATTATAAACTGATAACAGAAGAATTAGATATTGAAACGAAATAAATATTTAAATAGTCTAATATTAATCAGCTGTTGATAAATAAAGATTTATACTTACTCCTCCGATAAAGCTTTGTTTGTTCCTTTCAAAGTAATGATTTCACCAATTTTTAGACCTCCTTCAAAAGGATGCAAAAGTGGTAAAGTCTATCACAAATAAATAAATAAATAAAAAAAAAAGTTGAAGTTTATAATCAACAAAAATGTTCATTATAATCATTTTGAACTAAAATAAGAAGAATTCTTTTTGATAGTTCCATCAAACCTTCCTTTATTCAACAAAATTTTTGAGCATGATCATTTCCATCCTATCCAAAAGAATACATGGGACAGAAATAAATGCATAGTAATTAATAAGATCATATTTTAAAATCGAAAAAGGATGCTGTCTCTTAACCCAAAAATGGTGAACAAAGACACTAGTCAATGATAAACCAACTTCAAAAAAAGTGGCAGCTTTCTAAAAATTTGGCATACGATGCTTACTGCGTTTATTCCTTTATGTACAACTGAATTTTACATGATAAACCTTCATTAATTCCAAATGTTAAAGACACTGGGCAAATTACACATTTCTGGTTTGTTTGTTTTTTTAATAGCCTGTTTAAATTTGTATTTTTATTACATGAACATTCATAAAACAAATACACCGAAGTATTCTTAACTTAGGTGAACACAGGCGGACATTTGTCGTTCAGTTCTGTCAAACATGCTTGGATGAGCTTGGTCTTTACAAGCCAGAGGGTAGGAGCAAGAATGAGAATGCTGACAGCGAATCAAACCAATTAGAGTGAAGGATTGAAACAAGTCACTGGTTACATCATTCATATTTTGCTCCGCTGTTAGTTCTTAATTCAACTAAACTGCAAACCATAATAAATATATTATTGCAATAATAAGATCATTATTCGATAGGAAACAATCTTTCCACTGAAATGTGTTTTTTTTCTATGCATCAAAATATGCTAGAAAACGTTTTGAAGTAAAAGTTTCGAATGATTCGAATATTGAATGGTATTAGGCCCGTTTCTACACTCTGAATCAATCAGCGAAAACATTTTTAAAAATTTTGAAATTGATAATTAAGGAAGCCTTTAATATGACAATATTCACATTCTGCAATGAAGAGAAATTTAGCAAAATCCATCCTGAACGCATTATATTTTTAAATTTCTTCCATTTGTTATGATTAATTCTTCAATTTTTACTAGTAAGTAATTGGAGATCCTATAATTCCATGAGAATACAGCTGATACTGTAAAATTTTTAAATACTCTGGTATATTCTGATGCATAAAATAAATGTTTTTAATTATAACCTTTATTTTTTTTAAGAAAGATAATCTCAATAATGTGATAACAATTTGTTCAGCTGAAGGAGAGACAAACAGTATTACAAATCTGCATGACATCATGTCAGAAGTGCTCCAATGCTTCACTGTATTTGGTTGCGGGGGTTTGTCGCATGGAGCTTGTCAGAGTGAAGTAGGATATTTCAAAAGACATTTGTCACTCAAGACTAACTTTTGAATGACAAGTGATCATTCTGTCCACATTCGCAGGGCTTTATATATTTTATAATCATTTTGCATGAATTATAATTGTTTGGAAGCTTTTTGAAATATCAACTGCTTGTTTCTCCATAATAAAGAGATAACCATAACATTATTGTAACTATAACTTCAAAATCATTATCGCAACACATTCAAATAAGTGTCATATATAAAATGCTTCAATGCGTAACAGCTGCAAAGTTAATCTTATAAAATATATAGTGTGATAAAACCAACAAGGCTTCTTTCTAGAATTAATGCATTATAATTTTAATGCATTATAATGTAATGCAAATAAATAATGGAAATAAGAGGTGCAAATTGCCTTATTTCCAAGAAATGATGAAAATCCAGAAATAATTATTTTTGAGGATCTAACAAGGACTGGTTTAAACATAACTTACAATGAAGGCATAACAAACGACATTATTATCATTACTTTAATACTGTGCAAAAGCAGCAGAAAAATAAAAAATAAAAATATTAATATTCAAGGTGATGAATAAACAAATTCAACAATTTTTAATGTAATGTAATTTCCCAGTGAAATAAATCTGACAAAACAGAAATGGATAAAAAAAAATAAAAATAGGATAACTAAATTCTTAACAGAATTTAAAATAGTTACCGGCTTTGAAATATTTGTGGTCAAATTTTCTTCTTGGGTTAAATTTCTCTTTCCAGGTTCCTGCATAATAATAATACAAAAATTCATTTAAAGTAGGCAAATATAATAAAAAAAAACAACATTAGTATTAATTTATAAAATTCTAAGCTACAGTTTATAAATACTAGGATGCATGACTAGTACACCGAAATCCTGTCAGAATAAGAGGTAAACCTCTTGAACAATCTGAATTTGTCATTTTAGTGAAAAATCTTATTCTTGATATTTTTTTTAGTCTTTTCAGAAAAACTATCCTGGGTAAATATAAAGTTTACAACCTTTATATCTTCTAATTTACTGACTAGTGAGTAAGCAGTAGTAAGCGCCAACATGAAGCTTCCTTGTGTGTGGAATGTTGTTTGTTCTTTTTTTATACTCCCATTGAATTATAAGTTAATGTGGTAACATTTTAAACAACTTAGTAAGTTTACATACTAACAACAAAATAGATAGTAGATTTTACAGTTTCTTCATTTCCTGCTGTATTATGAAAGATGGCACAACTGTTCAGATTATCTGTGAGGGTCGTGCCAGGATGCATTAAAGTTATGACAATGATTTAAAAAAAAAAGTTTTGGAATACCAGAAGATAATTACTTCAGTTCAATGCACTATCATCTAGCTTAATAAGAGCTTCTCATTGCTCTTGCTTTTGTACATTATTAAAGCGTCCACTAATAATTTTTTCTTTTCTACAATTTTTAAGAAGTTACAAATGGATTCTAACGAAGTGTGTGTTAAGACAGGCACTGGTAGACTTTCATGAAAGAAGAAACTAAGCGATATGATATTTGAGTATGTTCTTAAGAAAATGGTGCATAACAAAAATATAATATGCAAAATAGTGGTTCTGCCATTGGTTTGCATCATGAGACAATATCATAAAAACGCATGTTTGAAAGTGAGGCTATAGTTTTCGCTGTGACTGAGATAAGGAATCTGAGATAGCCAATTTGTAGAATGACTTTGAGGTATCATTTTTGCCAGACCAACTGTGATGGAAGGCCTTTGTCAGACAGAGGTGGCCAGATGGTTAAATGTGAGCCCTTCTGTAGTCTATAGACTTCAGCAACAATTTCCAACTACAGATTCAGCCTCCAGAAGGTTCAGCCAAGGAAGGCCAAGAGCTGCAATGAGCAGTGTTGACTGACATCTGCAGTTATGTGCACAAAGAAACATGACCTCCACACCAACCCAACTACAGTCAGGCTTTTATTTATTTGTTTATTATTTTTCTCTACAAAATTCTAAATACTGACAAATACTAATCTGCAAAACCTACATCATTCTGGAAGGAAATAAAAGCATTAATAAACCAATGTTTGTATACTATCTCTTTGATTACTGTATTTTCATAAACAGTAGTTACTGAATTGAAAAAGTAAAAGTTTTCCAATTCAAATTTTTTAAATCTAAGATTATCAAAAGTTGAACAACAAAATAAAAAAATAGCGCACACATTTAAAAAAATAAAAAACATTACCATAAGCCAGGAAGTTTTGATCATGCAGTTTTATGCATATTTAAATGTCCTGGCTTAAGGTAATGTATTTTTTGTTATTTTTTATTTGTGGTTCCATTTTTGATAAATATTCATTCCACACGTTAAAGTTGAATTCATAAGATTATGTTGAAATAAATTATTGTATGCAATAATGTTATTGGTAGTTGATACTTGAGCACACTTTACAAATATATCTTCAAAACAAAGAACAGAAAGGAAAAAGTACATACACTTTCTTTAATTATATGAATTAATGAAGCTAAATCTGTTTCCCAAGCATGTTCAACCAGATTATGGAGGAGGTTTTCACCAGTATCATCGACTTCAGCAGTCACTTGGCATCCATCACTTAACAGCATCTTTACTAATTCATTATTTCCCTAAAAAATAATAAATATAATAATATAAGCACATTATTCTTTAGGGTATCCTGTGAATAAGTAAAAAGAATATTCAATTTTAATCATCTTTGTAAAAAGCTATTGTTAATTATTCAGATTTCTAAACAATTATAAAAACCATGTACTTATTAAAATTTATTTTGTATGCATAAAAATGTTTAAGATACTTTAAAAAATCACACACATTAAAACGGTTAAAACTATTTTATAAAAATGCTACATGTACATGTTTCATCACACAAACGTGGATGTCGTCAGGCAATAATTTTTTTATTTTTTTTTAATTGCCTGACAACATCCACGTTTGTGTGATGAAACATGTAGATGTAGCATTTTTATAAAATAGTTTTAACCGTTTTAATGTATGTGATTTTTTAAGCTATCTTAAAAAAACCATGCATATAATCGGCAGGTTATGCCTGTCAATTCAGAATAATTTAAAACCTCCAACTTATTATTGAATCACTGATTAATGAAGTCTACTGGACTAAAGTGAATGGTTTGGCTCAAGAAATTTAGCATGCTGACAGCTAACAATGAAAGGAAATAGCATACAATAGTAATTTAGCAATAATAGCAGCAGGACTTCGCTGAGAGCTAAACTACTAGGTTTTCCTCGAATGTCTCCGCCGTCAATGTGAAGTATCAGTTCAATGGTGCAGAGCTCACTGCCATTGGACTGTGGAGGAGTAAAAAAACCTTCTGTAGAGTGAAGAATCTCGCTTCACGATCTGGCAGTCCGATGGATGCACGTGGGTTTGGCAGATACCCAGCGAATGCTTCTTATCTGACACTATTGTGCCAACTGTTAAATTTGATGGGGGCAGCATCATGGTGCGAGGTATGTTTTTCATAATGGTTCGGTCTAAGTCCCTTATTCCTGTGACATGCAACAAATTCTGCGATGTATCAAGCAATTCTGGACAACGCTGCCCTCCCAACTCTGTGGCAACTGTTTGGGAAAGGCCTATTTCTCTTCCAGCAGGATAACTGTCCCGTACACACATCAAAGCTTGTGCGGCCGTGGTTTGACGACATGGGTGTTTCACAACTTGACTGGCCATCTCAAGAGCCCCAATATCAACCCCATTGAACATCTGTGGGATGAAATAAAATACAGATTATGTACCCACCCACATCACCTATCTTTCATGGCCGAACTCACTTTAGCTGTCATGGCTGCCTGGAAGTCAGTTCCAGCAAACACCTATCAAATCCTAGTGGAAAGTCTTCCCAGACGTGTACAGGCTGTCATCGATGCAAGGGGGGGATTGACATTAGAAAATTTAATGAAGAAAATGCTTAAAAATAATAATAATAATAATAATAAGTGTCTCAGCAGCCTCCGCGTCCCGACCACAGGGTGTACAGGTCCTTTTGGCCAAATACTTTTGTGCTATCCCCTGATGAAGGAATACGCAATGTATCCCGAAAATGTTGGATAATTCTCCATCACTATTTTTATTTTTATCAAGACAGTGCATTTTATTTTCAGTGTTTTATTTATGTCTTCTTCATAATAAGAATAGTAACCTCTTACATAGTTTTCAAGTAAGGAATACTGTGACTATTTGGAGTCATCAAATAAAAAAAATAAAAAATGTCTTTTCTTGCTAACTGAACTTTTTTTTAACTGCTGACTACTTTTTTGGGCATTCAGATTAAGAAGAAATTGAGTGTTAACAGGTATCTCATTTCCCAATTGGTCCGATAAAATAAAGGATTTCTGTTTCGGACTCTTAAACTTCCCATCATTTCAGGAAAAACAAAAAAAATGGTTAACAAAAGTAACATTACTTTTTCTTCCTCCTCTAAATTCAATGATTTTTTCAGGTAAACATTAAGTCTTCAAAAACGTTTATTAGTAAGTAAC
Source organism: Thereuonema tuberculata (assembly GCA_023159025.1). Classification (NCBI taxonomy): domain Eukaryota; kingdom Metazoa; phylum Arthropoda; class Chilopoda; order Scutigeromorpha; family Scutigeridae; genus Thereuonema; species Thereuonema tuberculata. The sequence goes on along the minus strand of JAFIDM010004315.1, from coordinate 10,523,447 downwards.
TTACCTGTTCTATTGCTAACGTTAATGCAGTCAGACCCTTTTCATTTCGCACTGATGGATCACAACCATGTTCAAGAAGTAATTTGGCTATTTCTAAACTCGTAGCAACAGCATCTGGGCTAATTTGAGGCTCCTAAAATAGAAATAAGATTTTCGATTTTTTTTTTTTTGCAGATGGACAAAGATCAGTAACATTCATAGCAAAAGAAAAAAATATGCATTTTAATGAAGATTACTGTAAGTCTTTCTATACAAAAGATATTCACCGTTTTATTCGGATGTTTCATAAAGACTTAGGCAAGTAGTTATCATAAATACCAAGTACAATTCTGGCAATTATTCAAGATGTTAAAAGGAATAGCAATGGACAAAAATATATTTCAAGAATTTTTTTTTAATGTAAATTAAATTAACAGATCCTTTTTCAAAACAAATTATGCAAGCATTAGCAACTTTTGGAACAAATGAAATTATAATTCAAAAATTATATTTATCATTTAATAATTGTTGCCAAATGTAATCCCTAAGTAATCCTTATAGTCAATAATGGTTTTGTAATTAAGATCAAAAAGCACATTAAGAGCATATAAATAACAGCTTTTTAAGTTGGAAATTCATTTTGTAATCTAGAATTCAGAATTGATACATTTTTAGTAATTTCGCCAAACTGAAAAATGAAAAACCGAATCACTTGTTTTTATAAATAAACATAAATTTTACCACAAACATTGGATATCATAGAGCAAGATGCATTTGAATAAATTCCTCAAATTGACAATGGATTTATCAATTGGAAACAATATATCCCAATATTTTATAATTTCCCATAACTTATTTATAGTGTATTATTAAATCCTTAAGAATATTATTCTAGTAACTTCCATATTGTCAATGCTTCAAATAAATTTCTTGGATATGTGAGAAGTCTAGGTATTATATCGAAATGAAAGAGCAAGAAGGATTTTTTTAGAGTTTTGGCTTTCATAGAACAATCACATGTCTAGTTTCCTTAAACTCTCAAAAATTATAAAAATTGCTAGAATAGAAGCTTGTATTAACATTTTGAAATATTGAGAAGGCAATGTGATTATGATTAAAATTAAACTTTTTAAATCGGTACATATATTATCATTTCTTCATTATCGATATTTGTCAACAAAGCAGTAATTTTTAATTACAGATTTGAAAAAGAAATATTGAAAAATTAATGTTAAAAATTATAAAATAAAACTTCAAATGCAATCTATAAATTACACAGCAAACAAAGGTAGCCAACATTTACACTTAGAATAAAAAACTAAAACAAGAGCAAATAGAACATACTGAAAAAGAAACAATCATAGAGGGATATTCTGGCCATGTGAACAGAGAAACTATTGCATCTAGCACAAGCATTACTGAAGAAGTTTCATATTTATAATTTCAGTAAGCTATTGTATCATTAAATTTATTATTATTATTCAAGACTATAGAAGTAGCCCTATTAGTCTGAAGCTGTTTTGAAAGTAACAGTTTTTCATATGGAATGAGAGTTTTAGTAGTTTCATTTATATATCTAACAAGTGTTCTTACTTTAGGCAAATTATTTTTTGAAATTCACAGGCAATTCAAAAATTTCTCAAGACAGCAGCTTTATTCAATAGGAAAAAAAATAAAAATATTTACCTCTTTGTCATGATGCCTGATGGAATTTCTGGCCAACCAGTGAAACTAAAAAACAAAAAAGAAGATATGTGAATTAGATTTATTTGGTTCATATTACCAGGCAAAGTTTTATATAAATTAAATTTTTGAAAACTTTTTCAAAAACAAGCCATCGATTGAACAGTATTATAATTGTAACTATGTTAGAATTTTGGATATAAAATTTAAAAAGTTGGACATTTGTCAAAAAACTGGGAATGCCTCAACACCTGCAGATTTATGGTTGGAAAAAATCCAAAGTAATCTGAACCTTGGATTCATATTAGTGATAAATCTTAAACCATCGAGCTACTCCTTACAATTGTTAGCAAAAATGCTTTTGAAATATTGTACTTAATACATGCTGGTGTAAATTAATTTGAAAATTATGCTGTAAATTTGATAATTCTTTGCTTTCCTAACATCACTGTAATCTCGAAATTATTTAATAAAGTAACTATTTCCAGAGACTTAGGATTGTTAAAATTAATAACATTTTCTAAGTTTGTGTTTCAACTTTTTTGATAACCATCTTGTTAGCCTTAATAATTGTTTTCACTATAAATTCTTTAGAATAATCAGGGTGCAAGAGACATTTAAATTTCATCTTCATAAAATTATATATTAAAAAAAAAAAAAAACGAAATCCTGAAAATTGTTTAGCAAAATTAAAGTAAGATTATTTTATGTGTCAAAATAATAATAACAACAGCATTAATTACAATAAAGGCATTTAATGAAATTCACAGTATCTTATATATCAACATATGTTATACTATACTTTCTATATATGTAGATTTGGTATGTACAAATTAGGTTAACAGAGTACATTCTTTGTTACTCATTTCTGATAAAGTTGCAGAGATAATTTAATCTCAAAATATGAACACAGAATATGAGATCATGGAAATCATTGTGGAGCCTCCGAAACTAAAACAAGCGACAATCAAAATACTACTCAACGATTGCCAAAGAGTGTGAAACAACTGTTCTATGATGTTACTTATTAATAAACAGCTGCCCTCATCCATTGATGTTTATGAATATTTTTACGTGCTTTTTATTCTTTTGATCTGTTCGAAATTTCATTTGAGGTTGATGGAATACCAGCACATCAATTTTTTCATCTATCTAATTTATTGCTGTTTGTTTTAGTTTCAGAGGCCCCACAATGATTACCATGATTGTTCCTATTATCCTTTGTACCAAGACCTCACTGTTTACTAGCGATTACTCCTAGCTGATGAAGTGACAAAGCTTCATACTAAGGATGTCACTTAGCAACTCCAGAATGGCTTTAAACAGAGGGACTGACTGTACATATTCCATATTCAGATGTATAATCTGAACAAGTGAAAGTAGTTGATTTTAAAATGTGGACTTTTTAATTTATCTGTGTTGACTCATTTTAACCTTTCTACATGTGAAATTGCACTTACATCTTGACTATTAATTTCAAATATAAATCAGAATATTGATGTGTGGATGTTAAAATAAACACTACTAAATATTATGATTGTAGTACTATAATAAAATTGTGAATGACTGAATGAAAATTATTTGAGTATGTTGCAGGAAAAAGCATTTATTAAAATTAATTTGCACTCAACTTACAGCTGTATTCCCTTGAGGATCAATAGCACAACAATCAGCCTTCTGATCTTCTAACAGAAATCGAATTTGTTCAATTAAAGCAGGAACTAGAGGACTTGATACTGCTAACATCAATAAACTGATTCCTAGAAAAATATTAAAAAACAAACAAACTGAAGATTTTCAGCGTAAAAGTTCTTAAAGAGCAGTAAAATTTTGTAAGTGATAATGTTATAATATAATAAATTCTACATTTTTAATTCTGAAAACTATGTGAAGGAGAGAAGTATTATGAATAAATAAACTGAATATAAACGATTACCTTTTTCATCTTTCACATTAATATCCACTCCAGGTTGTTCTAAGAGTAAATCAACCAGTCCCATATGTCCTTTCAAAAATGCAACGCCCAAAGGAGTAAGCTGTAAGAAACATTTAAAGAATTAACAATAATTAAAAATGAAAGCAAAGGGAAAAATTAAAAAAAAAATATAAATCTATATTTTCATTTTGTAATAAGTGGATTATAGAAAGGAAGTTTGACCAAAAAATGCTAAATTAAGAAAGCAAATGGCTACAACAAGGCTAAGGATTCTTTATGCAAGAAGAAGGGTTGGGTAGGGGAGCAGGCACAACCTGCTGCAAAAAGACTAAAAATAAAGCTATTCATAAATTGCAGCATGATAACTGTAAACTTAGGATTTGATAAATAGTAAGTTTAAAATTACAATGAGAAAATGAGATGAGAAATCAACTAACATTCTGCTTTTCTTGATTACTTCTCAAAGGCATGGTGGTATAAGCTATGGTGATTTATCTTTTATGTATTCTTTTTAAATTAACCCCAATTATGCCAAAATACATGTGCAATGACTTATAATTGCTGAAACCCCATGTCTTATCTCCTTGTGTAGAGATAAGTTTTTCAATGATTCCCAGCAAGACATGTCTAGTATTTAGTTTCTGAAGTACCAACTCCCAGTAATTCTTACATCTATGCTGCTTAATTTCGCCAACAATTTATGCACCTGAACTCATCTTGACTAGAGTTTGACCAAAACTGAACTGAACAGACAAGATCCTCCACAAATATGTAACTCATACTGGCCGAATTGATTTAGGTATCGAGTTTATTATGGTATCAAATCAAAGAAAATGCAAAATCTCAGAACAAGGACTGAAGATGATGTCTCTCTACCCCTACAAATGCATCTCAAGGCTCAGAAGGAATCTTTGAAGTGGCTCATAAGGTAAGTGAACATGGTTGGATTATACCTATAGGCATCTGAAAATTCTAAATCTTATGCAAATTTTATGTAAATTAATTTAATTCAGTAAGTCCATGTAGATTTGCTAACATTTTATAAAGCTGCATATATCATTTTCAAGGATTAAAACTGAAATGCCATGAGTCACATGTAAAAAGGAAAAAAGTGAATTCTTATTAACAATAAATCATCTGAGAGAGTTTATCTAAGTCCAAAAGAATTCATGAAAACTGAAAAGAGTAAAAACAATGGATTTAAAAGATTTCATAGAGCCAAATGAAAGTGTAATCAAAATATCCTTTTCAGGATAATTGTGAATAATTCTCAAATAAGGCAATTAAATTGTGTATTCTCAAGAACTAAGATAATCTGAATTAACTGGATTTAGAGGAAGCATTTAAGTATTAACTTTCTTACCATCCAGTCATTAGCTCGATTTGGATCTGCACCAGCTTCTAAAAGTAATTTTAAACAAAACCACCAACCGTAGGCAGCAGCATAATGGATTAAAGTATTTCCAGAGCTGTCGGATGTGTCTGCATCAGCACCTAAACGCAGCAGGTGTGATGTTACATGTGCATGGCCATTGATAATAGCATGAGTTAAAGCAGTCCTCTTGAATTTATCTAAAATTGAAGAAAAAAAAAAGTTTTCATTTTCTTATCCATTTTAGCTTTCCAAATAGTATGTTTTATATCTTATTTTTAAATGACAAAAAATAAATAAATAAATGAACAAAAAAAAAAAAAAACAATTACAGTCCTATACAAGTATTACTTCTTAAAATTTGAAACTTTCAATAGAAGTTTTGTTATGATTAAAAATTACTGAAATCATAAGGAGACTTAATAATAAAAAATTGTATAGACAGATTTTTAAAATGTTTGCATTTTATTGTACCTCTTGCTTCAATTTTTGCTCCATGCTGAATTAGAAGTTTTATCACTTCTAGATGTCCCTTCTGACAAGCTAATATCAAAGCAGTAAGTTTGCCTTTTCCAGCACTTGTGGATTTTTCAACATCTGCACTATATTTCAGCAAAACTTTTACAACTTCCTACAAAAAAAAAAAAAAGACAATTTGAAATTTTAAAATAAAATCTTGATAAATTAGACAGCTTTTTATTTATTTATTTATTTATTTAATAACTCTGACCGAATGGAATACAATTATAATTTTGATTTAAAATACTCTCATGTTTGTGAAAAATGCAATACCATGAAGGAAACATGCAAATGAAGTGAAACTTACAGGAAATGTAAAGCAAGGTGTGATATGCAAATGATTAAAATTTGGGAATGATTGTGCATGCTTAGATTCAGCAGCGTAGTCTGAACTGTCGTGTAAAAGCATATAAGTAGAGGACTGTTGTGGATCCAGACAAGTAGTTTTTCATCGTCAGTGAGCTGAACACATGCCTACTGGAGTCAGTATGCCTCATCGATGTCAAAGGGCGCCTTATAAGCAAGCTACGGAGTTTGAACGGGGGCCAAATGATCGGCTTGCAGAAGAAGGATTTTCATACAGTAAAATTGCTGCTTGTACAGGGCACAATGCCACGACAGCAATGTGAATGTAAAAGCAGTGGACTGACGAGAACAGGATGAGTCAAAAATCCGAAGTGGATCACAAAATGAGACACCACATCCGCATGGCAGTGACAGACCATTCAGCTTCTTCTCAAGTGTTAGCACAACATTGGAACACTGCAACATGTCTGACATTGTCTGGATCTACGGTGTCTGCTGCGCAGAGGATTGCGTGCATGCATTCCTTTGCGGAGGATTCCCTTGGACTTGAACCCTCGAAGCCTCAGGCTATAATGGGCTCACGAACACACCCACTGGTGTGCAGATTGGCGCCAAATCATGTTTTCGATGAGTCCTGCTTCAACTTGGATTATAATGATGGCTTCATATGCATTATACAATCTCAAGCTGAGCGCCAGCTTTTAGATTGCATTGTTCAGCGTCATACTGCACAAATGATAGGCACAATGATGGTTTGGGAAGCAATTGGGTATCAGAGGCAATCTAAGCTGCTATGAATTGTGGGTACTCTCAACAACAATCACTACATCAGGGAAGTTGCAGAAACTGAAGTCACACTCCTTCCTTCACCACACTCCTGGATTCATATTCCAACAAAGCAACTCCCGATCACATGTTACCAGAAATGTCCAGGTCGTCTTTGAAGCAAGGCTACCCTTCTTCCCTGGCCTGCATGTTCGCCCAATATGTCACCTATTGAACATGTCTGGGATATGGTCACTCGGCAACTAGCCAGTCATTGTCATCCAGCAGCCAATACGGATGAACTGTGGACTCTGATAGAAGCAGTCTGGCAGGCGATACCCCAGAACATATCAAGGCTTGTTTGATTCAATGCCACGGAATATAGCATTTTTATAGCAGCTCATGGAGGCTTTACACCATACTGATTTTTAGCAAGTAAATTGCTCTGCAACTTTAATTGTTTGTTTGTATCACTATTAGTAATGTGTGTAATAAAATTTCCTTCCATTCTGATGGTTCCTTCATGGTGTTGCAAGTTTCACAAACATGAGTGTATATACAATTAATTTCTGTTTTAAAAAAATAAGGTGAAAATAGTCTCAGTAAACAAAAAGATAAATATGGCATTATCTTAATTTTGAATATTACTGATTTAATACAAGCCTATGGTCTTAATTATTTTATTACATCTTTAATGATACATTTAAAATAGTTAGAAAATAAATATTGAGTACATTAAATTAGCATTGTTAATTAAAACTATATTGGTTATCATCAAATACCATAATAAATTGATACAATATTAATATACTAATGAATTCTATAATATGTTAATAATGCAGAATAACAAAATTCTTTATACAAACTTACAACCTTTATTTTAATTTATTACAACCTTGAAATGTAGTAATGCAAAAAAATTACTGAACTTACTATTCGTCCAGCTGTACAAGCAAGATGCAAGGATGTGTAGCTATGTCTATTGGGGCGATTGATTCCACCTACTCCAAAATCTTTACTGACATTATTCTCACTGCTTTTTCTCTCTAGAAGATTAAAACCATCAATGAAAAACTAATAAAGACATCAGATATATGAAGATTTCTCAATTTACCTTCTGTACTATTACCTGAACTGAATTTTTATTAACAAATATAAAAACTAATAACAATTTGTAGTAATCTATTAAAGAAAAAATTACGACACTAAAAACTAAAGATTATGGAAGTCAGAAATCTAGAAGACGCAGTCTGAATTTCATACAGTAGTCATAGGAACATTTCATTTCATTTAAAGTTACAATTTTGAAATAATAAAAATTAAAAGAACTTTTCCTGAAACAAAATAAACTCTTGAAAGTTACTTCAAAGAAACTTATCTTTGGATTCACAGGAACATTTTCAAGAAATTACTTACCAGCTCTGGCTTTTTTCAAAATGAGCTCAACATTTTGCGGCCGCCCTGTTTCTGCAGCAATATGCAAGATTGTGTTTCCATCATTATCCGTTTCATCAGCACGTATCCCTCTACAATAATAAAATAATATATTTTAAGCAAATTTAAAAAGAATAATTATTATATTGATATTATTTTAATAAAGGTTTGATTTATAACAGAAATTATAAAAACTTATCTTATTAATATTAGTATTGCTTATGGAATATAAGTCTTGTCAGTTTGAACTCACGATAAGAGGGGCTAAAAACTAAAGGCATGAATTTGTGCTGGATAAGAAGGGGTGCCTCCAAGGTTATTCAATTTTTTTTCTTTCCCCTCCCCCCTCAATAATTTCCCCTCAGGATATGTCCCTGAAGAAAAGTAATAACCCCCACCCATTCAGTTCTACAAATGGAGAAAATTAAAAGTCAGCTTTGAACATAAATGCTAAAAATTCACGAGGAAAATTAAGTGAACAGGTAAATTCAGAATTAAAAATATTTACTTTGAAAATAAGAAGTCTAATGGTCCAGTTCCTTCACAAGCAGCAGCGTAATGAATCGGCCGTCGCATCATTTTATCTTGGATATTAAATTCTGATTCTATAGCTAATAAGCTGCTCAGGTACTTGGGATTAGGATTAATTGCTGCACAATGAATTGGTGTAATCTATAATAGTAATAACAGAAAAAGAAATAATCTATTTACAATGAACACTTTAAAGTATTATGTGTCTGATATTTAGAAAAATACAAGGTTGAAACAAATTATTTTGTGAAAAAATTAACAGTGCATATAAATAAACAAAGGTTCTCAAATCATTTATTTAAAGGGTGTGCAAGTTAAGAAATTATTTTAATAAACACAAATTAATATACAAGTTAAAGAATTTTTGAACCACATAATATATTTCTTCTTAACACTTTAACATATATATAAATTCATAATACAAACTTCTAAAGTTGAAAAAGCTTCTTTTTCTCTTGCTAAA
>JAFIDM010004315.1:10414158-10514059 GCA_023159025.1 Thereuonema tuberculata | reverse complement strand
GAAACTTAATAAGAATTTCCAAACTTAAAAAAACATAAATGGTTTATATTGGGAAGCACGATACCAAATGGGTTAAAAGCGCCCAACTTGTACAGCCATTAGATACCCAACTACCTACATTGGAAATTATTTATTATACACTTTAAATAAATTTATTAGCACTTATGATGCTACGCCATGACATTTCTGGAAAACAAAAATTTAAATTACTAACAAACTCTGTCATCAAGAGGTATCAGACATCGAGTTAAACAAAATTAAATCCATATTCTATAGTACAGTAGATGAAAGACAGTAACGACAATTGATAAAGCAAGCATTCTAAGTAATAATGGCACATGATATTTGCATTCTAAGTAATCTTGCAAATATCAATTACCACCTTTCCTATTTTTCACCTTTATAAGCTTCCGAAGTAGGTAAGTAGTACAAGTTTAGAATGTTTCGTAAAAAAAAAAAAAAAATGAAATATTCAACTCTCTAAGGTAAAAAACAAAAAGATTTAACAACATTTTTTTTATTCATTCAATGATAGAATTTTTTAAATGCTCTTTCTCCAAACACACACCAAAACCTAAGGACAACCACTAATAGTTACAAACACAAAATCAGACGAAACAGCTTGTGTCAATTTGAATACCTGTGAATGATCAGTAAAAATGTACCACACATGAAATTTGTGAATCATGCACACAGAGGTCACATGGTGGCACTGAAAAGGTAAATTGGCAAGGTAGGCAACTTGTGTTTGAAGGTACCATTTGTGAAGGAAAGAAGTGACAAAAGTGAAATTTTCAACATCACAAAGACATCATTTAGATGATTTCACGAGGGAAAGAATTATAGGAAAGCTGGAAGAAGATTGCAGAGTAACTGAAGTTGCCAGGGAGTTCAGAATCACCCATGTTGTATCCAGGTTCTGGGCAGCATTTCAAAGCAATGGAATGTGTTCCAGTAGCATGCAAGGAGGTCGCCCTTGCTCTATGATGATGCATGAAGACAAATTTTTTTAGCTGTAACAGCAAAACATCGCTGCAGCAAGGTTAGTCAACTTGCGAGTAGCCTCTATTTCAGCACAAGAATGTATCATCCCAACAAATTGTAGCGAGACATCTGCAATATGTTAAGCTGTAAAGCCCTGTTGTCTGCAACCCTCTATCCAGAGCTCACTACCGCAAGTTTCTAGTGGTGTTGACTCTATTGAAATTGGACAAGTTATCAATGGGTCACTGCACTCTTCCCAGATGAGTCTCATTTCAGTTTTTCCTCAGATTCTAGATGTCAGCTAATATGAGGTGAAAGTGGTACTGTATACCATTGCGACAATATGCAGGAAAGGGACAGATTTGGTAGTGGTGGGGTCACAGCGTGCGGAGGCATCATGATTGCTGGATGCACAGTGGTTTAGGTGCTGGAAAGTGGCACTATGACTGATGAACTATATTGCAACAAAGTTCTTCTATTTACTAATAATGATATAAGACACGTCCTCTTCTTCTATGTCATGTTCGATGCTCTGTGGTGCTGTAGGCAAAGACTTTTTATTCACTGATGATAATGCACCAAGCAGTGCGACACTTCTGGACACTGAGGCAAAGCATCAACTTGCCTGCACACTCCCCAGACCTGAACTACACTGAACACATCTGAGATGCAGTGGGGAGACAAATTGTTGCACGAACCCCCCCCCCCCTCCAGAAACCAAGCAGGGACTCATTCATGCTGTGAAGGAGGAGTGGATCAATTTGCCTCACGAACTCCTGGATAACTTGGATATGGCTAAGGATGCCATGAAGTTGCGCATCAGTTTGGGGTGGCCATATTCCATACTGACATATCTCTCCACCTGGTTATGTCATCCCTGTACATCCATTCTCCATATATGTCCTTCGGAAATTTGTGACTTCTGCAAACAACTAATTACAACCGATTTTATACTTCATTTATAATTTTTTTTTTTGTCATATCATATATTCATATTCTGACAATACATCTATGTCCATATTTGTCATGAGCTATTTTTTAAATATGGATACAAATGTTTTGGATGCCCGTGTACAATTGAAAAAATTCAGAACTAACTTTTAATTAAAAAATAAATGTCAGTACTAAAACCAAAATGTTTTCAATTAACTTATTATTTACTTCTATTATTCGACATGTTAGCCAGCACAAGCCAAATAAAGCTGTTGAATTTTGTAATTTTTTTTTACAATTTTCCATTTTCATTTTTATACAGCTAACACTGTTAATGTAAAAATTAAAAATCAAATTGAGTTATCGAGAATAAACAAGAAATACACACAAATTAAAACAACTGATATATTTAAAACATATAATTTGTCATACATGATTAATTTCAACTGCTGCATACACAAATCAATTAAAGAGAAAACACATCCAAAGAAAAACCTAAAGCTATTATTGTTTGCTTGCTTTTTTATTTTTACTATAGTTGATTTTAAATTTATTTTTGCTTTTAACATTTTATTTATTTCTTACTCTGTGTGTACCTGTTATCCATTTCTATTAACAAAAAAGCATCGCACCATTTACAAGATTCTCAGCTGGTCCGTCGTTTCCCGCTAATCTTGTTAATCCATGTAAACCCCCCCCCCCCTCACTAAACCTTTGTTCCCGCTTAGCTATCAAAGTGCAAAAACGTTGCATAGAAAAGTTTAAGACAACTTCTATTTCTGTTTTATTCTTATTTTACACTTTATATCTTTAATTTATATATTCCTCACTTTCCTTCTCTTCTTTTTTTTTTTTTTACTTAATTTATGTTCTCCCTGAATGTCTATTATAATTCATTTTTCTTATAAATTAAAGAGAAAACACTTCCATAGATATTGAATAATAGCTTACCCTTTATCTCTATTTTATTTATTTTCATTTTTTGTCATTTTATTTTTTACTTGAACCTGTATTTTTTTTCTCGTTATTTCATTTCACTTTTGTTTCGACTGAGTGCACAAGTGTCCTCCAATGTAGCAACTTCATGAAACAGAGTCGACCACTTGTTTCCCGATAATCCAGTTAATCCCCGTGAATCCCCCACCCCCTTTAAGATCAGCACATGTGTATGAACTCAGCGGAAGGAAATGAACTGAGCAGTGATGGGAATGACCAAAATTTTACGGAGCTAACAAGTTGCCCACGATTGGCCTCTTCTTGGATGATGGACGATCCACCCAGGTTGACTTTTGTATATATTGTGAGATTTTTATTGTTTCTACACATTTGATAAGTACTGCATGCAGTAGTTGAAATGAATCATGTATGATAAATTATATTTTCTAAATATATGGATAATTTTAATTTGTGTGTTTTTCTCGTTTATTCTCTATAAGTTTACTCCACATGTTAAAGAACATTCTTCAAATTAAGCTATTTAAGTCTATTTTATTTATTTAATTATAAATTTGTAGTTCTTTAAGTTATTGTTAAAGTTTATTTAATTCATTTTAAAATGTTAAATCAGAAAAATTATATACATAAATTTATATACATTTATAAACATAAAATACTTTTTAAATTTACTTAACTTCATTAAGTAATATTATTAATTTCAATCAAAAGACAAAAACCTCTTTATGAAGTGTGTTAAATCCAAATCCATCCAACTTTAGGGCATCTTCTATTAGCTGACCAGCTAAACGTCGGTGGCCGAAACGAACAGCCAAGTACAAACGGCTAATGGCAACCTCTTTCTGAATTTTTATGATAGGAAAAGAAATTAAATTTTAATACTAGAGATTAATTAAAATGTTTAAAATATAAATAGACAGATATATAAACTGAATAAAAGAAAAACCAATTGCAATAAAAAATAAATAAATAATCTTTAATAATACTGTAATTTTTCATAATAAATTAATTTACTACTATTATTACTATGATTAATAAAATATTTAAGAACTTCCTTCTGTGCTAATTCCTAAAATCCTAAAACCTTTTTTAAATAAATCTCAAATATTTGCTGCTTTATACACAAAACTGTAAAAAAAAGAAAAAAACTAATTTCCAAATTATTGTTTGGGATCAAGTACTTAAATAATTATTCTAACATATATTTACTACTTTTATTATTATTACTAAAACTCTCAAACAGATATTTTCGAAACTATAAAATTGTGTATTAATATATAAAAGTTAAACCAAGTTCTAAACCTCTTTTAAAACATATTTTGTAGTATTATTTCCATTTCAATCTTGCTTCGGTATTAAGACTGAAATAAAAGATTATTTTAAGATGTTCATATTTTATCAAAGATATGGTTATATGAAAAAAGTAACTTACCAAGCTTCTGCCCCTGGATTTATCTTGTGAAGGAAAATTGCAGACTCCATCCAATGTTGATTTACTAACTCCATGCTCAATACACAGACGAATGTAATCGTAGTCATTTAGTTGCCTAGTTTCCTGAAACATTCAAGGAAATGTCCATAATTGCAATACAGAAATATAATGTGTTTTTAAATATTAAAAAAAAATAATCAATGAAACTACATTCACTATTTTATTTTATTTATTTTTTTTAAAATGCAACCTCAAACTATGAAGATAGACTATGGGAATGGCACTGAACGATATGAAGAATTGCCATGCCATGCTTACTTTCCCAAAACCCAGAGGTCAGCAGGTTGGAGAGTTGGATGTCAAGATGTTACGCAACAATATCCTATTCAGGATATTTCAAAAGATCCGGTGAGCATGAAGGAACATTAAAAGAGAAATTCTAACAGCACTAAGGAAGTTGAAGCACAATCTTTTCCAAAGGCTAAGCAAGGATTGTTCTGTTAAAAGATACTGTTTGGAACAGCCTGCTGACCGGACTAGCAATACTTCAGCCTTCAAAATGTTACCAATGCTAAAGTCTCTGAAATATAAACTAAGTAGAACAGTAAATCTTCACACTCCATGAATGACTACAAAACTCTCAAAACAGTGAAATATGTTCCACCTGTAGCTGTTCATTAAAGTAAATCATATGATCTGACCATTGGGATGCAATATGCTGGGAAAAAAACCACAATAGATCTCAAAGATATCTGCAACTACTAGAACCAGAGATTTAACTGCATGATGTCCAAGGAAACAGCAATTGAAACCGTATGAAAATTCCATTCTGGTATAAAGCACCGAATTGCAGACTGGAAGAACCAGCTTTAACTTAAGACAGAGGTCTTGGATTTTTCTCAAGTATTTTTTCTACAGACAAGCCTTAGAGTTCAACCAGCTCTAAGCAAAATGAGGACCTTCTTTCCAGGAGGTTAACACGTTCACTGCCGACTACACAGGCCCATGTAGATGACACTAGTAGTAGACATGCCAATTACAGGGCATCGTGTTGTGTAGCTAGGCAACTTTTATTGATCAGTATGCTGCTGGCACTTGTAAGAGGAACTTGTATCTCAGTAGACACATTGAGCTGTCGTAAACAGTTATTGGCACCGGAGTTTTGTTCATTTTTTTTTTAATCCTCCCCATGAGTGATGTACCAGGGCCATGAAAAATACTAGATTCTCTAAAGTTGTTGATTATTGATCTTATGTTGATTTTTAGAATTCAGAATTTGAAAAAATAGAAGTTCCTTAATCCTACACCTAATTTGATTTTGTATAAATTTTTTAAGAATTTATGTTTATTTTTATTAATAAAAAAATTATCCTTTATTTTATCCTATTTACATTTTATTTTGATATCCTTACCATATCATTGACAAAACCAAAAAAAAAATAATAAAAATCTAGTATCTAGGAGACACTTAGAGCAGGAATTTAAGCAGAGGTGCCACCTACACAGAGCTGTGACAGTAGATTTGGGTGGTGGGCAGGTGAAATTTTATGTACGGACTTCTTATTTTACCATATACAATAAAACAAAGTAATCTAGTAGCACGTAGGGAAAATAAACATAAAATGATCTAGTCACCAACCCTTACAATGGTGGCAGTGAACATGCTAAAGGAAGGGGAGCTTTGGGCTTGACAACCTATTCCCAACTAGTCTTATAAAGGTTTGAGTCTTTAACTTTGAGCAATTCCATGAACCAATCAAAAGAAACCCCCATATCCACACAGCCAATAAAATCCACTTATCCAACTGTTGCACTTTCAATAAACAATACTGCATGAAGAGATTCTGGAAGTTGAACAAGAAATTACCTTATATTTAGTAAGTAAATGCCACAGCATATCTTTCTTAAGTCTTTCCTTCCTTCCATAGAGAAAGATTTTAAAAGAACATTTCAAAACTGAGTTTTAATTTCTCTTGAATAAACACCTTCATCTGCTAAAATATTTTCACTGAAAGATCTTGTACTTAATTTCATTTCACACTATGATTATTATTGTCATTAACTCATCTAACTCTGAGAATGTGTAGACCATTCCAAATTTTAAAGGATTTCATATATTATATATAGGATTTCATATATCAAAAGGTTTATAATGAAATTCTTTTTAATTTTTAAGTTGACATTTTTAAAAGTTTTACTCGTATTTTTCTGTGTGTTAATATTATTTATAATTGAACACATTTAAGGTGTATGTAAATACACATTGCCAGAAAGAAAAAATGACAACATCCCAAAATAAAAGCAGTGAATTTTTGGGGGGATTAAATAGATGAAAGTTTTGAAATACTCTTTAGTAATTCATCTTTAGAAAAGTAATTATACATAAAAAGAAATTTCCATCATTCTATATAATAGATTATAGTAAGTAAATTAATTACATAAAAAAATTAAAATTAAATATCAAATTACCTTTATTAATGCATTATATCCTTCTCTGTTGCCTCTTCCAAGGCTAACTTCTTTAACTGCGTGCCCAAGAAACTGCATGGTGTAACTAAAATAATAAAAATTAAGTTGTAGTAAGTGTATAACCAAATAATAAAATTCAGTTAGTCATTTTTTTTTCCTTTTTATAAGCTAAAACTAACATGTCCAACTTTTATTAAATACAAATTAGCATTAATCCAATTAAAATTATATGCTAACACCAACGCAGAAGTTAAATTTAATTTCCAATTAACAATTTCAAAACTGAAAATCAAAAGTTAGCTTTTTCTAAAATGAATCAATATACTTGAATCTTTTTCAAAAGAAACTAGTCTGGTATAATTTTTTTTTTGTCTCCTCACGAACTTCTGAGTAGATAAAAAAGCTAAAAGTAATCCTAATGATGAGATTAAAGGACACATATTGACCTTCAACTTGGGACTGAAATGAAACCTCACTTTATAAGCAGATGAATTATAAAACAAATTTCATCAATCTTTTTTGATGGCATATTTTTGTAGATGCCAGGTTGTAAACTTTGCTTTTTCAGATATATCTCTAATTTTATTTCGCTGCAAAGAGATAATGAGATTAATAGCTGCCAACAAGTCGTGATGAAAAGACAGCAGAGTCTCCATATGAAAACGTGTTCTCCAATATTTCCTTCAAAAAAACAAAAACAAAAAGTTTTTTTTTTTGTTTTTTTTTTTCTCCCCGCCCAAATTATCTTATTGAAGGCTTCAACAATCCAATCAGGTTACATACCATATTTCATCTTAATTCCTTCTCTTTTTGTATTCATAATATTATGAGACATCACTACAAACCCCAGTAAATGTAAGAATATATAATACATTTAAGAGCACATTTTCGAGAAGAAATAATAAAGTCTTCCCTTGATGGGGTAGAGGTCAATTAGCCAATCATTGGTACTGTTTACAATGCAGGAACAATGTGAAATTTGAAGAATTAATTTTGTAATTTCTCTTATATTGGATTGTTCAATATTTTTAACAATTGTAAACTTTTAACAATTCAATACTAATGTTCTCTTGCTCATTTATACAAATTGTTATTCTATCGAAAATTATTTTAAGGTTTGTGCAAACTTTAACTGTTCTGTTCCTTAATAATGTTCTCAGGCTCTTTTTTTCAAATTATTTTATCGAAACTGTTATAATACCTTTTAGGCTTAATAAAGGGAAGACGTGATTATTTCTTCTCGAAAATTTGCTATTTCTAATAAATGTATTTTATATTCATACATTTATTGGTGTTTATAGTGATGTCTCATAATCCAATCAGGAGTAAGAATTCCTGAAAAGATAGCTCGTATTCTATCTAAAATCAACAACTAACTACAATGTACATCTCAGCTGCTAATAGATATCTCACGACTGAAGAGCATTTGACTTTTTGGATAAGTCCTGTTTTCAGATGAGCAGGGTTAGGGAAATAACTGCACAAGGAGTTACTACTGTAGCATTGTACAGTATACTGTACAATATAGGAATATTTTTCTGAAAATTTTTTTGATGTATGCCACCCATATACATTACTACGAATGTTTCAAAATATCTATCCACAGTTAGTTAAAGTTGCGATCAGGCCCAGAGGACCGCGAATGCAACTGGAGGGTAGGCTCCAGTGTTCAGAACCTACGGGACAAAGTTGAAGACAGGGGGTCGGACCGTCGCTCGCTCGCCTTTAACTCCCGGGAAATCTATCCACAGTGGTAGATCAAATACACCCTTTCATGGCGATTGTCCTCCTCCTTGTTGACTCAAACTTGTTCCAATAGGATGGTGCTCTACGTAACATTCCAAACATAATTTGCTGAACATAAAAGGGCCTTCTAGATATTATTATTAATTAATTAGTATATTTAACATGTGTACCTTCTAAACATAGAGAAGGAATTGAGGCCACCACACATTCGAACAATGAAATAAAATTTATAAACATAAAATAAATTACATATTCACAAGTACTTTCTGAGCGTTCTTATGCTCCCTTTTCGAGTGAGCAAATAGAAAACACAAATGTTGCAAACAAAAGAGAGACAAGTAGGTCATGTAAATTCGGGCTGATCCACTGTTGTTTTTGAGGGAGTGTGGATGCTGCTTGCTCCTTCGCTTAAGGGCGATGCAATGGGGGAAGGAGAGAATCTGGAATACTCCATGATAAAATGCGAGATTGCATGGGATGTTTGAAAACCTAATAAAGCTATCAATCCTTTAGACAGGGTGAGGTGATGATCATGTGCAAAAGCATAAGATTAAAAAAAAAAAATGATGACCATCCTCCAGTACAGCTTCCATAAGCAACCTAGATCTTCCCCATCGCTCCCTGATCAGCCTGCTATAAAACTTTTATTTTTTTTAAAATATTAATTTATAAAAATTACTGAAAAAACACAATGCATAATTAAAAAGATTTTATATTAAAAAATCATAGTTAAAAAGGTTAAGAAAATAAAAAATATTTAAAAACAATTCCTGTACAGTTTCTTTTTTTTTTTTTTTTTTATTTATTAATTTTCAATTCTTCCCCTCTGCAGTGCAAAAACGTACACTTCAATATACAATTATTAAAGATTAATAAATTTTACTTAAATAATATTGATCAAATTAAATATTTATTATTTATATCTTCTTTTCTAAAATCCTATTTTTTTTAACCTCACTACTTTTTTTAATCTTAAGCTTTTGCACATGATCATCACCCCCCCCCCCCTCCCAAAAGATTTGAAAGTTTTTTAGTTTTTTAGTTTTTTAGCAAATTCTTCTTTTTTTCTTTGTTATTTTCGATTCTCTCCTTCCCCCATTGTATCACCCTTAAGCGAAGAAGCAAGCAGCATCCACACCCCCTCAAAAACAACAGTGGACCAGCCCGAACTCACGTGACCTACTTGTCTCTCTTTTGTTTGTAACATTTGTATTTTGTACTTGATCACTTGAAAAGGGAGCGTAGAATGCTCAGAAAATACTTGTGAATATTTAATTTATTTTGTTATGTTTTATAAATTTTATTTCATTGTTCGAATGTGTGGTGGTCTCAATTCCTTCATTACGTATAGATATTATCATGTTTGTAAAATTTGGCAGATGTGAATCCCAAGAACATATCTGGATTACATTGCTTGAGGATCCTCTGTTTGTATCTCCAGACATAGATCCTGATGACAAGGTATAGTATATTTCCTCCAATGTTCAAATGATTTTATAAATAGAGTAGTACCAGGAGCAGCAGTTACTGCAAGGGGAAAGTCATCAAAATGTTGTCATAAAATTTTGACTAAATAATTATATTAATGTTTTATTATTTTCCCTTAAAAGCCACACATTTTTAGATATGAAAAGTAGGTTATAATAAAACAGGGTGTGGTCATAACATCTGGCAAATTTATATATCTTATCTGCAAATTCTTTAACCCCAGAATGTTAAAAAAAATAATTAACTTTTGAAATTCCACTTCAGCTTATACTTTTATTTATTTATATAATCAACTGGATAGTCTTCCTATTTAGCATGAAAGTGATTTTACAGAAACATTCTGACATTTGATTTATTGTATTTTGATTTGAATATTAATTTCTTTGGAATTTTCTTTCAATAACTATGTTTCTTTTGTTTCTATTAATGTTATCTCATTAATGATGTATTCATTATTTGAAATCGTTGAAAACTAGATTCTTCGTGAATGAATATTCAAGTTTCAGCTATCTTTAAGGGATAAAATTTGTCAGAAACTATAGTAAAAAAAATGAATGATGGCCGCCCTGTTTTTGTGAGATCTGCGCATGTATCATCGATTAGTTTGGTCAGGCACTTCCGTCTGATTGTAAGACGGACGCCGCCATTGTGCGAATCGCTTGTTACTTTGCGAAAGAGCATTGTATTTATAAATAATATATATTTATTTATTTATATAAATACTTATTGTTAGCAACTGGTATTGAAATAACGCTAAATAGTCGAGAGAAGTTTTAATTTGGCGTTATCAACATGTCTTTCTCAGTGAAAACAGACTACGTCATCTATTGTGACAGGAAAACATAATTGATCAGCTACCGGAAGGGCTGCGCAGTTCAAACTTACGCCGGTCATCATTCATTGGGAGGACAATATATACGTGACTTTTCGAGCCTTGAACCCAGACAGCATGAACAACCTCAATATCAAACACTAAAGCAAGATTCCCAAGTCTTAAAATTGAACATGTGTGGAACATGACGGGACAACATTTTCAGCAAGTATTCTACAACAACGTCAGGCAATGGCCATGTAGTAAGATTATATGCAGAAAGCTTGCTGGACAATCTGCAGAAAGGTATCAGAAGTCTGACTCGTTGCTATGACACTGCAGAATGTTGCCAAGAACGCCTTTTGATATGCTTCACATTTTAATATATAAACAATCCCATTTATTTTGAAAACATAACCTGACCTCAAATGATTTATTGCTACAGTAATAAAATTTCAACTAAACAAGAACCTTAAATTAAAAAACAAAATGTGGAACAATTGTATACCTTCCTGTGCTACGAAAGCTCAATAATGAATCTGGAGGGTGAACACGATTTTCAGTTGGATTCAACAATTCTTTTAAAATTAGCTGTATTGCTTTGTGATTCTCCTGTAATAATGCATATGCCAAAGCGTCCATTTCTTGGTCAATACTCCTGACAACATTCAGCTAGAAATAAATAAATAAAATTTAAATTAGGAAATAGTTGTTAGGCAATCAGTAAAGTAGAAAGGAAATAAAACAAAATAAAACGATAACAAATTAAGAAATTTATCTAAAGAAATTTATTAGAATTGCGTTAAAGATAATTTTTTAAGCAAAATATACACTGTTATCATTCCCTAGCATTATAATTGAGAAAATTAACTTCTAATAGTTTAGTAAATATTATTAAACAGAATAGTTTAAAAAAAAAAAACTAAGAGAGAGTAAAAAAACTAATTTTATTCCTGATTCTACAATCGGATATAAAATCTCAATATAAAATGATCAAAAACAAGATGGACTAATGTAATTCATACAACTTAGAAGACACTACTTTCAAGGATCTTCAAAATAACTAAACAAAATGAATTAATTTAGGGTTGTTGTTATTGTTTTTTTAATTATTGATTAAATTTATACTGATTTGCAGACAATTGAACTCTGATCCTGTTACTGCAAGAAAGTAAGTTGTTTTTTGAACTTGTGCATTCAAAATGGTGATTTACAAAAACATCAATTAGGAATTTATTTGAGGGTTATTGAAAAGAAAATATTCTGAAGAAATTTGTCAATATTCAAGGATTTTCAATTTTTTTTCCAGAATTTCAAACATTTTTAAGTAAAAAAAAAAAGGAAATCCAGTAATTTATTATTTCTTTTAATTATTAGTATAAGCGCTAAACAAAGGAAAACAAAAAAGGAAAGAATAAGTCAAATTGTTTTCGGAAAACTAATAAACGATTTCATCTTGACGGCTAGTTAGTTATTTTATTTTTTTAAGGTTTCTCAGGAAGCAAATGTAGTACGACAAAAATTGAGGTATTGAAGGTGTGGCAATTGCTTTCAATTGAAATTTAAATGAATCCAATAAAGAAAAAAAAATCAGAATTCATGCTCCTCATCCACCACAAAGCCTAATGAAGAGACATCCTGATGCTAAAAACATTTTCAAGGTGATGTCAGAACTTCCAAAGACCATACCCGAACAGAAAGGGAAGGTACGAGATTAAGCAAATCCCCATATCCTCCCAGACTGTGCATATGACCTTACCCAAAACTACCACCGAGTAGCAGCAGGTGACGAACAGATTTATCTGGTAGGGTGGGGTCCTTCAAGATCCCCCATTTACCAGAAGTAAAGACCAAAGCAGTATCTTGCAGCTGCAAACAAGATGAAAAAAAAAAAAAAAGCAAGGGTTGCTCAACGATTAGGAACCCTTTTCCTAGGGCAGGTGTCTCATAGGCAGAAGTTTAGGAGCTATGAAGGTTATCCCACAGAAAAAAAAAACTCCGTTGCTTATTCCTCCCCATGTACAAGCACCCACACTGAGGGGATCTTGGAAGCTTTATTGGATCTAACAACTGCTAAACCTCTAATAAGCAGATTATCATACAGTAGCTTACTGGTAAGTGAAGTCTCCATCTGTGATTGATGGAAGAAATTATTTCATAACATCTTTGACCAGAAACTATGAAATTGCAGTTTAAACATTAAAAGATTATATACTTACACCACACACATTGTTGACATCATTTATAAGGCTTTGTAAGAGACGGGTGTCTTTCATCAATACTGCTCTTATAGGTAATTTGCTATACACAGATACCGAAACAATAGGAATGTGCGTACTACAAAAAAATAAAAGAACAGCTATTATTAATTCAAAAACTAATAATAATTTTAAAGTCCAATAATTTATTTGTAATTATAGGAAGCTATATTAGAATATAAAATAAAACATTAATAAAAATGTTTACTGCTGGACTGTGTATAGTAGATCTTATTTTAAAACCCACAGTAAAATGACAAAGACTAAAAAAATAATAAATAAATAGTCCGTTCACTGCTGGGTTTTTTTCATAAATGTTACAGGCTGGGAAAGAAGAATATTTATAGATATTTAAAGAAATGAATGCACTGAAGAGCATCTTCATATAACTTATATTAGAAAACATTGATGAGAAAATAAAGGATACATTAAAAAATAAAATGAATTAAGGGTTTCTTCTCATTTTACATTCAGGATATGATACTCAAATCAACGAATCGCACAATTCCCGGTAAATTCTCACTTAATTCTTCCTTTAATTCCCATCAGAGAAGTAAATCTGATCCTTCATCTCTTGTATCCAAATGAAAGACATTTTGATGAAGGCTTATATTTTATTAAGACATCATTACACTCAGAATGCAAACTGATGATAGTCAAATGTTCCAGTTTTGACTGCACATTGGTTAAGATTGTTTGTTAATTATCCAATTTGATATATTAAGTTATAATCCAGAAAAAAAATTGAGAGAATCTTAAGTCTCCAAGCTTAAAATTACAGAATTATTATCCTGCACAGCAGCTAATACAAAAAGAAAGTTTATGATATTGTAAAAGTTGTCTAGAATGTTTGCAAGAATGAAGATTTGATACTTTCTGTAAAAGTATTTTCTGAAAAAACTCCCTTTATCAAAAATAGTATTATAATATAAAGTCTTTCAATCTAGAAAAAAGGGGTGGATTATGGCTTGGAAAGCTTTAGAAACCACTGCAATATAACTTCTATAATAATTTTCATGCAATCATCTTCCCTAATCAGTGGTGTTAAACATAACAGAATAATTTTCTTTCAATTTAGTATTTCTGTGAGCTTGAGTTTACAGTTTCTCAAAGCAAGCAAAACAAATTAACTTACAGTTCAATAAAACAAACAATATAATAGAATAGATTCATCACAAATATTTTCGTAGTAATAACAAGAGCATACTGAACTTACTTTGATTCAAAAGTTGGATCTTTATTATAAACTGTTATCCTAACATTTGGTTTTAATTTTTCTCTTGCAGATGACTTCAGGGTTCTTGAAAGTTTTCTGTCTTTTCTGGGACTCTGGTCCACTTCTTCCTCACCTATTAAACATACAATAAGTTTGTAGAAAATTATAATCTTATATAAAAAGATGTGTTACAATACTCTTTCAATTCAAAAACTATTTATATTTATGCATATATGTATACAGGGTGGGCAAAATAAAACTGACCTGGAAAATAAATTTACAGATATATTTCAAATATTGACAAGAGGACTGACCCTTGTTAATGAACAGGAGAAGTGCCCAGCACAGGAATAAGAATTAAGAGATCATCGTGTCGAAACATTATCAAAAAGGACCTGCATCTGTATCCTTACAAATTTACTGTTGTGCATGCATTAAAGCATCCAGACGAACCTTCGCTTGTAGAGTTCTGCTGGTGGTTTCTGAGTGAAGTGGAGTCAGGACTTTTGGATCCCCAGTTTTTCATTTCTTCAGATGAGGCCTGGTTCAGCCTGTCAGGATGTGTGACCTCTCAGACACGCTCCATTATGCATCAGAAAATCCCCATCACTATGTCGAAAAGCCGTTGCATAATCTCAAAATTGGTGTGTGGTGCGCAAAGTCTTGTGTCCGCATCGTAACACGATTCTTTCACCAAACTGTTAATGCTAACCGGTATGTCCAGACACTGCTTAATCCATATATAGATCAACTCACAGAAGAAGAACAACTGTATGGATATTTTCAGCAAGACGGAGCTACAGCACACACCGCCTTGACAACCTTGTCACGAGTGCATGAGATGTTCGGTGAGGAGAGGACAATCAGCAGAGTTAGTGCAATCAACTGGCCACCTCGATCGCCTGATCTCTCTCCCTGTGATTTTTACCTGTGTGGCAAATTGAAGGGTCAGGTTGACTCCAATAATCCTCTCACACTGGAAGAGCTACAGCAGAACATTGAAAACGCTATTGCTGCAATCCTTCAGACAGAGCTGCTATGCATGTCTCACAATTTGATAAATCAAGCACAGTGCTGATTAACATCAACAGCGGCCAATTCCAGCATCTTCTGTGATGTTCATTAACAAGGGTCAGTCCTCTTGTCAATATTTGAAATATATCTGTAAATTTATTTTCCGGGCCAGTTGTATTTTGCCCACCCTGTATAAATATCTCATTAATGAGGTTGTTTCTATTCCCTAAAATGACAAATACTTCAAGAAATATACGGCAAGTAATGTTATTGAACCTAAGTTTACTGAATACATGATACTCTAGTTCTAAAATACAATAGTCTTCAATTTTTCAATATCGTAATATACAGCTTAGTATGGAAGAAGAGGGTAAGAAATTGTTATTTTGAATTATTAGTTGATAGATAATGAGAACTATTAACTAATAAGTCATCAAAAAATATGTAGAAGCAAAATCTATTATATTAACAATAGGCACACCCTCATACATAAACAAAGCATTTTTAATAATTATAATAATAAAATACCTGGATATCGGACCAAAATAATTTGAAATAATAACAATTTAAGAAAAAAAATTTGAATAATTTAAAATTCTAATATCAATTTAGTCTTGATACTTAATTTTACAAAATTTTAAAAATTACTACTTATACAATTATTAAGATTAGATTGATTATTAAGATTAAGATATTTATTAAGATTAGAATTAAGATTAGACAATATTATTTAAAGTCAATGAAACATTTCTTCACAAAATGGTATTGATATCAAGAAATATTTTATTCTGTATTCTTTACCGTGACTGATATTTTTTTTATTTTGTATTTTTCACACTTCATGAAAAGACATTATTTTTACAGAAGCTTACCTAGAATAATGTTTATGATTGAATAATAAAATAGATATAATTAAGATTAATATTCATTTAAAAAAAAAAAAAAAAGAAAACAAACAAACAAAAAAAAAACTTCTTGTACAAACCTTTAGGTAGTTTATATCTGATTTTTAAACTTCTACTCTTCAACTTTCCATCAGAAGCTGCTGCTTTCTGTTTCATGTGCATATTGGCAACTTAAAATATTGAAATTAAAACAATTAAATTTCTGTTAACCAGAAAGAGGGAAACAGCCATTTCTCAATAACTTTTCAATTTCACTTTAAAAGTGCTTTAATAGATGTGCATTTATAGTTCAACCATTATTAAGTCAAACATCTGTAAACCATTTTTTTCTATACCTCAAAGGGAATTGTAACTTTACCTCTTTATCACAAAGGACAGGATCAGGGAATTCTTTATCTTGTTAAATTTCTAGATACAACTAGCTTCTTATTAAGTCTGGGTTTTTGATGAGGGTGAATCACATGAAAACTTAGAATTATTCTTTTGTAGCTTTTATTCCTTATGACCAAACATGAATTATTGGTGCTATTCCCCCACTCCCATTCAATTCACTTGCACCATCTTGTTAGCAGCAACTCAATTCAAAGGGAATAAAATTCTTTAAGATATCTATCCAACTCGTGCACTGCAGCTTTTACATTCTTGTCTGACTAGAATTTCTGGCTACCAAGATCTTTTTTCACGACACTGAAAATGTGATCATCAGATAGTACAAGGTTTGGCATATACAACTATCCCTCTCAATTGGCATCCAAAACATCAGTTATTTTATATAAAAAAAAATATTCCTTATTTTCATTTGATTCGCTCTCATATATGATTCGTTCAATTTTTTAAAAGAATTTATGTTTCAATTCCTCATAACAATATCAGGCCTGTTACTATGTGTGCCAAGGAAATCCTTAATATTTAGCTCCTACCAAATTCTGTTTGTTAGCAATGATCCCAAAAGAATCCAGGTACAACTCATAACTCATGAATGGCATTCGCTCAGCAGTTCCATTTTGTGATGTGATTTTCATATATCTGTTAGTACTACTTCTTAGATTTTTTTCTATTTCACTATCACCTCACTGAAGATAGTTCTTGCAGATAGGCAATTACATGAACTGATCTTTTTTTTTTTTCCCAGAACATGGCATGCATTGTTGATACCGTACTGAAAGTCTTTAAGCTCTTACTAAGCTCCAATTATAATGTTACTGCTTGTCTGTGATATTTGTCATTGTATGCATCCTAATATGTCTTTTGTGCCACTAAGAGCCATGCATATATGTACTAACATTTTGTATTAATTCATGGGCCTGCATTATTTCTTAATATAACAAACTTTCAAATTACAAAAGATGTTTGTCCCACTTATTCACTTTTTAACTTTTTCAATACAATATAATCTTATGCAAATACAATTGCTTACAAATTTTAACAATAAATATTGTTTCTTACTATTATTTCTTGTTAATAGGCTTGGAAAACTATATATATATATATATATATTATAAATACTTATATAAATAAATATAAATTACATTTTTTATTAAATCCTTATTTTCCTAGCAAAATTTTCTATTATTTCTCCGAAAAGAAGTTCTGTAAAAAAATATTTGAATTTCTCTAGCTTCTGTAAGCAACATTATTATGATGATGCAGCAAAGTCTATTGAAAACCATACATGTTCCCTTCCAAAGAGGAACAAAAAGCAAATCTTTGGATGAGAAACACAACAAATGGAACATTGGAATGATAGATGAGCATTGAGAGATCTTATCAGCTCAGCTTGTTATGGAGTTCCACAATACCATCAATGTCAATCTGACTAAGATCATTCTGAGCTTCAGATTCTTTATCACCAACAAAGTTCTTCCTTTGTTTACCTATGAAGAATATCAGTAAGTAATAAATAAACTGTTATAGAATGTTATTAGTTTGTGCAAATGGAATTGGGAAAAGTGAACTGCAAGTATGAACAGATCAAATACGAAAAAAAAAAAAAAGGGGGTAGTGGGTGAAAAAGAAATACAATTTTAATTATTTTGTTTTTAGCCACTAGAATGAAGAATTTAATGAGTGCTCATTCAAAGCGTTAAGTTACTCTGTCATATAGTTTTGTGATACTTTTCTTTTGTTCTTTCCGTGTTTTAAACTCATATGAAATGTGCAATTAACCAAAGTTCAAGTCTTCATATGTGCAATTAAAAACTTAAAATTTCATTTTTACAGAATGACTGGGTTTGTTTTTTTTTTTTTTAGTCTACAATGACATCAAAAAGTATTTACTTATTTATTCAGACAAGAGTAAATACCTTTGAGTAAAAATAGCCAATTAGTAAATAAATAGTAAATAAGAATTTACCTCTTGATGATCGTAAGACTTTTTGTTCGCTCTGGTTAGACTGTCGTCCTTCTGAAGATCTTGGATTGTCTGAAGATGATAATTTACGATTAGAATTTAAAGATGGTGAATTTTCAGCTCTTGTTTTCTTTTGCTGATTTTCTTTTAATTGTGAAACATCCACTTAAAAAAAAGGAAGATAATACAAAACATATTTTTCAGTGTTATCTATCAATTTAAATCATTAGAAACAACTGAAGTTGCATACATTCCCAAGAACAAGATAGACAACATCTGGCTGTAACAGAACATTATCATTATTATTCTGAAATATTATGAAATCCAATACATATAACAGATTAAAAATGGCAGGCACTGAAGTTTCATCATTTAATGTATGATCAAATATTTAACTCTGAGATCACCACAATTGTAGACTACTTTCCAATTCTAAAAGTTAGTAATCTGAATTTAAAAAATAAATACTAATAAAGAAAATTCTGAAGATTTTCGTTCCTATTTAACTAAGCAACAAGACAAGGTAAATTACATCCATCTGACCCTATAATGGAGTGTGTTTATCCATCTGTAGTTACTATTTGTCTAAATAGTTATCTAATATCAAGAACACTGTTCAAAGCTGCTTTATTCTTCTAAAATTCAAATCATCTATGATAGGGGCATATACAGGGTTTTTATTCTGAGTTGGGGGGAGAAGTTAGGGAACTGGCCAGCAACAATCAAGTTTTCTAAATTCTGGGGATTGGGGTAAGGGCAAAATCCCTTCAATTCTTCTTCATATACGCCCATGCACCAGGAAACAAAAGACTTATAATTTTAAAGCAAGAATTCTTCCTAAATAACAAGCAAACTATCTAAATATTCAATGAAATTAATGAATAAAAATTCAGACCTAGGAAATTTTTATGAGGGATTTAAAACAAACAAAAAAGCTATTTTTGACAATTTTCAAAGACATAGAAAAGAGTGTTCTAAACTTAGAATCATATGGTTAATGATAGAGCCTATGCACAACATTTGATTAATGGAGTTGTATTTATAAAATTAATAAATACAATAATAAATAATAATAATAAGTAATATACATACATACTAAAATTGGAGTCTTTCGATCTTCTCCGCAAAAATCATTTTCAAATGAATGGAGGTTACAAAAATTTGAAAATAAAATAAAACGAGTAGGTGTTTGCTGGTTGGTCCATCCTCTGGGCGCTTTGATTGGTCATCTTTGTTGGTTTTCTTCACTGGTGGGAACTGTCGTTGCAATGGTGATGACCCCCTTTCTACTGTGTCTTCTGGTCGTCTGCTCTTTTGTAACAACGGGATCTAATCGCCGCTGGCCATGTGAAGTCATCGTAGTTGGGTGCTTTCTTCGTGTTGTTTACCTGTATTTTGTCGGAGTTTTGCTTTTAATTTTTTTTCTTTCTTTTGTTTTCCTTGTTTCGAATCTGAAATTTCTAAAGTAAGGGTATATTGTGGTGTTTGGGAGTTGTTGATTGTAGGACCCTAATAATGAGATGAAGTAACTTCCTTTGAATTCCCTCTTGAATTTATTTTCTTCTTTTGTGTTAGGATTATCGACTGATCGAATTCAAAAGAAAATTCAAAGAAAGTTACTTCATCTCATTATTAGGGTCCTACAATTAATAACTGCCAAACAACACAATATACCCTTAGACATTAGAAATTCGAAACAAGGAAAACAGAGGAAAGAAAAAATTTAAAAGCAAAACTCCAACAAAATACAGGTAAACAACACGAAGAAAGCACTCACCAAAGCAAACCGATGACTTCTCACGGCCAGCGGCGATTAGATCCAGTTGTTACAGAAGAGCAGACGACTAGAAGACACAGTAGAAATGGGGTCATCACCATTGCAACGACAGTTCCCGCCAGGGGAGAAAACCAACAAAGATGACCAATCAAAGCGCCCAGAGGATGGACCAACCAGCAAACACCTAATCGTTTTATTTTATTTTCAAATTTTTATAACCTCTGTTCAGTTTGAAATGATTTTCATGGAGAAGATTGAAAGACACCAATTTTAGTATGTATGTTTATTATTTGTTATTGTATTTATTAATGTTATAAACACAACTCCATTAATCAAATGTGTGTGCATAGGCTCTATCATTAACCACATTTACTTAACGAAATCTTGGAAGTTAAACTATCTTATTTCAAACTTAGAATCATCATTCAAAGTTTTACTATTTTATTTTTTTTTTTTGGTCTTTTATTACATCTGCTTGATATTAGCAGACAAAAAAAAAATCTACATGATAACAACATGTGAAAAATAGATAAATACCAAAATCTAAACAGAAACAATGAATACATTACACGCCTAACCAAATTTCAAAAATTGCAAAATACTAAACTCTTTAATGTTTTTCTTCTCCTTGTCATTATTACTATAAATAAATTAGTAAACAAATTAATAACACTTGTTTCTAATCTCTAATGCTGTTCATTCTTAACATCTAAAGAAGCATCAAAAATTCAGTTCTAATACATGTAACAGCCTCAATCTGACTCTTCTGTGCTAATTATAATACGTACTATACTAAAGTTGGTTCACCTTGCTTCTACTCAAAATTGGATCTCTTTGTTAGATATATAAAACAATGCGGAATTCTTCAACAGAAATATAATTTGTGATTAGTTTATTTTCTTTAAATTTCAGTCATTTACTTTTAAAACTGTTTTGAATACATTTTACAACTATGTGTAACAGTTGCTAATCTTTCTGAAATATCAATATAATTTTTGCATTCTTTGTTGATTGCAGCTTGAAGATTACAATTACAATTTATTTATTAATTTATTTTTTTTTTGTCTCCTAAAAGTATTCTGGTCACATATTTGAAACAGAGAATTCTGTACTTTTTTTTTTTTCTTTTATGGAGTAACACTGAATTGGATAATACATTGAGTAATAAGATGTAATTGTAATCTGTGAAATATGCAATAATGACTGCAACCTCAAATTAGTATAGCAAATAACAATACATCATTGGTAATTTCCCTGGCTTGTCCTCAATTTGTTATTATTATAATCATTTACCTCTGCATTTAAAGATTCATCAAAAATAAGTTTATTTTTCTAGCAGATGAAATAAAATCTATAATGTATTCTAGTTTTTGATATAGTAGCAAATGTTTTCTAATATTTCATAATCCTATTTGCAGCTGAAAAATTTGCAACCATGGCAATCGTAAAATTAAACATTTCATGTTTAAGGTACAAAGCAGCATACAATACTGAGACCTACAGCAATAAATAAGAAATGAACTATTATTTATTTCCAAATCCCTGTTCCATCAATTATTTTCCAATGAGTTTTAATAACAGTTCATTAATTAACATATTAATGTAATATATGTGTGTGTATATATTTATATTACTTGATTTTCTAGTAAGAAAGGAACAAAAAAAAAACCTCTACAGTATCTTATTTTGCTATATGTTTTCAGGTATTGAAACTGTTTGTTGGCTAATTGCTTCTGTAATTGAATTTGATTCAATGAAATTGAATTCAAGCATTTCTCATTCAAAACAGCCTTAAAATAATTAAAAAAAGCAAAATCCTTTGGCAAAAATTTGGGTTCCTCAATGTCTGCAGCCTGTCATTTTTATTGGTCAAATCCTGATTATATGCAACAGGGATAGCTTTTTCCCAATCAATCTTTTATAGTTTGAAGATCCAATATACATTCCTTACCAATTCTGTCCATCAAATAGAAATAAAATACTAAGCAAATTGCTCTGGTTGGACAACTAGTTATAAAATAAGAAAGAGAATCGTTGGCCAATATACGTAACTTCTAACAGTCTTCATACAAAAAGTCTTGAGATCATAAAAGACGAAATATTGGTTCAAGTTCAAAGTTGTGAGTAGTTGGCCAATATAATTACGGTATAGTATATATTCATTGCTGCATATGGATAGGTCATTTACAAATCAAATGATACTTAATAAACGTAAATTTTTATTTAAATTTTGTCTTGAAATTATGTCAGTGATAAATTAATTTTAAAAGACATCATTGTTCATTCTGCCCTCAATAACATTTAATTCAACTAAACTACATGGAGTAATATATTAACACATCCTTTATGTTGCTACAGCTATACTATTATCCAGTACCAGAAGTACTCATAACATAACTCTAAAACCAGATTAAATGACAAAGGAAAAAAACATCATTGTTAACAAAATCATATTAGTTATTAATATTATTTAATATTTTGCAATTAAGAATAATTAAAGCAATGCATTTGTTAAGTAAAATGCCTTTATCTCTTTCACCTTAAAACAAGGTATCAACATTATTTTGAATCAATGGCCAGCATTTTGAAAAACTATCTAAATATCTGTCTAGCTTAATCAAAACTATCTAATTTGAACTTTGTGGGCCCAGTAGCCAATTGAGTAAGGGCGCTTAATTGCGGGTTGGAGGTGGTGGGTTCGATCCCAGTCTCGGTGGAGAGCAGAAATTGTTCCACACTATACCTTCCTCCAAACGAGCCATAAGGTCTACCCAGCCCTCTGTTGAATGGGTACCAGGTTTCTTTCCCGGGGGTTAAAGGCATGCGCGTTGGACTGACCACCCAACCTCAACTTAATCCTGTTGGTCACAGAACATCGGGAACCTTAACTCCCGCGACCCCACAGGCCACATAGGCTTGTAGTGAGACACATTAACCATAACTTAAAACGAACTTTACAAGTATAAATTCTACTTAACATTTCAAATTTCATAAATTTGACCGAGCATTGAAAATTAAGAATTTGCAGAAGGTTTGTCATGATTATTTCTTTTTTAGTTTCAGATGTGAATTTGTTATGTAATATTCAAGAAAGATTCTTGAGTTTTGGAAAAACTGGAGAAATAATTCATCCTATAATAATTTTATTATTTACCACCATCTTGTTCCAATTGGTCCAGATCAGGTTCATGAATTCCATTTTCCAAATTCAGGGCTCTTCTGAGAATATTTTCTGTACGGTTAGTTTCAGATCTTGGTAATCTGAATACATTTTTATCTACTTTTTCCATTCGCAGATTTGTCAGCACACATTCAAAATCTAAATAATGCAAACAAAAAAGAAGTTAAGATTTTAATTATAAATAAAAATAAATAATAAAAAAAAATTATGAAAAGATGAAGATAAAAAGAATCTGAAATCAGGGTTGAAGGTTTTGACCTATAAAAA
Organism: Thereuonema tuberculata; assembly: GCA_023159025.1. Taxonomy (NCBI): domain Eukaryota; kingdom Metazoa; phylum Arthropoda; class Chilopoda; order Scutigeromorpha; family Scutigeridae; genus Thereuonema; species Thereuonema tuberculata. The sequence goes on along the minus strand of JAFIDM010004315.1, from coordinate 10,490,274 downwards.
AAGAAGGTATTAACATCAAAAGAAATTCACAAATGAGAATTCAACTTAATAAAAAATGCAAAAGAATCTCTTTCTAACCACCAAGGAGAGCCTGTTGTTATTGCCCAAGACAAAAGTATAATTTTGACAGGGAAATGTTTAAGATTACCCAAAAAGACTTTGAAATTGAAAAGGATCACATCAACTCAGCTGAAGTCATTTCTCCTTTTTTATGTATATTCTGACCATCGTTACAAATAATTAGTGATATATCAGGTACTGAAAAATACCATATTAATAAAACAGCCACCTAAATTTAAAAAAAAAAAAAGGACAGGTAATTGAAGCAATTTGATTCAAATATACATATATTACTGGCAGTACTTTATATCTTGTTGCCAAACAAACCAATGGTTACAACAAAATAATATAAAGCAATTTAAACTTATTTAAGAGCCAAAATGAATTACAAGATTATTATTAATGATAACAATTAGCAACAACAATTTTTAAGTAATTTAATTTATTTAAAAATATTTTTTATAAGTAATCAGATTTTATAAGTAATCATACATAATAAATATAGATATACACACACTATACACACATATCAATAGGATTCATAAAAGATATAAATTACATAGAGGATCATACAAGATCTGTTAAATTCATATGCTGCCCAAAGGGTCATGTGCAGAAGGCAAATTACATTACTATACATTAATTTTACATAAATATCAAGGAGGATTCAGAAAAGGCAGATCCTGTACAGAACAGATCATGAACCTAAAACTTATAATCAAACATCGAAGATCAAGAGCCAAGGACATATATGTTACCTTCGTTGACTTCAAAAAAGCCTATGACTCTATCGACAGAGAGACGCTATTTAACATCCTAGAGGAATTTGGCACCGATGATAAATTAGTGGCCATCATAAAACAAACCCTGACAAATACAAAATCAAAAGTCAGGTTTCAGGGGGAAATGTCTGAACCATTTAACATCAAAACAGGAGTAAGACAAGGAGATGGTCTGTCCCCTTTGCTATTCAACTGCACGTTAGAAAAAGTCATAAGAGAATGGAGAAAAACCATGAAAATGAAAGGCATACAGAAATACAGAATAGGCAGAAAAAAAGACAACCTAGAATTTGACTGTCTGGCATTTGCAGATGGCCTAGCAATCTTTGCAGAAAGCCCAGAAGATATAATCATACAGATCGACATACTAAAAGAGACTGCAGAAAAAACAGGTCTACAAATCTCTTTTGAAAAAACAGAATACATGACGAACGTGAAGGATGCTCCCAAACACCTAAAAACAAAATATGGAAGAATAAATAAAGTCAACAAATTCAAATATCTGGGAGAAATAATCCAACCTAATGCATTAGACAAAGAAGCCAACTTTGCAAGATCAAGAAAAATGGAAATGGCATTCCAGTTAACTAAAAATATATACAACAAAAAATCAGTCTCCATAAATACTAAACTTAAACACTACAATACAGTGATTAAACCAGAATGTTTATATGCCTCGGAGTGTCTTGCAATGAACACAGCCAAACAACTAGATGAAATAGAAAAGAAGGAGAGAAAAATAATACGGAAAATTCTTGGGCCCATATATGATAACGGAATATGGAAAATGAGAAGTAATGAAGAAGTCTACAAGAAGACAGAGGGAATTGTGAATACAATGAGGAAAAGGAGGATAACATTCTATGGACACATGACTCTTAGAGAATGGAAGAGAGTAGAATGACAAAACACCTCTTCAATTACTTCGACAAAAACCCAAAGACACAGATAACCTGGTTCAAAGAGATCAGAACCGACCTAGAGGAAATGAACATTACTGAGGAGGAAATAGAAGATAGAAATAAATTCAGATCAAAAGTTAGAGACTTTAAGGGTTTCCAGAGGAGGCAGAAAGTGATTGGGAGCGGAGTTTGGACTTTGGAAAGACGGGAAAAACAGAGGGAAAGGATGAAGGAGTATTGGAAGGAGAGAAAAAGGAAGGAGAAGATGAAATCATGAACAGTTATTTCACGTGGTCCCCAGTCGGCCATAATCGAAAGAAGAAGAAGATATAGTCAATTTCAAACTTCTAGAAAGTGCCATGATCATACAAAAAAAAAATTGTATTCTATATTTGACTTGAAATAGCAGTTTACATTTGAAAATTATATAAAAAACTTTCAATTGGGGAAGACAGTGAATATAATCACTATTTATGAATACAGAGTGATTCTAAATTCATAGGACAAACTTTAAGGGGTGGTAGGTCACAATAAAACAAACATTTTTTGTCAAACAATGTGTCCATACCTGTTGCATTTACATTGTACAAGAGCTTGAGGAACATCCCCCGACAAAAGCACCAGAGCTGTTGCACGCAGTGTAGATTCAAAGTAGTGAGTATGGAGAAATTTGCACCAAAAGCAATTACATCCATTTTATTTACAGAGAATTAACACATTGAAAGCAGAGGATTATCCTCGATGTGTAGACTTCTGTTGCTGGTTGATGCAGCAGAGAGCAGTGCAGCAGGATTTTCCAGCACATGTGCTTTTAATAGATGAAGCATTGTTTACATATGAGGAAGAATTTAATGTGCACAATTTCTCATGTGTGGGCAAATGCAAATGCACACTCTACACGGCCACATGCTTACCAGCAATGATTCTCTCTCAATCTTTGGGAGGGTAGTAAACAACCAAACAGCACCCTCTACTGCATCAACACGACAGTTGCAGAAATACATTGTTCGATAAAAAATGTTTGTTTTAGGTGCCCTACCACTCCATAAAGTGTGTGCTATGAATTTAGAATCATTCTGTCTATTGATTAGAAAATCTTATCACATTTGAAATACCATTTTTCAAGAAGTTTGAAAAGTATACTGCCTTAATTTCAATTTTTTCAAAATGTAGCCTGAGGAAACGGAAATGTTACCCTGTGTAGTAGTGCTGGTAGAAGTATTAAGTTTTTAGTAATAAACAAAATTTGTAATAAAGAGCAGTGGATTAGTATACGTTTATTTTTTTTTTTTTAAGTTCCAATTATGTTATTTAATTCTTTTTGCTTATCAAATATCTGGTATAATGCAGTTGGTTCTCTATTCCAGGTCAGGATAATTACCAAGTAGTAAAAATTTGATCATAAGCCATCTGCCAGGTAACCCAGAATGATCACTGAAACTAATTCAAATTGCAAAATTTTCAAAAGTTTTGAGATTGCTCACATTTTAAATCAAGTGACTTTATTCCACTATAGGTTATTAATAGCAAAAATGCAATAAAATTCTACAGATATTTTATTGACGATATGTTCTACTTTAATATATTTTGTATACAGTGAAGTCTCACTTATACGAATATGAGGGGGAACCAAAAATTATTCATATAAGTGAATTACATATAGAACTTATGGGGTTACGCCGGGGAATGAGAAATTCTTCGCATAATTGAGTTTTGTATAAGTGAGACTTCACTGTATTTTGTTATTTTAGTAAATAATTTTATTCACTCAAGTAATTGGCAAAGGAGTAGGGACATCTGTCCCATTAGTCTCAATTTCTTCCCCTCCTTAAAATTAAAAGTAAAGAATGCAGATATATGTTGAAATGACTAGTTACTGAATTGTGTCACAATGTTAGATAACTTCAATTAACAGTCAGAAAGACTAGAGAAAAAAATTGACCATCAAACAAAATTAGTAAGTGAATTAGTATGTGCCTCAATAATGAAGCATACTGTAATAGGCTTAGCTTACATCTGTCACAGCACCTAGTCATCTTTAAAACTTGAGATACTTTATACGTGGAATGAGTATGTTGTAACATTAGACTAGAAGACGTACAATCATTGAGGGATTTCTTTTTAAACCAAACTTTAGGCTTCATAAACTATGAATGACCAAACATAAGCAGTCTTCATACTGTTATAAAATACCATAACTTACTGATATCTAGGTTTAAGATGGTTCATTCTAGCAGGGCTGCCACTGACTAGTGGCATGAAACATAGTGAAAAAAAGTGAGCAGTTTCATGAAAATAGTTGCTACAAGTGAGTAAATGAAATGAAAAAGCGAGTACATGTATTATTCACTGAAGATGTAAAAAAAAAAAAACACCTTTTAAAAGTGCATTTAAACATTGTTAAATGTTTGGTAATTATAATGCAGATCAATAAAAGGTTCCTCATTAGCTTGTCAGCAAGAAAGCAGCATTGTAAATGTTTTGTAAGAACATAATCAAAACTGCATTGATCTATTAGTAAGTCTTTTTTCTTTTTTTTAAAAAAAAAAAACAAAGTCACATAAAACTGAACAGACCTTCCCAGGGAGGACATTGTAAAAATTTAGGATAGTTCAGTTAGGCATCGTTAAACCTATGAATTAAAACAGAATTATAATTCTGGTATAAAAGCAAAGGCCACACTTCACTCCAATGGGTAACTGAAATCCGCAATGTCAACATTGCAGCACTAAAAGTGCTAAGAATAATAAGCTGTAAAAAAAAAAAACTTTTGTTCTTGTTGGATGCAGTTGCCCAGGCCTTTGTCCCTATCTATCTCTTTATTGGACAAACAAATATCTGGTCAAAACACTTTGGAATTGATTTGAAGCACATATAAATGGTATAATAAGTACATGCATGATAATGACATTAGTTTAAAATAACAAATAATGATACAAAAATAAAAGCCTTTACAATTAACAAAACTGAATAACTATCAATTATTTTTAAAAAGGACCATCACTTATTCAGACTTCAACAGTACACACAGCAAAGCACTCAAAAGCACTTTTTGATTTTTTTTTTTTGCAAAAAATGTGGTTATTAAACTTAGATTTCCTCTTTTCAAGGTTTTTCTGCAAATGTGCTGTCTTTGACTCCTTTTCATGTTCCTGTTTCCTTAAAGACGTGCACTGTCGAGCATAGCTTGAGCAGACTCAACTTCAGTAAGGTTTTTGGATTTTTAAGGCACGTTCGTTAGCCTCTTTCAACATTTTAGTTGCTACGTTCCTTGTTTCATTTTCACTCTCCTTAGTGATCTGCAGTTCTTCCTCAAGACTGTTAATAGTGCTTCTTTTTTCTTCCATTTTCCTCAATTCTTATTTCCTTAGCTTCTCTTGTTCCTCCTCTTCCCTTTTTTTGACTTCTAACATCTCAAGCTTCTTCCTCTCTTGTATGAGATGATCATTGTACTTTTGATGGGCCATCCGAGCTGACACCAAAAGATCTTTCGTTACAGGGACTAAGTCTGGCCTACTTTGAAATTTCCTCATACTGTCTTTGGTACTAAGGTGAGCATTTAGAGCTCTTACAGACATTGAAACATATTTTACCCTATCTTTTAAGGTCATTACAGGCTATCATAACTGCTGTGGAAAGTGGATTTGTAAGTGAAACCTTAAGTGGAAACCAGCCTAAGATTTTTATAAAACTTATACTAAAATTCATGTAAAAAAAAAAAAATGTATATAATATATATATATATATATAAATAAAATAACATTTTAATGGTATCCAATAACTATCAAACAATAGTTAAAATGCATTAAAATGAATATTTTTTTTTCCTAATCCCTAATCACAGATAATAATTGATAGGTTAAAAAAAATTAAAAGTAAATGGTTAATTCCAAATAAGATTTGAAGGCAATTTAAGTGAAGCAAATTCAAATGAGACAATTTTAGATTTTAAAGAAAAAGAATTCTCTGAAATAACAATAAGGATCATCACATATGTATAACGTGATAAAAATCTAAATTAAAATATGAAACAAGATGTTACTTACCAGTGAAATCATAGAAATCAGGTGTATACTGATCTTCTTTATTATCCAGTCTTGACAGCCAACGTATTTTAAACCTTCTGCTGCTTTTATAAACATTCTGGGCAGCTTGACAGACAAAGAAACTGCCTACAAATAACAAACAATAACAATTCAGACAAGAACACTTGACAACTTCAGTAACACTAAATTTTATTACTAGAACACTTCAATCTTTTGTCAACTTCACTAGCTATGTTGATTCAAGCACTCTGGCCTTCATTTCTATACACTTAAAATTCGTTTGGATCAAATTCTTAAATTGCAGTTTTTCAGAAACAATGTCATTATGAAAATTACAATATATAGATTAAAAAAAGAAAAATAATTCAAACTGAAAGACAGATATTTTGCCAGTTACGAAAACTCAATAATAATATTTTCTAATTACATCTTATGTCTATTATTACTGTTACAGAAGTGTTCCTAATATTTAATTTGCTCTTCAATCTGTTAAAGAACTAAATAATTTATGCACTGAGTTTTGCAAATCAAAAACTGAGTAATTCCTATTTCTTGTAGCAATAAATGCTGATAATCACATCAAGCATTTATAAAGATTCTTCATACCGTTATAAAATACTGTAACTGAGATGCAGGTTTAAGATGGTTCATTCTAGCTCTCAAAAAAAGTCATTATTGTTAACATAGATAGATTATATTTAACTAAAATAATTAAATACAATTGTGAAGTAATAAAGAAAAACAGAAAGAAAATTCTAACAACTATAACTCATCAAGCTGAATTTGTGATGATAAAAACTACAGGACTTTGTAGTAGTTTTCAAAACAGAGTTTGGAAAATGGACGTTAATAAACTAAAACCTCAAAATTTGCTTTCAAATGAATTTTATTTAATATTTTATAGAGAATAAGGCAATCTACAAAGGCAATTAAGAATTCCCTAAAAATCCCTGTAATTTATGAAAATTTCTAAATAATCTATTTTTAATTAGTTTATCAAAATGAATTGTTAAAAAAAAACAAAAATCGCAATATTGTTAAATTGGCATCAGTAATATCCCTGATATTATTTTTTAAAGATTGAAGGAAATAACTATGGGAAGATTGGGGTCATCAATGTTTCATTTTAATTGATATGTAGAAGTGAAATGGCAAAAATATCGGAATAGTCATTTTACTTCTCTAAAAAATTAGTGTAACCTTTTGAAAAATACACTCTGACAAAAAAAATAGCTGCACCAAGAAAGAATTATCCAACTGAGACAAAATTTGGTACATTTAATGTATATGTACAGAAAAAGATTAGAAATTCAGAACAACTGGATGATTTATTGCACAGAAAGAACTATACAAAGTGCGTAGCTCAGCAAGACATTGGTTCACCTCTGGCCTGGATACAAGCAGTCACCCGACATTGGCGAATGGTGTTCTGCAGGATTTCTTGTCAAACGGCCTCCAATTGGCGGACTAATTCATTGACATTCTGGGATGGTCACACGCTATGCTTCATCAAATCCCAAATGTGCTCAATAGGAGAGAGATCTAGATGGCCAAGAAAGTTTGTGGCAACCACAAAAACAATCAATGGAGAGGCGTGCCGTGAGTGTCACGAAAGGAATGACAAACCCAACAGATCGTAGAATTTTGTCAACGTACCGCTGTGCTGTGAGATTGCCATGAAGGACTACAAGGGGGTCCAGCTATCAAACTAATGACACCCCAAGACCATAACTCCCTGTTGTCAGGTGGTGTGGCGTACGACAGTAAGAGAGGAATTCTGACAATGTCTGAACCGTCTTAAAATATGTCGGCACTGCTTGTCGAGACTCAGTTCAAAACTGGACTCATTACTGAAGACAATTCCAAGTTGATCCATTGCAATCGCTCTTGATGGTGCATACTGGTCAGTGGTAGGTAGCATAATGGTCACCGCAAAGGTAGAATCTGTTCCCGTAACTTCTACCTCTTCTACTAGTGGTCCTGGTGCCACTTCAGTATTGGTCACACATTGGATGGTTGATATAGACGAATCTGATGTCGTAACAGCTGCTCTGTCAATTGCTCTATCTTCCCATTCTGTTGTTGCCCTAGCCTGTCCGCTGCCCTCGTCACTGAAATCTGTTCAGGACCCATTCCTGCCAGCATCGTCTAATTGCCACATCACTCCGACCCAAATGCCGAGCGATTCGTCGGTTTGTCCATCCAGTCTCATGTAATCTGATGGCCCATCCTCTTTCAAACTCAGTCATATGGTTGTAGTGGTCGCGAATTTACCAGCGAAGCATTCTTACAGTTAAGGTAGGAAAATGTAATCACAATCCATGGAAGTTTTTTTCCTGAAATAGAGATTCGCTCTTTATATACACCATCACAATGCTCAGTTCCAATATGCTGTAGCTTCGGCTATTCATTCGTTGGGTGCAAATTTTTGATCATTTGCATATTCAGTCAAAAGGTTCTTGCATGTTAAGTTTCATTACTATCGGATTGATTTTTTGATGTCAAAAAGAGTGTACATAGTACATGCCAAAAATAGCTTGGTAAAGAGATTCAAAATGATTAATTTTTTTTTTTTTTTTTTTTTTTTTAGCTTAATTCCACATACGACACACACACCTTAGAATGATAGTAAATAGAATTCGTATGAAAAGTTAATTATAAAAACCTTTGCTGAGATATGTTTTATAGTCAGCAATTCAATAAGAAAAATTAAATACCTGATGCATTTTCTCTTAATTACTGACAAAAATAAAATAAACTGCTGCACTAAAATGGACAGAATTCTTTTTCTGAAGATGACAATATTGAATTATTAATATATATATTCAATTTCCTTACACTGAAACAATGAAACCACCAATCAAAAATGCACAAGAAAAAAAAAAAAAGATGAACAAGCACAATTTATGAATTTAAGACTATGATTCCATTCAGAAAATTACTTGCACACTTCAGAAAAAAATAATAATTCCATCATAATATTCATTTTTGTTACAGTAAGTATTATTATTATTTTCTTTTTATTTATTTATTTTCAAGCAGATTCAACTTTATGAAATGTGAAATTATAAAGAGGAAACAATCATAAACTAGGCTACTTCTTGCTATTAACTGTTATTTAGGTGTTTATAACTGCATTTTGTTTATATTCTACCTTTTAATTTTTAAAAGGAAATGACCGAAGTTAAACTATCTTTTGTTATTACAGAGCCTATATTACTGAAAAATATTAATGATGAAAAAAATCAGAACAATATTCCATGTGGGAAAAAAAAATAATATTAACAGATGCTAAATGTTACTATATACAAAACTTCAATTCTGTGGTCTCAGTAAGGTACAGTCCCTACTCAAAATCAACCCAACACTAGACAGGTACATATTAAGTAATTAAACGCAACTGGTTTGTTAACATTAATAAGTTATCATTTTTTTGTCATTATGCGTGCTTTTTAAACTATATTAACATTATCAAAATTATAATGCTGATAGTATCCATATAATAAAAATTGTTTAGCATCAGAAAAAAAAAAAATATGTTAAATACTACAAAAAAAAGTTTTACAAGTTTCTTCCAAGATTTTCAATCTAATGAATAATAAAGCGATATTAATCTGAAAATTCATACATATTTACAGTTATAGTCCTAATTACACAATAATTAGTGATACAGTTGTACAGTTATAGTCCTAATTACACAGTCACTTACAACTTTTACTTTAAAAATAATTCTTTATAATTATCATCATCTCCTTACCCTTTTTCCAGTCTGTTTTTTCTGGGTAAGGAGAGCATTTTTCAGATCAACAATTCATATAGGCTACAATTATGATGGATGCCCACTTTCCAAAACATTTTAAAGCTACTTCCAAGCTGAAAGAAAGCAGACAACCTCACAAGAAAGGAAGTAAACATCCAAGCTGGTACCAGGATTCGAACCCAGGTTCAAAAACATCAGCCTTGTGGCAGACCACTGCCTTGACCACAAGACTGTGACTGAACGGCCTATTGTTTCACATATTCTATTCAAATCTTTTTGCACAAACAATTTCATGTATATGTCTGATGTGTAACTCTACTGCAATGATACTTTTTAAACATTTTAAAAATTGTTTACTTTTCATCTTTTTTTGCATCCCCTGCGGAAAGACTCGCTCGAAATATCTGTGCCTAAAGGGTTAAAACAGCAACCTTTATCATCTGTCAATACTGTAGTTGACTGGTCATCCAAGCCATGTTTTCCGTCTCAGTATCACTACATAATCATCTCCCAGAGACTTACCAATTCTCTCCAATTTTCCACTCAAGAGGTCTTACAAGATAAACTATAGACACCATAGGAGGCATTATCCTGACAACTATCTTACGGATTTGATCATCTTTGTACTAAAAGATACATACTATATGTATATTCCAACAAGAATTAAGTAAAGGATTTTTTTTTCAAGGTATTTAATGTGTAAACTTGACAGAATTAAAATCTTTAGTCTTTACATGGCATCTTTAATACTAAATAAAAATCAACAAATGTTAAGCAAGAAATAAAATAACCAATATCATAAAACTTACCATTTTCATTTCGAAGGGCTAAGAATTCACCTTTAAAAAATACAGTTACTTTTTCTTCTGATTTTGAACATTTGCTAACAGCAAGATGTTCTAATGTTGGAGACTGGAATGGTTGATATTGAAGCCGCTGACGCTTACTGCTACGAGGCTGCTGCACAGGACTAGCAGATCGCTTTTTAACCTTAACATGGAGAGATGAAAGAGACTTATATGAATAAATTATAATTTTGTTCCAATTGCAATTTCCTTACTAGTGTGTGTCATTTAAGAATACATTAGGCAAAATGAAAAATTTAAATTATACAATAACAGCATAATGCTAATGAAGTCAATAGGTAAATGAAATTTGGTATGCAAATGAATTTATTCACAATATCTGAGGTGTCTTGAATAAGATATTTTCCATAACCATTATTTAAATGCTGTGAATTTATTTTATCCATTTACATTCATATTCCTGAGAACATATTATCCCGCCATTTCTGAATCTCTTAACAAGCATATTGTTATAATCTGAGGTTTATCAAGCAAAGATGACATGACTATCAGATGAAGGCATTAAAAAGTGCTGATTTTATAGAATATCACAAAAGTAAAAGAATATCATCAAAAGTAAAATATCACAATATATGCTTATGAATACAACAGAGAGAAGTAAGAATTCTAATTCTATAACAAATAGAAAATAGTGTTATAACAAAATTAAATAAGTTAATTAGCATACTTCATAAATGAAGAAAAGAATCACCAACTTGTGTTGTGCTATGAAGTAAAATTATACTATTGTGATAGGCATCTATCATTTATAAAAAGAAACAAAGAAATAACTGGAACAGGAAAATGCCAGGATTTTTGAAGGATTTCAAAAAAGTACCAGAAAACCTGGCAACTTTGATTGCAAAAATATAGAAGGCATACATGCAAATAGATGAAGAATGAAAACTATTGGATAAATTCATCAATGAGACAAATTTAAGGTAGACAAACTGACAGTATACTTTACTAATGATAAAACTAATTTCTCAATTTTTCAATGTTCAGTTTTGATGATGTAGAAAGCTACTGAACTGTTTTATTGACATCTATGGAAGTTAGAAACAGTAGTTCTATGCCTTTAGGTCAGATTCAAAGAGGATGTGTAAAGAAATGCAAGCTGAGTAATAGTTCATAGCAGCTGAAGAAGCTGTACAATTTTATATTGGTTCCTGGTAAGCAAATATACAGAATGAACTACTTGAGAACTAAAACAAACTGAAAAATCTAATTTAGTAAAAAAGAATTGGAGAAATTAAAGAAAACCTACTATACCAATAAACCAAATATCCATTAAACAGTACAGAGATATATGTACGTCGTGTTACATAACAACTGATAGCAATGAAATGAACAGTCAGGACAAGTCTCTGGTCAAGACGAATGTAGATAGGCTTCAAAAGTGAAAAGTATGAAGTTAGAAATACATCTGAGGACCTGAATTAGAAGACTCAACAAAGATAAGAGATCCTTGATTAAACAAGAAAGGAGAGAAGTCAATAAATTGCTGAAAAGAAAAAAAAAAATAGAAGCTGGAATATTCTTTGGTAATGAAAGTGAATACAGTGGCAAAAAGACCAATAGCAGATAAAGCCCATCCAAAGAAGATCATTACCAACAAACTATTACACTTCCATTTTTTTCTATGATAATGCTGTTAAGAAGACAGAAGCTGATGAATTGATCTGTAAATCAGTGCTTCTCTATCTTTTTTGCTTCAAGCACAGTTATAAATTTGCTAAAAATCTCATGGCACAACAAACTTTTATTCTTTTTCTGAGTAATAATACTAGAATCCCTTAGGAAAAAAACAGGAAAACCTTAGCATGATTTACAGATGAATAACAGTTTATTGTAAACATTTAAAAATACCCAGAAATATTTTTTAAGATATGGAAATGATTACAATGTAGTTTAAACTTGTGTTCGCCCACATTAGTTGGTCCCTAGAGGTTAGCCTAAATTACAGCATTTGGATAAATATTGATATTTATTATAGATGCACTCTCAGAATTTTCTTGCAACACACTGACTGAGAACTCCTGCTTTAAAATAATGGAAGATAAGAATTAGTTGTTCAGCAAGCCAATACTGAGAATACCTCAAACTTCAGATTGGACAAACCATTGCATGACGCTTGGGCATAATCCGGACCCAATTAGTGACTGTACTATATAAAAATATATATGATAAAACTACAAGATTTATGATTGAAGCTTGCGTTATTAATAGTTTTGATTGCGTCAATAAGCAAAAAGGAGTAGAAATAAGCCCTTTCTTGTTAGAAAACTTCAGAAACAATTGTAAAAATCATGAAATTTTTCAATAATTGAAATATTTTTTTTATGATCTTTGTTTTTATGATCTACATACACAACAAGTATTTGTTTTAAACTGTAAACATGGTAACCTTACCAACATTTTATTGTTTTATAACTTGCCTTTTTGTTTGTAACTTTGCCTACTTATCGTTTGTTTATATTATTCTATGTTTTTTTGTATAAAGCCTGATGAAGCAGAATAAGTAATTTTCTGCGAAATATAGTGATATGTGAGAATGAATTGAGTTTTTCAAGTTTTTTATACTTTGTAATAGTGAGAATGTTGATCCTGACATGATACAGGGAATATTAAAATCCTGCTCTAACTAACTATTGTAAACAGGAAACAACAGTATTCATGTTGCTGAAGAAATCATACACCTCTAGTCTTACTGAAATTATTATTATGGTCTAATCAGCCAGTCTACTCAGTGTGAAAAGACTCAAAGGCATACAAGGGAAAGGCAAGTTTAATCATAAAACAACATAAAATAACCTTATCTTCGATTTGGGGGGGAGGGCATTTAATGATTAAAGTGATGACTCAACCTGGAGAAGAAATATAACTCAGAAATGACTTCAGAATTTATCCTAAAATCAATGGCTACAGTTAGGAAATGGAAACTAATAATGAAATTTCAGTTAGGTAGATATTTTGGTCACTTCAGAAGGAAAGCCATTAGGACAGGTTCTATATAAGAAAAACATGCAAAGATGAATGCACAACTATCAAGAATAGTTCAAAAAACCTTAATTGATTAAAAACAAAAAAAAAAAAAAAAAAATAAATAATTTTTCATAAATGGTAATGATTCTTGATCGATACATCACGACACTGAAGTTGTGACAAAGAAAGTCCTCAATCAAAATGAATAAAACGAGAAAAAAATTAGATAGATATGTTTAATTACAAACAAATGTGGTAAAAAACTTCAAAACTTAAATATCATCACTTGATGTTAATGATGGTGTTCCATGTGAAAGTAATGAGAATCAGAATAGTGGAATTAGCATAATAAAGTGTTTTGAAGACCAAAAAAAAAACCTGACTATTCAAGTGAAGATAGTAGTAAGCAGACTAAAGACAGCCTATTTATAGAAATCAAAGGAAATGTTTTACAAGAATATGCCGATTCATAGAGACAATCATGCACTGAACAACAAGTTCCATTGTCCTGAAGAAACGACTATGGTCAAAAATAATAAAGTAGTAATCTTAAAAAAACTACTCCTTTCAAAACAAGTTTCTGAACATAAAAGAGATGAATCAGTATTACAATAATAAATTTAACTTAGGTTGACTAAAAGAGGCAAGCAACATATTACTATTGTTATTGAATACAGAACATATACTTTATGGAAAAAGAACATACTTCTGCAACTTTTGCATATTGACTGTTTCTTTCCATGAAAGAAAGTTTTTCTTAAGTTTTTCTGCAAATAGGAATATTTTACTATTGACAAAGTCAAGAATAATTCCACTTTCTCAAAGATTGACAAAATGTTTCTCCTTTACCATTTCTAAGGAAAATAAACAACTGAATTTCTCAAAGCAAAGAAGCAAAACTTTTTGAAAGCCCCCAATATTTGTCCCAATGATTTTAAGTAGCACTGAATTCTTCATTTCAACTGAATTTGAAAGTGGCACCAGTCCACAAATTTAAGAATTACTTACTATGTGATAAAAAAATTTAGTTTATTTAGTTTAAAAGTCTTATAATTTAGTTTTCTCTCCCTAGGTCTTCTGAGAATCCATAGCAATAGAGAAGAAAATAGGAAAAACATTAAGAGTTAAAAAAAATGTAATTTTACATGAACCTTCAGTGAAATGTAAACAGATTTTTAACCCTCGAATAACAATCCAGTTACTACACGTTATAATGGCTTAAAAATATGTTGTACAGCAGTGACTGTTTCGTTGTGTGGAATTTCTAAATAAGAAGATCCTTTGAGAGTTCCTATGATTTGAAGATCTCTAGGTAAAAATCAGATCTACATTTGGGAAAAAAAAAAAACCCACCTTAAATCTTTCTAAGAAGGTATTGATGCATCGGAGCTTGCATATTAAATGACCAATTCTGTAGCGAAACTTTAAATTATGGTAACTTTGCTATATATTACATTTATTAATTAAATTATGAATCACCAGAATCACTAGACTTTCACCTTCAACATACAAATACATTCACACTATTCTTATAAAAATTTCTGGAAGTAATGAATTTCTTTTTGGTGCTTTTAACTGTTTAATTGCTGCGGCTTTTTTTTGTTTGTTTGTTTGTCCAATTTCATTTGCTCCCATATCAATTCAATATAGACTCTTCAGAATAAGAAGTGCTCTTAGAAAATTGAAAGAGCAATGTCAATTAAAATATTCATTAATTTTAAATAAAATTAAAGAAGAAAAAAAAGGACGAAAATTTTTATTAATTTTTAATTATAAAAGCAATGTAAGTTGCATCAGTACCTGTCGTTTTTCAGAACGGGTTCCTCTTGGACTTCTCTTAAGCTTGGATCCATCTTCAATACCTCCTTTCTCTTTCAAATGGTTTGAGTGTCCATTGCTATGTCGAGTTGATTTAACTGACTCTTCTTCCATTTCAAACTACAAATAAATATTACAGATAAATATTAGCAGCTTATTTAAAGAAATTCAGATGGATTACAAAAAAAAAAAAAAAAATCAGTTTGGATAATTATAGCCAAACATCTTAATAAGTATTATGGTAATGCTACAAAAGATTTGTCATAAAAAATTTCATTTATTCCTACAACTATTGAAAATGAAATTATACTCCTTTAATACAAATATCTGAAAAAGCATAATTTGCAATCAATGATTTTCATGACAGTATTATTGGATACATAATACATGCACAACCTAAGTATCTTTAAAAATTTTTGCGGAGCTTCAAGGGAAAAAAAAAAAATCAAGAAAATCAGATAGTAACCGTAAGTTTTTTCAACACTAACCATCCTGCAAGTAATCTTAATTATCCCGTTTATTCTTTTACTCATTATTATTAAACATGCCATGACTCAGTAAACCTGTCATGTAGGTCTGTCTATTTATCGAAAAACATATTAGATAGAAACAACAACAGTCACTATGAATCAGCAACTGTTTCTAATGCTCTGAAATGTCCAAAAGACCCCAAGGAGTTGTACCAAGCCAACTTGCTATTAAAGAGTAACCATATGACTCTTTCTTGTAACCCCTAAAACTGATAATGCACACTCATACGCAAGAGAACAATAACAGTTAAGAGGCAAATGATACTCTACTCTACATCATCAATTTTTATTCTCATTTCTGATTATATCATAGTGACTGATGTAGTCATGTCAAGAGAACAGCGGAAAGAATGAGAATTATTGAAAGGCAAACCTCTGCAATATCTGGCATAATATTGGGAGCAAACAAGTTTCACAGAAGAAGATATTCAGAAGGCAGAGTGACTGCTCAGCACTAGGGTGAACAAGTATATCATTCTTATACCATCAAAGAAGAAATGTTCAAGCACGATAACACTCAATCCTATAAACCTTGCGTTACACAGAAGCTCATAATGGAAGACTGATAGGCAAGATTAAAGTTCTCTATGAGTACATACAGGACATCAATGAATATGCCTAGCTTCAATCCTCACAATGTCACAGCTACTCAGATGGTCATCTTCATACAATTGGCACAGGTCACAATCAGTTAAGAACTCAAATTCTGTCATGGAAGCATTCCTCAAAAGGGAAATGCCATGTACTAACAATAGCCTCGGAATTCTGAGTGTTCAATCATTTGTTCACTACACTAATCTTTTCACATCCATTGTTTCCGGAAAATCTTTTGAGAGGTTGTAATTTGAATTGCCATCACAGTACATATAGCATTTTCAAATAAATGCGATTCCATGTCTGACTGACTGTCCTTTTTTCTTTAAGATTTCCAATTAATAAATGATGATGGTTCAAGTAAATACGTATAAGATAGCACACATTTAGCAAACTTAAACATTTAATAATAGTTACAGTGATAATTATGAACAGTGAATATTCTGAGGCTGATTAAAACATTCACTGTTTGAAACTACAGCAATTATTAAATGTGTTCTACCTTATTACATTTATGTATATATGTCTTTCCTGAAGTGTGTTAAGCTTAAGCATGTACCTGTAGTTCAAACTTCAGCTAAGAATGAAAAGTGTTCTGTACGGTAACGGACTCAGAATGTTTCAAATAATCAGAAAACTGAAAACATGAAAAGTAATTCTTCTAGCTTTTACTTTGTTAATGAGTATCATTCATGTAAGAGTAATTTTCAAACCAGTTACTGATAAAGTATTGCATTCTTGTGATTCCTGCTCATAGTTTCAGTGTTATTTTCAGCCTGTTCTCACACATCAAGTCTTTTTGTCAAAAAAGCCAAAAAAAAAAAAAAACCCTAGTAGAAAATTTTTTCGGTAGCCAGGATTCTAAATGGGTGTGCAGATTTCCAAATATTGAAGATAAAGTGGATATAATAGTTGTACCACGAGTTTCCAGTGGCAAGTACTCGACTGTTATCACAAAGGAAACTGGAGTGAAGGCAGAGGGAAAAGAGTTTGGATTGAAAATGTCAATTTAATTAAATAAAAGTTTATTACAGAAAATCAATCAGAAATTTCTTGAAACATGAATGCATAGTAAGAATGCACTGTAGACATATAGTTTATTTATAAATATTATCTATGCTTATCAAATCTTACTTCCATTTAAGTTTGTATTCACCGCATATTTTATCTCCCAGTTATTCGCGACATTTTTGGAGAAAAAAAAAAAACAGGAGGGGAATTTCCTAATTATAGTAGAAGAATCAAGATTATGTCTATGAATCTGTCCTCACAATAATTCCAAAAAGAATATGTGAATGTTCGTTCTTTACAACCTGATAGTCCTATTTAATTGATTTCCATATTGTGTACGAAAAGCAAACCTTTATTGGGAAAAAACAAAAAAACAAAGAGATGGTGAACTTAAAGTGGCACTGATACACTATTTTTCTACAAAGTCACCTTCACAATTGAGGCATTTGTCACAATGTTTGATCAGTTTGTCTATCCAGCTGCATAAAAGTCAGAGCCCTGTGGTATCCACTTTTTTTGTATCACACTGAACTTCTTCATTGCATATGAAAGCATCACCTTGACATGCTCTTTTAAGGCAGATGAAAATGACTGGAGTAAAATCCAGACTGTACAGTGAGCGTCACAAAATATCCCAGCGAAAATAGTGCATCAAGTTGTGTGTGTTCCATGCAATGTATGGTAGGACATTATCATGAAGGAGATCACATCATTGTTCAGAAGCTCAGGATGTTTCTTCCTGATGTTGTTGCATAATTTCTTTAAGGTTTCAATAAGAGACCAGTTAACCAAGATGATCATCAGAAATCAAGCAGTTAACAGCAAGCACCTCCAATGACACACGAGAAAGATCAAGAAATATTAATAGGATGTCGGGCCACCTTTCACATCAATCAAAGCCTGCACTCATCTGGAAGACGTTCCATCAGATTTTGAAATATGTGAACAGGAATTTTCTTCCATTCGTCCATGAGAACAGAAGTGAGTCGAGCCACTGAAGAAGAGCAGTTGGGCCTGTTGCGCAATCTGCATTCCAATTCTTCCCAGAGGTGTTCTATGGAATTCAATTCGGGACTATGTGAAGGCCAATTCAGATGTTCAACATCCATCTGTTCAAATCACTACAGCACATTCTTTGTTCTGTGGACAGAACTGTTATCCTGTTGATACAGAAACAGTCTTTTCCCGAACTGTTGCCAGAGGGTGCAAAGTGAGACAAGAATGGTCGCTAATATTAGTGCCATTGTTCCAGCAATTGTCACAAGAGAACTGCATTTCACTTTGCTATCATGACTTCTATTTCATTTCCATAGGCAAAATCAAATGTGCCCTTGTCTTTCTTCTTCATATTAGAAGTGGGCTCCAAACAGCATTTTACATTTTTGCATTTTGATTTTCAAGAATGGTTCCAGTCGCAAAAAGTTTCAATCTACAAAAAATTTTGTTTTGATGAAAAGAAGTAAAAAGATATATGATGTTGGGTTTTGAACAAATGAAAGCAGATCTTTAACTACTTGCTTACACACACTAAATTCGGAACTTTCGTTTTCTGTCCTTTTGACACCATAAGGAATAAATCTATACAGGTAGTAATTTGGAACTGCACAAGCAGCAGTTCCAAATCACACTGGTTTTCCTTTGAAGAACATCTTGCAGGAATGTCTCCTGAAATAAGACACCATTTCCTCATTGATGGAGAGGTTGTATGAAAAAAAGACCATACTGCAGATTTTTAAGAGTGACGATATCAAAAATAAGAGTCAATTTTGAGAATTTATCATTTTTATCCAATTTGCTATTATCAGATAAATGCAAATTTTGTTTGATTGATGTGAACTTATTATGACTTATATTTTCCTAAAAAGCGGTTAGAAGAAGCTGAAACCAATGATGAAACTCACAAATGACATACTGTACATGGCCAATGATCCCAAGGTTGTGTAAGTTTATGCAATATTATGGTAAATTGCATAAAGGAAAGTTCTTACATATTTTTTTTCTCAAAATGAAACAATATTAAAGTTATAAGAACTGTACTGAATATTGTCATGCGTTAAATGTTAATATAACATGTATATATATATGTTGTAGTTTTTCCAAGCTTTCTAAGATTACTAGCATTGTGATGATGAAAAATTAATTAAGAAATGGTGCAAAAAACCTCTTCCTTTTAACATCTATTAAGCACTGTGGCATTTCAAAAAGATTTGTGAGAAGTCATTTTGCAAAAAAAAAAATGTAATAATAATGGAAATGTTGCGTTTACGCAACTATGGGCCTTAATGGGTTAAGTTATTACAATTGAATGAAGACTGAAATGCAATCTCAAGTTTTCATTCACCTATAAATAACCATTCCTTTGTACTGAAACTACCTAGTTTGAAACCCAATTCTGCATCAATTAAAACAACTGAAATTATAGTTGTTTGTTTTTTTTGTTTTGTTTTTTTTTTGCATCATCCTGAAAAATGGGCTAAGTAATACAAATTTCTTAGTCTTCTTGACAAAACAATTTTCATTTTCAGTTATGTCAACATTCCTTTAAAATGTCTGAGATACGAAAGATATGAAAATTGTTTATTTGTAAGTTTTAGGGACAAAGTGACGGGGTAAATAAATGCCAAACTAAAATGAACTGACTCCAAATTAATTTCCTTTTAATGGGAAGCATATTCCCAGTGGCCAGTAAATAAATGATACACTGTGAATATTCTTCATTTCCTACAATAGTACATGGGAACCTGAAATCCAAGTAACTGTCATCATACTTTCAATATTTTCAGCCTCTCACCTCTGAGTACTGGGGTTCAGTTCTCATGTGTGTTTCGCGATGAAAACAATCCACGCTGGGCAGGTTTTCTTGGGATTCTCCTGTTTCCCCTGCAATTCTCCCACCATACTTTCTCAGTCTTTCTTCATTTCCATGAGATAGCACATCAGACCTCCAGGTCGCGGTGCTTGGCTTCCCTGCCACCCACATTCACCACAATCAATCAAATTCCTCTTTGGATCTGCTTGATAAGTCTGAAATGTCATGTTTTGTATTTATATTTAAAAATTTATCTCTACTGACAGAAAAACGAAAATTACAAAAAAGACTTAAAGTGAGCTGCATTCGACTAAACTCACCCCAAAACTAATTTTAATTATGCAAATACAACAAATGGATTGACTCCACTATCATCTTATCAGAATTTATAATAATTAGTAGTAACAGTTACCCACTAGAGGTCATTAGAGATCAGCTCATCATAGTGAACCACATTCCTTTTGCCAAACCACTTTTGCCCCTAGGGGGAGCCACGACAGTTTGAAAACCTCTGGTATATTCCAGTTACACCATGTATGTTGTACTTCATATTCTTGAATATGGAGCTCAATCAATATTTATTTTATGAACTGTATCTTCCACATTAGCAATATGAAGGAAGAGAGAGGAGTTCTATTAGTAAAGGATAAATAAAGACTATATGGAATAATAAAAATAAAAAAACACCAATATAAATAAATTAAAACGGTTTTCATTATTACATGGTTATCATTCTTTATTTTTTAAAAGTAGTGAATTACCTAAATTACTTTTAATAATCATCATCCATTTACTTAAAACATTACAAAATATAGTTAAACTATGAAATTATCTAGTAACAATATATCTTCCCATATAATGCATATGCTTTTCATTTCACACTGGTAGTGAAATTGTTGGAAGCTTGATGAAGACATGCTCCAAGTTTTTAGTAATGGATAAATTAATTTGCAACGGCCCTATATTTAGAGAGAATATGAAAAGATTATAGCGGCAGAGATAGTATTTTGTAGAATACTGCAGTCCTAGCAAAACTGAAAATTAGCAGACTCACTTTCTCCACTCAGAAATGGAAAAAGATTGAGTTTGCATTTATCAATTGAGAAAAAGACCAAATCTATTTGCAACCAGAGCAGTAGATTTTATGAAGTTTTATGCATTTAGGTAAAAGACGTACTCCATAAAATCAATCTACAAGAATTTCAAACTTTAACTGCCTACAGCTATCAGAAGCCAAAATCTATTTTATCTGAATATAGAATAGAACATACTGGACCGAGTTTAGAAAAAATAAATTTGGGATTGCAATTAATACCATAGATAAATTTAGCATATATAAAGACAGGAAATATCTTCTATATAAATTGAAGAAAAAGCTTAACTGAAATCACTAAGAATGGTAACAATATTGCAGATATTTCTATGTTATTTGTTAAGATATTTCCTCACAGATCAGCATAAAGAAGGTCAATTCAATGTATAGAGAAACAATGTTGCAAAGAAAAAAAAAGAACATATTAAGCCATCAAGAATCTTAATAAGCTTTCAGAGCAAGGAATTTAGCTGAAGGAAATGAGAAAAATTACAAGGAAAAAGCAAATGATGAAGCCTCCTTCAAATGATTTAAGAAATCATCTCAACAAAACACTGTTATATTGTGATGGTGTTTTTGGTCACTGGTTTGTAGAATGAGAGATCAAACTGGAAGACAGTGAGAGCTCTAATTGAACTTTTTTTTTATTCTGGGAATCAGGGGTTTCAATAACTTTATGTATAGGAGGCTGTGATTGGTTGGAATGCTTTTACAATTGATTGGGGGATTTAAAACACATGTAGTCTTTAACTGACTTTTAACTGAAACTTTAAATTATAACGAATGAGAGGGAAACCCCGCCAATGGGAAAATTTGAAAATAAACAAACAGAATTAATGGTTAACGGTAGAATTTGAATGTACAATAGATTATATAAGGATAAATAAAATAAATGGATAAATATGGATATAAGAATCAAACATCATTACAATATTTACAGTAGAAGCAATATATTAACATGTAATAATAAATGAAACAAACAGCCCAAAAATAATTTTAGATCAATAACTGTAGAGAAGACAAATAGGACAAACTGCTTCTCTGAAAATACTGGATTACTGAAAGTTGAAGACATGACAGATGAGGGTGTATTGTAATTGTGAGATTAGAAAAGACAAGAACACTTAGTTTCCATCTCAGATTTTCTTACTGAAATGGGCTGAAATGCAAGGCATTCAATGAGAGTCGGAACAATCAGAATCTAGTATTAAAAATCATAAGTGAAAAACAGAAGAGCAGGATGGAAAATACAGACGAAAACTTGGATCACAACAACTGAGGAATAAATTACCTTGAACTTAGAGATAAGAAGATTCAAATATGATTAACTTTAAGAAAAGTCAATCATTACCCCCACTTCCTGAATGGAATAGTAACAAACTTTAAGGCAACTGTTCAACTTATTTATTCTGACTCTACAGATATGGCATAAACTGAGATGAAATAAAAATAGCTTTAAATGAATTACAAAGTAAAATATCTCAAAATATACAGGAATCAATTGAAGGACGTCATATTTCCTACAGCATTTTCTTAATCTAAACATAGTTTTTACAGAATGATCACTTTGTCTTCTCTTGCCATTAGCCTAATTTCATTATTATGCTCATGTTTCAAATATCAATGCATAAGAAAATGTCACAAAAGCTTATTTTTTTTTTTTTTTTTTTTAATGTCATTTTAAATAATCACGCACATTACTGAAGACATTTTATCTGGAATCTTTGTGAAATGGTGTGTTTCAGCAATTACAAAAATAATCTATTTTAAACCACTCAAAAAATATTTTTTTAAATATTTAAATGCACTGAATAGTTAATAATTAGATAAATAATGTTTCTTTTTTCAAAGGATGTGGGAATAAAGGTGAAGGGGTTCTTCATTCAGCAGAAGTGAAGATTCATTATTGAAATGCCACATCATATAAGATGATAGTAGCTTTTACACTTAAAATCCAAATGCAGACTACAAATTTCCTTTAAATCAATTTTTATATCAATGAAGAATTGTAATCCAACAAGAAGCTTCAGGCGATTAGTGCTAGTTTCTGTTCTAATCTTTCCAGTACCGATCCTGCATAATTCTACAAGTTTCCAATTCAATCTCACACCTCTTTACTCACATGAAGTCATCCTCAGTCAAATGATAAATGGAGATGATGAAAATGAATGAACAACATTTCTGGAGATGGTATAATGACCGTAGCCGATTTATCAAAATGAATAAAAAAAAAAATGTAAATGCAGAGGCTCTAAATAACTGATGAAGAAAAGGCTTTGCCAAAAACTCCCACTTATTAACAGATGGCTAATCATGTCAATATTCCAAGCTGCCTCGAGGAATTTATAAAAATTTTAAGAGGAAACAAGACCAATGGAGAAATATATGAGATGCCTATACTGGTTTTTCTTCTATCAAGACATCAGAGGGGAAGAACTTTAGATTTACAGGAGAAGATTACAGGATAACAAAAATTGAATTAAAGTCATGGGAATGATCAATACTACACATAAGGAATTCAAATGTCTATCTAAAAAAATAATTGGATTTTCAACAGTGTTAGGAGAATGTAAGCCTAGGTAAATGTGATGCCAGTCTCTAAATACAAATAAATGTGAAACTTAACTTGTGACATGAGACACACCAACAAATGTATCAAAAGCAATTATTTAATTAATATTAATCAGAAAAGATTTGATTATTTGGATTGCTTATACACAAGAAATCTTGTTTTAATATTCTAATTTCTTTATATTATATTATATTACCTATAAGTAGATGATTTGAGTTCACTTATTATTCTTTTTATTTAGCAGTAAATGATTTTGTTATTATATGCACCTATATGAATATAAAATATATCTTCTACTAAAGACAGATACAGAAAAAGACTTAAAAGTTACCCTGGAGATAGCTGTAATATTAAGATATCCCAGCAAAAATGTACCAGGCATAGGGTTTGCAAAAGCAACTGGAACTGGTAAACCACAGATCTCTCTAGGAATTGAAAATGTCAATGTAAGAAAAAGCAGCCCTAACACTTCAGATGGCAAAATAGAAAATACTCATGTTGAAAGGTAACTCTTTTCCATCAAGCAAACAGCAAGAAAAACAATCACTACGTTAAAATGCATTGATTAGAATCATCTCCAGACTAAAAAAAAATGAATCAAAGAAAATGAAAGGAAAAAAAAAAAAAACTTTACAACATTTTAACCTTATAGAAATGCAAGATATTTTGCAGTGACTTCTGGAGGAGGACTGATTAAAAAAAATAAAAAATAAAACCTTTGGTTGTAGAAATCTCCAAGCATTTATAGATAAAGTATAGGAAAGGTTAAGTTTTTGATAGTTACATCTTTTCAAAAATTGCAGTGTGCATAATTCATGAAAAGCATAAAAAGTTCATTAACTTTTAGCATAAGTAAGTTATATATGGCATAAGGTGCAGAAACAATCAATCTAGCATATTCCATTGGTATTCAAATAGCCCTGTTGCTTTACAAATAGCAATAAGAGCTTTTTAAAGAAAATATTCTCTAGAATATAAATTCCTTCAAAACTGGAGACCCAGACTGATGTTCTATTGATAAAATGATCGTCAGTAAGTCATTTGGTTCATACATGCCTTACATAAATTGAGAAATGCTGTTGATAGCTGCTGACAATTTTAAATGGATGTAAAAAATTTTTAGATACCAAATTTGAATATGAGAAATCAGTGCACTTTAATGTGCTACAGGTTTAACTATTATGTCAATGCCTCTTTTCACACCTCTACAACTAGTCATTCATAATGAAATTCAATGAAATACAGTCGTGGATTGCCTTGAATCATACTAGTAGGTCAAAAATAAACCAAACTTTGCCTGCCTCTGTGTTGTATTTGCAACGACTGCCCTGCGGCTGAGCAGAGGGATCAGCTGATGTTTTGTGACTAACACAGCAGATAGTTCGTTAGCACAGCTATCAAGGTTCAGATATTTTGGTGCGTTTTCAAGAGTACTGTGAGATATTGCTGTCGGATTGGTAAAAATGACATACAAAGAGCAGCGAGTAAATATCAAATTTTGTGCTAAACTTGGTAAGATATTTACTGTTATGCCAAGCATACAGAGAAGAGGTAATATCGTCACGAGTGGTACAAGCGATTCAAAGATGGGCACATTGCTATGGAGATGATCTACATCCAGGAAGACCCAGATTGGCAAGAAATGATTGTGCGAGTTGCTGCAGAGATCAGACAACATTGCAGATAGTCAATAGATGATGTGGCAAACAAGTTAGGAATATATCATGGTTCTCTACACTGTACACTCAAATCCATAATGATTTGAAGATGCAACGTGTGTGTGACCACACTGTTCCGAAGATGTTAACCGATGAGCAACAGGAAGAGCAAGTGCTGGTTAATGGAGAACTGACTGACAGGATGGACCAGGATCCAAATCTTTTGAACAGGGTGATTACAGGCGATGAGACATGGTATTTTCTCTTCGGCCCACAATCCAAACCGCGGTCATCGACATGGAAATCACCCTCCTCACCACGACAAAAATGATTTTGTGCATACAGATCAATGGGAAAGATTATTCTGGAAGTGTTCTTCAATATCCAGGGATTGGTACATTTTGAATTCATTCCTGAAGGTTGAACTGTTAATAAGGAGACATATGTTGCCATTCTTCGTCTTCGTGATGCAGTGCGATGAAAGAGGCCTCATTTGTGGCAAGGAAAGAATTGGATTCTCCATCACAACCACGACGCAGCACGTAGGCGCTCAAGGTAATCAAATACCTTACAATGCACAACATACCTGTCCTTCCTCAGCTTTTGTATTCTCTGGATCTTGCTCCATCTAATTACTACTTATTTCCGAATGTCAAGCCCTTCCTCAAATGAAGCAGGTTCACTTCGGTCGAAGAGATGAAGACGTATGCGACGTATGCTCTCAAGGAAGTGACCAAAAATGGCCTGCAGGACTGTTTTGAAAAATGGCAGAAGGTGCTTACTTTGAAGGTGGTGTTATGTAAAAGGTTGCATTTCCTCTGTAATAAAAGTTTCTACAAATGTTCGGTTAATTTTTGACCCTAACTAGTATAACAAGAGACAATTACGCTAAAATTATATATATGAAAATTGATATGTAATGGGAAGACAAATGGAACCTCCACAAATCTAAACTAAAAACAATAATACACAGTGCCACATCAATTCACCTCCGTTATGAGACCTGCCTGTTTATTCTGACTACTCTCAACTGATGATCGCCAAGTTAGCGTGAAACAGGCTGTCTTGAGATGTCAATAATGAACAATGGTGTTAAATTTTAATCATTATGCAATTGGTAAAATTACTAAACCTCAAATTCCAATCTAGTTTGAAAAGAAAATACTATAGACCTAGATTACCAAAGCCATTTAAAAGCACTGGATAAATTACAGCGAAGCAACTCCTCTGAATTAGCTGCAGAATGGAAACAGTAAGTATGGTGGTATTTTTGAATCTCAGAAATTTCATGAGGCTGCAATTTTTTTTTTATTATTTTTAATTTTGCTGTAAAATTGTAATTTAGCATTTTTTTTTAATGTTCCTCAGTCCTATTAGGTGTGCTTATAATAATACACATCTGTAGTAGAGGTACTGATAAGTTTAATATGAGTAATAACAAAAATAAAGATAAAAAAAAAATAATTTTATAATTGCCTTATAAAATTTGTAATTTAATCTTTTCATCAATAATGTCAGAAATTAATCTTTCCTTTATATCTTTAACATATGCATAATGCATATGTTTTCCGTAATGTAGAGTATTGTATATATGCCTACTATTAAGATATTTCTGATAGATAATGGAAAGGCTAATGTTTAGTTATAAAGTAGTAAACATCAATTTTCTAGATTGAATAGAACAGCAAAAATGACTATCTACAAAACTCTCATTAGACCAGTTGTAACATATGGAAGTGAAACATGGACGTTGACAGAGGCTGACCAAGAAAGATTAAGAAGATTTGAGAGGAAAGTTATCAGGAAAATATATGGTCCTGTCTTTGAGAATAATGAATGGAGAATAAGATATAACCTGGAAATAGATAATATATTGGAAAATCAAGATATTGTCAGATTTATTAAATTCCGGCGACTCCAATGGTTTGGGCATGTTCAGCGGATGGAGGACTCCCGAATGCCAAAGAAAGTATTGAGTACCAAAGTCTATGCTAAGAAAAAAAAAAGGAAGACCAAGAATGAAATGGCTTGACAACGTTGTACAAGATCTGAGAAAGATGAATATTGTTGGTTGGGGACCGATGACACAGGACGGAGCACAATGGAAGCTCGTTATTGAGGAGGCCAAGGCTCACACAGGGCTGTAGTGCCATAGATGATGATGATGAAACAGCAATTTTCTAAGAACATATCTAGAATTAGAACATGAGCCAAATGGAAAATCGCTATTTGTTTAGCAAAAATAAGTTTAAAGACATATGTTCTATGGTGAATTTTTTTTTAAATAAGTTTTTTTGTTTCATAACCAGTTTACATGTTTTTTTTTTTTTTTTTTTTTTTTTTATAATATAATAGTGAGTTGATCTTTGATCTTTCTTTCACTGTTTAAAACAATTGTATTACATCCTCATGTTTGTAATGCCATGTGCACACTGTTGCCAGGAAGATGAGAGACAACTCGGAAAAAACATTCTGTAATTTAAAAACAAACATGCCTGATCTTATCATAAAAGCAGGCTATAAGTTACGATGGTCGATATTTATAAATAGAAAAAGTGCACATTTTGGAGAATATTGTCCAGTTTAACATTCGAGATAACAGTCAATAGACCAAAGTTAAGGACAAAATAATAAGCCTAACGACATGGACAAGTCAACAGAATGACCATTGTGGATATTTAAGAGTTCGAATGTTAAAAAAGAACGGTTATGAAGTTAAGGATAAGCTTTGCTAGGATTTCAAATTGTACTTTAAATGCCACAAGCCATGTATAATTAAATATGCTAGCTAGTAAATAAATCCTCAAATTTAATGGATGGACAAAAGAGACCGAATTATGAGTACAGTATTATCAGAACCTGAAACATTTATAAACAGGCATTTTTCAAGGTTCCATATGTATTTGTAGATTTTTTAAGTATAAAATCCTTTAATGTATCAAAGTTTCCTTTAAGTAAACAAGTAAACAATTTGTAATAATTTTAATATATATTAAATTTGTTTGTTTTAAATTTTAATTATTTTTGACTGATAATTTAGTCTTCGCAATTCTACAGTTCAAATGAACTAAATTATCAACATTGCTCTCTGAAGTTATTCAATATTCAATGCTTAAAGATAACTGGTTTTTTTGGGTTTTTTTTTTTTTTTTTTTTTTTTTTAATTTCACATGTTAGGGGAACCTTCCTGTCGTTAATTGAAGTGTATAGAAAAATTTGATGGCTTTATTTCAATATATTTGTAAGTAGTCTGCTCAAGAAGATTTGCAATTTTCAGCTTTGTCTATTATCACCTTTAGTTTTCAATTTATTTGTAAGATAAACCTATATTTTTCGTGTAAAAGTTTCCTACTAAACCATATATGAATTTGAAATGCGAAAGGACACACCGAATATCACAAAAGACCACATTGAAGTCTGAAGGCTGCAGGTTTTCCACCCACGTGATAGCTAAAAGTATGCGATAGCTAAAAGTGTCTAATCACATATGTTGCATTATTACAACAAAGCTGCAATTTTGATATTGGGTTGTTACATTTTGCATAAAAAGACCATGAAAAACATCAATTAGTAGAAGTTAAATGTTAACCGCAGTCTAAGCCTTCAGTTAATTTTCAAATAGGTAAAACAAAAAGGTCAACTTTAAAATGGAAAATTGCATAAAATCAAGGCTTGATAAAATGGGAATTTAGATAATGAAAACGAAAGCTATGTAAAATGTAATGTAATAAAGCCACCACCACCAAAGATAATTCTACTAATGAAAAATCAATAGGATATTGAGCCACTGATTAAACATCCTTCCACAGAATTTCTTTTAGCGTCTTAAGTCAAAGTAAATGAAAATGTCGTATTTCATTTAATTAGAAATTATAAATCTGAATTTTTATTATTCGATTGAAACATTGGAATTTCCTGGAAAAAGTTTCCACAACGGTTTTAAAAGCATTTTACTACATTCTTTTCAGGATGGAAATTTACTATAGAATTTTTATAAACACACATAATGGAAGATCTTGCAAAAGCATCATAAAAAATCTAAATGACAGCCCCAATTCATATCATTTTCATTGCACAAGAAACTGCAATTCTCCTTTGTTTATAGCTTGACTATACAAAAATCTGCTGTTCTTCGTAACAAGAAAGCTGGGGGAAAAAAAAAAACAAAAAAAAACACCAAATAAACAATGATCACTTCTAAATTGGCATGATTCCAGAAAGAAAAAAAAAAAATATCAACTAAAGGCAGAATGCTAAGGATAAGGTTTTCTCTATATAAACAAACAAACAAAATATCAGTGGATAAATGTCCTAATTCAAAAGGATATCAGTAGGATCTTATATCAAAGACTTGTGAAAGATAAGCATCTAATAGTGAATTATGCTGAACTAATCTTGAACACATTTACAGCAGCCACTGCAAATTTTCATAATACTTTACTACAAAGTTCAGAATCACTTGTAGAAAAAATTTCTCACAAAGGCTTTTTGCAAAATTGTGACATAGATCCCAATGCAACAAGATGCAATTGAAAAAAAAAAAAAAATGCTAAAAGTATGACAGTATGCAAAAAATTAGATGCCCAATAGGATGCGAAGCAATGTTGCCTCAAATTATATCAGTTTTCAAAGCAAATCACATAATTACAATATTAAAAGTAAGAAAATGAGGCTTTAATGAGAGGAAATAAAAAATATTGCAAAGTATAAAATCTTAGTTAAACAAGTCAATGAAGGTGGATTGGTTTGCACAGTAACTGCTGTTACAAACAGTTCATCCGAATGCACTCATTTCCTTATCACACTGCTAGCAACATCAAGTAGCCTAAATAAGTGGTAATCAAGAGAAGTCGGAAGCTTTTCAGGCCTACTTATAGATAGTTATCTGGTGGCGTAAAAGACAACCTTGTTAAAATGCTTTTAACAATAACCGATTGAAAATAGACCAGCACAGAGTCAGATCCTGGGGACATGTGGTAAGAAAATAATTTCTTCAGATGAATTCATTGCATGAATAGATATTTATACCACTGATTCATCAACTAATATATTAACTGTAATAATTCATTATAATATTTTTTGGGGGGTAGGGAAAAGAGTTTATATATTTGTGTTACCGTAAACACTATAGTATCTGTAAGATATCGTAACATCTGACATTGGACACCTAATGTTTTACTTGCAATCATGTCTTTACCAATTCTGTCAATTGGCCTCATTCAGATCATGGTGTCATATTTTTAGTACTTTATATTATCTACAAACAATTAGGCACAAAATCCTTTTTAACTTTCACATTTCAATTTCTTCTAAACCAATATGGCTGATTTAATGCGAGCTTGGAAAAATGCTGAAATGTCTAAACTTTCCATTAGAAAATAATGCAATCAGTTCCACCATCTATAGATATTATGTGGATAATGGTAAATACTGGCCAAGCAATGAAATACAGTTAACTCGTAAAAAGTTATGCATAAATTCATTTTTCCTAATACATCTTTAAATTAATCGAACTCTTATTTTCCATTCAATGATGAACTAAACATCAGTTGATAAGAGAAGATTGAAATTTTCTGCTCTTTCAAAAAAAAAAAAAAAAAAAAAAACTTTGAAGATTTTGTAGAAATTTAAGTAATAACTAACGACTGATCTATATTTATACAACTAATAATTCCATATCACAATAGAAATGTCCCAGCTTTCTCTAGATAAACGATAAAATCTCTCAACACCAGAGCCAGAACTAGGTATTTTGGTAATGAGGCAAAATTTTCAAAAATGCATTTCCTTTCTTTAAATATCATCATCTGAATTTTTTATGAACATATAATATTTTGAACAAAATTAAAAGCAAGTGAATATTATTGAATAATCCCAATAACTTGACAATCAGAAGGAACTCCATGTGATTATGACTTATCTATTTTTCAGCCAATCACAAAAAAGAGTGCTGCACAGGACTCTATTAAATAATTTCCTTCAAAATGTCGCCACAGAGTGGTGCCATAACAGTTAACTCTTACATTGAAAGCAATAACTAATAGTATAGCATTTCCTTTAAACATCATTTAAACTAAATTTTTGTTTTATAGCTATAATGTAATATCTTCAGAACCTATAAGAGAGGCTAGTGCTGATGTCGTGGGCTCTGGATTTTTTTCGAATCTTCAAGTTATCATGGTCCAACTATATATACTGGCAAAATCCCCGTTCATCGTACAGGTTACAATGATGTGGATGAGAAGGAAATTGAAATTATGAGATCACTTCAAAACTTCCCCAGTTGGTACAAAAGTCACATGATAGTTACAAAGGAATGTTATATTTGAATTTTGTAACTCGAGATACCTAAATATAAAATTACTATCGAGATCAGAGACTATAAGACTTGCCACCTCCTTCTCTTCACCCCTGTTACTTCAAACCTCCCCCAGTTTTATAAAAACTCATGTAATCATTACAAATCTATATCCATCCCAAAAACTAAAACTATACTTCAAAATGTTTGCCCATCCCTTCATCACACTTCCGTTTACATCCCATAGTTCTAGTTTTTGCATCCAGGTTAATATATGGTGTTATTTTATGCACAATAATATTTTAGTAGTTCCAATTGTCACCTCCATATATGGCGCTTTCAAGAAAGTTGGCATCCCTATTTATACCCCTTAGGATGCCAATATCGAAAATTAGTCTAATGCCAGTCTTTTTGATTCTGACAAAAAAAAATCATGTCAAATTTCATGTTTCCGAGATATGCATACCTTTCAAGAAACTTCCCTCTCTCTGTTTACACCCCTTAGGGGTGGGTATTTTTAAAAATCCTGTCTTAGCAAGCGCCTACATCATAAGGGGAATCCTTCCCAAAAATTTCAAGTTCCTTGGTTCAGCGGCTTTGGCTGTGCGTTGATGAGTGAGTGAGTCAGTCAGTGGTTTTGCTTTTTATGGGAATATATATATATATATGTAATCTTTTAAGATATTTAAATTGTAAATATTCATATGCTGTAGAGCAGTGGTTCCCAAAGTTTTTGGTTCAAAGTACCCTTAGTGTATCCGGTTTTTCCACGGTGCCTTAAGTCAGGACATAGGCCTACCTAAGTTGCAGTGTGCAGTTAGGTTGACAAGTCAAAAAAATAAATGAAATATGAATTTCAAATTCACAAACAATTTATGTAAAAAGTATTAAGTAAGTACAGATTTTGAACAATCTATATTACTAAAATCTTTTATTTCTCTGTCTGTGTGTGTCTGTCTGTCCGGCGCAATTTTCTGTGCGAATGGAAAATAGAAATAATTTTTACAATGAAATTTCCGCGACAGCAATTGAACCTGCAACCTTCTGATCCAAAGTTGAATGTGTTATCCATTAGGCCATAGGGACTACAACTCTTTTCATATTGTTTTTTGACTTATGTCTCCGCAATTGTTGTGTTGTTGTTGTGCCCCAATGTTAGTGCAACAATGGAAAACGGTTTTTCATTTTTTATTGTCACGAGGAAGTCGACAAATTCAAAATGAGCATTACTGAACTTCAAAATAATGCGTTAACTGCTTTCGTTGGAATCGAGTTTTGTTAGATTATCTTAAATTTTATTTTCTTATTATTATTACTTTTAATAATTGAATTGTACCTTATTAATATATTTTTGTAAAAACAACTAAACTTACTGATTCATTTGTTTTTGAAATTTGTTTAAGCTTCCAACTATTTTGTTTTGTTGTACTTATTCCAATTTTATTATGCTTAAAAAAGAGATGGCTTGAAAAGAGTCTTTAAAACTTAAAAATGTTGCTTTAACCCCTTTCATTGGAATCGATTATTCTTGGATTATCTCATATAAACCATCGTTTTATCATCGATAACAATTAGTTATCAAAATGGACAACGAGAGAAAGGATGAGATCTTTTCAAAGAACTGTTAATAATGTCGTAATCTCGGCCATTCTTGACTACAGGTAAAATTTGTCTGAAGTCTCTTGTCAAAGAGAAAAATTTGTCTAGATTCACAAGTCATCAGAATTTGGTTATCTTCACTCGAAAGAATAGTCACAATCAATTCGTCACCAGGAGTATCGTATATAAGCTATGATCTTCATTTAACATCTATATCAACCAACGTCCATCTAAATAAATCTCTTCTTCAAATATCTATAACGAATAATCTATACACGGGAGATGGCCTAGTATCATTGAATAAATAACTCATAATTAGTAGGATGGGCGAGTCTGTTGTTCACTGCACATCATCTCAAATACTGGAATCAAACTCGACACAGCCACCTTTATTTCCCGTTCCATGTTTATTTTTTCACAATAATTGCTGTTTATCCCAGTGACCGCCGAAACCCAGCTTTGCACAAATATGACGTCGGAATTGGAATTAAGATTCACTGAGCTTTACGGCTTAGGAGAGGAGATTCGCCTTTTACTGATATCCAAAATTCAGTCAGTTCCATGCTGCCAAATTTTGTCTTCAGTGTATTGTCGCAAGACAGCTCCTTTCTTCTTCTACAGAAGTAAAGTCAGATGGAGCTTTGACTATGAATAGGTCTTGAATCCATGGCGAACTTGGCAATATTATCTTCTGTGCTCTTCAAAAACAGATTTTACATTACGAGACAAATCAACTTCAATTGAGCTTTACAAAGTGCTTCAACAAGGGAAAACAATCTTTGCCACCATCTTCATTCATTTTTCATCTTCATAGATGTAATTTTTTTCCGAAAAGGGAAATCGTCTCAACCAATTTCAAATGTGCATACAATTCAATATATTTAACTTTTCAAAGATATCCCACAAATATGCTAGTTTTACCAAAAAAACTGTTTCCACAAAGTGGTTGGCATATTCGTGTTTTTCATCTTTAAGTGTACATTTCCTACCATAATTCAAATGTATGGAATATATTTCGCGGCACCCTTGTAAGCCAGCCAGGATGCCCCAGGGCACCACTGCGCATAGTTAGGGAACCACTGCTCTAAAATATCAATGTCTCAATTATGGAATCATTCACTTCCAAAACTTAATTCTTTGAAATTTCACAGCCCCTTAGTTTTTGAAAGAGCTGTTAAGAATCTACAATGTTGGATATTTGCTCAAAAGATTTCCATGAAAATATCTCTCCTGCAAAAACCTTAAATTTATTTAAGATGGGGAAAAAAAAAAAAAGAGTATATCTGTTTATCCAGTCCTTGAATTGAAATCAATGACAATCTCAGAGAGTTGTTTCCTCCTACTAGGACTCATCAGCCAGCTGATTACCTATTTGATAAACAGCTCTGAGAATGAGCAAGCTGTGGATCTTAATCGAGCACCTGTTAGTGGAACCTTCAGAACGAACAACAGAAAGACCATTTACTACAACTAATGCAGATCCAAAAATATTTGCTAGCTGTCTACTAAGCACGAAAGGCATTTATATAATGCACAAACAAAAAAAAAAAAAAGCAAAAAAACTTGTGAAAATAAAAAATGGAACGACGAAATATGATTGAAGATGGAAAAAATCATGGGAAAAATGCACATTTCAAGAGTGACAAATTCCCAACGACAACAACTCAAAGTGTGATGAGCAATTTTTTTTCTATATTAATCAAGTTTCACCATTGTAAACTTCCTTATTTATTTTCCCTTTTATATTAAATCTCCTAATTATGTGCTTTTGTGTCTGTCATGTCTTTTATATCTAGTAGATAGCTACCCAATATTTTGAATCTGCACTGATTGCAATCAATGTTGTAATATCGTTTTTTTTTTTGTTTTTTTTCAAGGATGAGTGCTCTAGGAAGAGTCACGATATTCTGCATTCTTCGAGCTGTTCATCAAATTGATAAATCTGGCTGATAAATCCTAACAGGACAAAACAGCTGTAACAGATTCCCACTTACTATTAAATAAGTGATTTGGAACTCTTTTAACTCTTCTTATTTTATCTTTTTCTATCTTAATCATGTTCTATCTTTGCAAAGTGAAACTACCTTATAGTAAATATGTTTTCATTAGTTCACAGTAGTTAACCAAGCTTCTCCTAATGAAAGCTATGATAATGAACTTCATTAAAAATGTAACAAGGAAAAAAAAGCATAAAAATGCACAAAATTAAAAGTTCACAGAGTTATTTTTGGAATTTTCAGACTGAGAATCCAAAACAGACTGTTTCGAGCTTCCTGATGACAAGAGATAGGAAATCCATTCCCCAACTGCCCTCCTGTTTACAGCCCAAAGTTTTAGTTTTTTCCTCCAGGTTAATATGTGGTGCTATTATGCACAACACTATTTTAATTGCAATTGTCACCACCATGCGCTATTATGCACAACAATATTTTAATTCCAATTGTTGCCTCCAGGTGCATAAGTGGTGCTTTCAAGAAAGTCGGCTCCCCATTTATACCCCTTGTCAACTGCATGGAATACAGATAAATGACAGTTTCAATTACTTGCAGACAAATATATTTTGCTTAGCTATAGGCTATGTTGTTGATCAGTTATTCATTCATAATAACTTCCTTTTTCATAGTTAATTCAAATCATTTCATTATTGTAAGAATAAACAATGACACTAATAATACATCTTTCCTAATCAAGAGTTTGTCATCACCTGCTGACGTTTTAATGCTGGATGAAAAAGACCAATTTCCAGTAAGTAGTAATTTCTTGGAAACATGTTTTGGTTTTATAATCTGGGCTATTTTTTTAGGTCTATTCAAAGCAAAACAGAATTAAGAAAATTGGTAACTCTGAGAATGGAGGTTTGGTTGACCTCATCTAAACTGATTAAATAATTAAAATGATCTCCTAAATAAATAAGATGGTTTAACGTATATGAAATGCAACATGAAAAATGGAAAACAATGATATGCAGAATCATTTGCTTTCAAGCCTTGAGCTTTAATAGACGGAATCCTGGACAGCTGTTTCGTCCTTATTAGAACTCATCGGCCAGATTTATCCTCGATAATCACGTTAAAATCATCTTATTTATTAATATTTCACCTTTGTGTTTAAGTTGTCCTTTTAATAAATGCCTTTTGTGCCCAGCACTTAGCAGGCTAAGGTACTTATGCTGTACTGGTCACAGCGTTTTCCCTATAGTTTGCTTTTGTGGGATCCCAATTCCAGGAACGGGATAAGGATCCATGGGCTTCACGCTTTTTGGGCTTGATCAAGGGTAAATCTGGCTGATGAGTACTAATACGGATGAAAAAGCTTTTCCAGATTCCAGTCAATGATAGCTCAAGGTGTGAAAGCAAACGACTGAGCATCTCATCATTTTACATTTTTAATGATCTCCATAATTATATATTTTATTGGGATTTAAATGTTTAGGAAAGAAGGTGGGGATAGCCATTCGTAAACCAATCACAATGCTTAGCAACGGCTTCTGAAAGGCTCAATTGTTGCAATTATTGTGATTGTTGCGAATGCAAAAAGGCACAATTGTTGCGATTGTTGTGCTTTATATTGTCAGATACTTGTCCACAAACGGACAGACAAACCAAGATTATAAGGCTTCCTTTCAGAGCCTAAAATTAAGTTTTGAAATCACCAATTTTGTTCAAAAGAAATACTGGAGGCTTTGCTCACTATCTCAATTCATTTTGTTGGTAAAAAGTTAATACTGGTATCAGTATTATTCAATGCAGGAATGAAAATGTAAAGATAGAGAGATGTAACTAGCACTGACGAGTTTAGTTATAACAGCTATTCTAAAGAAAATTAAATGCCAGAATATTCATTTGAATTTTATCTGACGTTATTTTAACTTTATCCAGAAAGTTACTTCAAACTGAATGAGAGAATTTTCAGATTGTTTAGGTAAAAAAAGAACTGAAACTGTTTAATGTCTTCTTAAGTTATTAAAAATCCAAAACTAATTCAGTTAATATTTTCTTATGCTTATTATTTCAGTAGTTAATAAAATGTTTATAGGAATTTTAATCTAATTTCCCCTTTTCTTTTTTAAATGATTTAATTGATTAAATACACAATCAATTAAATCATTTAAAAAAGAAAAGGGGAAATTAGATTAAAATTCCTACAAAAATTTTACTGAGAAAATTAG
Source organism: Thereuonema tuberculata (assembly GCA_023159025.1). Lineage (NCBI taxonomy): Eukaryota > Metazoa > Arthropoda > Chilopoda > Scutigeromorpha > Scutigeridae > Thereuonema > Thereuonema tuberculata. The sequence goes on along the minus strand of JAFIDM010004315.1, from coordinate 10,452,744 downwards.
CTTACGTTATAAACTGCAAAATTATACATTGAGGTTTTGAAAGAATAATGAATATATATTTAAAAAGCAAATAACCTACATTGAAAATAAAAACGCAAAGGAATGTTTTTTAACACAACAAAACAATTAAAAATTAAGGCCAACCTGAGAGTAAAAATGCAAAAACGAATTATTAAGGATTATTTAATAAAAAGTAAATTTTTGATAAACTATTTTTCACCTTGACATTAGCCGTTGTGTCTTAAATATTTTCCAAAGATATTCAAAACAAAAACAAAAAGTAAATAAAATTATTATTTCGCTTCTATCAATCCCATTATGCAAATAAATAAAAACTGATATCGAATAATCAATTCACTCAATCAATGATAATTTACTTCGACTTATTTTATATAAAGACAATTGAGATAAATTAAAAAGCCACCTATTAAAACAAAACAACAACAAAAAGGAAACATGTGGCGTCCACTATTTCCATTTTTTACTTTAATATTTACTAAAAGCAAGATGAAAAGAGTTTTTTGAGTGTAGAAGTCAATATTAAGCACCCTTTTCATCCTCAAAAAACAATGTAAACAGTAGAATGGCAATTGACCGTAATAATGTTTTTCAATGGATCCCCGATGTTAATAGAATGGTTCATTTCAAGCTTTTCCTTTCAATAGAAACCAAAATATGCGAGCTTGTTTGTTTTAACGTTATCCTGGTATTACGTATTTTCGTTTAGAAGGCAAAGAAATAGAAATAGAGCCTTTTAATCAAGTTTTAAACTTAAACGAACGAAGAACTATTCCATTAGGAACAGTTCCAAATATTGCATATTTAGCATGAAACTGATACAGAAATTAAATTGTTTCTAAAGAAGGTTCTGCCCTTAATGTTGTTTTAAAAGACAGCAAACGTTATAGTAAATCTTAAAGATCAACAAGAATTCATTGAAAACCCCGAAAATATAGTTTTTAGTTGAGAAAGTAGAATCTAAGGGCAGCAAAGGCTGTCTTCCGAGACTTAAATTACCGGCAGGGATCCAAAAATTCAATCCCCAACAAATAAGAAAAGGGATTCCTTAAAATATAACTTACCGTCTTTCAGTGTCTGACCTAAGATCTTTTTCAGCTGTATTTAATCAGGAAATCATTCTTCTCGCCTTGACGACAATAAAACCCATTCACGTTTTCCGTCCTACAGCCATAGTAGCTTCCATGATGAATAATTTTGAAGGCGGGGGAAAATGGCAAGCATCAAAAATTGAAAGTGTCAACCTGCATTGTTTTCGGTGCCGTTTGGAAATGGAGCTAAAAATCACCAAAAATGTTTTTACGATTTTTCGTTCCAATTTATTGGGGAATTACGGAGCGGTGTTTAACACGCTTTTGAAATAAAAGAAGGCGAAGTGGGAGATTGGAGGAGAATCACTAATCGCAATCAAGGCGGCAGCCAAAGCCGATTGGTCTTTCTATGATTAATGGTAGAAACTGTTCTGTTTCTTTATTTATCCATTGTTTATAATTCTTTTGTTTGGAATCTGCTAAATTGAATCAAATTTTATTGGCAATTTTGAAATGAAATTGCGTAATTTTATAAATAAATCATTTATAACCTTCTTAAATACGCAATCATTCCGACTATTATTTTTTTGTTTGTTTATTTGGCTAAAAGTAGCCAATTTTAATTAGATTCTGTTTAGCGTTATTTCCCCTTTTTTTAATCAATAATAATTTTAAACATGTAATTAACCTCGAAATAAATATGAAATCAATGATTTAAGTGCATAATGAATTTAGATTTTCCTTGCATCCATTTTTGGCGCCAAATAAATAACGTTTGAATTATCCACACTGATAATGTGGAGTTTTAGCAGAAACATTGATAAATATAGCTTTCTTTTGATAAAGATTGAATTCAATTATTTTTTTACAGTTAGATGTATTAAAATTTATATAATGAAGCAGGGGATTTTTTGTTTTCTATAATATATTTTCAATTAATGATTAATGAGAACAGGTGGCGGGGTAGGGATAAGGCTTTCAAAATGAGAAAGTTAGGGTTATCACTCGTTGATTTGATTTAGTTTTGATAAATAAGGGGAAAATGAGTTTTAAATATTTAAATGATCGCTATTTCTAGTTTGTTAATTATATCGGTCTCTGTTAATTATCTAATTTTGATACCTTGTTACTTTGTTTTAAGAGTCTGATGTGGAAGTCAGTGGAGTAGCGTTCATCGTCACTAGGCCCAACTGCAATCGTATTTCTTTCTCTCTCTCTCATGTAATTGTTATTCGTTAAAGAATAAACAATATTTTTTTAAATTTTAAACAATCGAATGTAACAAACGTTTAAAAGGGGGTAAACGGAGAATCGGATGCACAATTGCAATAATTAATTGATTGGTTATACAATCAATATAAACCCTTTGTGTTTTCCCCATCAATATCTAAGGTAGCTGTGTTTTAGATTTGTATTTGTTTTTAATGAATAATAAATTATTTCACAACAAAATTTATAGAAAGACCACGATTTATATTATTCGTACAAACACACGCCTTTTTAAAAGGGATTATTACCAATTATTATATTTTTTATAATTATTTCATACAATTGATAATTAATAAAAATGCATAAGAATTCTTAGCCACTATGCTTTCCTATAATCTATCTTCTGCCAATGGTTCTGCTAAGTTTAAGTGAAGTAGATATGAAACTACATATTTGCAGGATGCAAACAATCTGTTGAATTAATGAAGAATATAGAAAATCTGGTTTCCGTCCTGGAAGCAATAGGTTCTCATTAACTTACGTCACCCAGAACACCATGAAAACTGTATTTGATATGCGAATTTGCACATAAATTATCATCCTTTTCTTAATTTACCAGTATCCTAGTATTTTCATTGATTGACTGTTTGTCAAGCTAAGTTAGCAAAGGTTTCAATGTTTAAGCTTCTTTTGAGAATTTCCCTACAGAAATTGTTGTTTGTTTTTTCTTAAAAACCACAGCTTTAGCTGTATATAAACTTAAGTATCCTACTATAGGCCAATATAGCACTTTGGGTCTCGGGAGATAAGGTTCCAGCATTTCCAGACCAACAAAACTAAGTTGAGGTCAGAGATTGCTCATATTTAGATTTTTAAACGTAATGTTAACATTTACTAAAAAAAAATTGTAATCCCAGTTTTTGAAAACTTGAAAAAGTTGAAAACTGAAATTATAATTGGAGAGGGTTTACATAATTATCTTTACACTGAATTGTGATTACCTAATTTCATCGTGCAAGTCAGTTACCTCTGACCAGACTATTTCCTAATTAGTCATTCTTTCTCACACAATTCCATAATTGTTTACAGTTTTCCCATAACTAATATTAGTAACTCAGTTTAATCTTAAGCATAACATATATTAAAAATTAAGTTTAATTACATTCAGTCCTGACAACATAATATAAATGGTTCCCTGTTTTCAATTGAAAGTAAAGGTTTTTTGAGCTGCTAAAAGATAAAGCTTTTGAGTCTAAAATGACTAGAATCACTAGGTTTCAAGCCCAGAATTTATGGAGAATGATGGAACCCATTGTATCAGAGCAGAGGCGTCACTAGGGTTGGTGTCACCCAGTGCGGTAGCTTGTAAAATTATCTGTTCAACCAAAAAAAACCTTGTAAAAGTGTTTTGGTGTCGCCCCTTGTGATGGTGTCACCCCTTGTGATGGTGTCACCCGGTGCAGTCCGCACCCCCCTAGTGACGCCACTGTATCAGAGTATATGTAAATAGGTCAAAATAGGTCCCAATTTGCCCAAAAAGTGCTTGTTTGAATTTCTGCAAAAAAACATAGTTTTCTAATAGAGATTAATCCAATTGTGGTTATACTTATTTTGAAAAGGAAATCAACAAACAACACATTGTGAACATCATGAAAGACCATAACATAGGCTTTCTTTACATTCATTGAAACATTCCAGATCATCTCATATTATACTTCCATTCAAGGATTGGAAGCACGGGCGGATCCAGGATTTTTCAAGGGGGGGGGGGGGGGCTGACTATACCTGTGTGTCTGAAACGCACGCTAGTAGACAGCTTTTTATTAGCAATTGAAATCGTCATTATGGCAATATTAATGTCTGTCAGGCAGCAGGCTTTGGATACCACATTTTATCCAATCTACATTCACAGCTAAAGGGAGGGGTTATAGCCCCCACTAGCTGCCCCCCCCCCCCCTGGATCCACCTATGATTGGAATGATGTTCTCACATTTTATCATTACTGATGTCATTTAATAAAGTAATGCTGTGCCATATACACTGCTACATGCTGTATATTGTTCTCATTCTGTTACAGGTTTCTTAGTATTTATCTTGAATGCACTTCCTTTAATGCAGAATTTTTAGGTAATATTTAAAACTATTTCCAGTGGAGATGTCCAGCTGCACGGTGATATAAACTCACCGTCCTCTTTGATCTTTAAACGAATAGTAAGAATGTTATTTTCAGTCAGGGATATTCATCTGATTCTTCTTGTAAGTCATGCAAACTTGTGCACCGGCTTGTCGCAGTTAAAAGACTCATGATCTGTTCATGTATCAATTGATTCTTGTTTGATTTGACCCATTGAAAATGAATTGTGTTCCAGCCTTAGTAGCAGTAAAGCACTTTAAAGCAGATACACAGTAAGAGTAGCTGGCATATTTTTTATCTTCCACATAAACTGGGCCTTTTCCCTAAAAAACTACTTAAGCATTCTGCTCAATGCAAGAAAGTGAATAAATCCTTTAATATATAAGTACAGATAAATTGCAATAGAACTTCAGTACCGTACATTAATTAAATAAAAGCAATATTATTAAAACAACAAGCTTACTATCAGGGCCGGATTATCGCATAGACAAATGAGACAAATGTCTAGGGCCCGGTCTTGAACAGATAGGTTTCTAACGTTTTTTTTTTTTTTGGTTGAACAGTTGTGGGAGAGGGAGAGAGGTGAGAAGAAAATGTCTAGGGCCCCAAAGCGGGTTAATCCGGCCCTGCTTACTATCTTACTAATGGCCACTATCATAGTTGTGTCCTGTAATTTGGAATGCAGTAGATGTTATGATAGCGCTGTCATCATTCAAGCAAAATTTTAAAAAAAATCATTTTTACAAATGGGATGGGGGAAGAATGTCACAAACAGCAATGGCTCTCTAATTAAAAAAAAAAAAAAATCTAAAAAGTATAGATCTGCAATTTTAGTAAAACATGTCCTAATGTAGTGCAAAATGTGGCGATAATTTGTGTCCTTTTAGTTGACAAGTTTATTAAGAAACGTTTTCAAAACATAAGATAAAAAATGGAATTTAATTTTTTTAATCTGTTATTAGAAGTATATTAAAATCTATATACAGTAAAACCTCGTTAAGTCGTCGTTTTCCTTTGGTCCCGACAAGGTCTCATACAGAATAATGTAAAATAACCCTCCTTTACCCGTCACCAAATTTAATTCTACTCCGGATAACTCGTCACCCTCAAAAATGGCCAAAAGCATCTTTCTTCTCCATTTTGCATACCATCATATTGTCTTTTCAGCCCCGCCCCTTCACTTTAAGAAAGCCTTTTACGGGGAATTTTCGACCACGCCTGTCACTTCATTCCTTTCCTACCCCTTCGAGTTCTTGGAATCTTGCTGCTAATCATTCAAAGCATGCTTCCCGCTGTGACTCTGTCGAGTGTAGACGTTTCTCTTGACCGCTCCTGTGTGTGACTTCATTTCATAGCGAATAAACCCCGCTCTAAGAGCTACTTTTTCTCTTGCAATTTCGTGGTTCGATTACGTTTTTAACATGCCAGGGAAACGAAAACTTACCTCGTTATCTTTTAAAGAAAAAAAAAGACTTAATTGCACTTTTTAAAAAATCAAATGTTTCGAAAACAGCTTTTGCCAAAGAATACCATATTCCCAGGACTACATTAAACAATATTCTTTCATCGAAACAAGTAATTGAAGAAGCTGACTGCAAAGACAAAAGAAAGAGAATGAGGAAATCGAAGTTTGACGAGATGGAGGAGGTTTTAGTTCGATGGCTTTAAAATGCCAGATCGCAAAATGTGCCGATTTCTGCCGTGATTCTCAAAGATAAAGCCATGGAAATTGCTAAGGAGTTGAACATAGAAGATTTCGGCGGCAGCAACTGGTTGGCTGGAACGTTTCAAAGACAGACATTGCCTTTCTTTTAAAACGATTAAAATGTGATAGCTATAAAAAGTGTTTTTTTTTTATTATTATTATTTTCCACTGATTCATTTGCATGAATTGATTTCTAAAAATCTTGTTTTTCTCACCGAATCATACAGCAATTCATGAAAATACTGTATTTCAGTGGGGTTTTTTTTGTTTTTTTTCAAAAATTCCCACTCCGCTTAAGTCGTCAAAAATGTTTGGTCCCTTGAGTGACGACTTAACGAGGTTTTACTGTATATTCATTCCCCTTTTTTTGTTTTTTAGAACATTTAACATGACACTATTAGATAGTAGAATGTTCTTCCATCTCTCCCAAAAGACAGTCTAATATTACTTTGCATGCATCTAATACCATTAGATTTTCCAGTAGTTGGGATTTATTCTTTGATTTCTTATTAATGCATTAACATTCTAAAATTAGATAATAATCTATTACAAAATGACAGGCAAAATAATTGGGGAGGGGGATTAGTAAATTTATAAGTAGTTGTTTATACTTTTATTTCAAATCAAAGACAAAGAATTTTCAAGTTTTTGTTTTTTTTTTTTTTTTTTTTTTTAATTTTCAGTGAATTAATAATTTGTGGTTGAGCAAACTTTGTTTTAAAAACATAAACTGATTCTGTTATTGTTAAAAGATTTTAATTGAAGTAAAAAAAGTTTTATTGAGAAAGTCCAGTTCCAAAATTTTGTCATAGATTTGCTAAGCTTTGGAAATTATGGATTTATAATAGCTATATATCTGGAAATCTTCCAAGAATATATTACAAAAGTAAACATTGAAGTAATTCTCTGTGGATAAAAAAAAAAAAACATTGAAATCTCAGACTGAAATATATCTTAATAGCAGAAGAATTTAAATGTACATCAACAACGCTTTGAATCTAAAATATTGTTGTTAAATTTATATCAAGAAAGAAATGTTATTGATGTGAATCTGTAAAAATATTAATTGTGGATTTTAATCAAAATTTACTTTGCAATTAATAAAATTACAAATCCTGAATTATATTTTTCTAGGCATATTTTTTTTTTCCTTCTAGTAATAAATAAAAACTAGATCTATTTTGATTTTTAAAGCAGGATTCTGCCAAAAGTATTATTAATTCGGTGAAAATTCCAGAAATTCTCAGAATTTTGCATTGGTTTCAGAAAATAACATATTTCAGTTTCCCTTTTTTTTTTTTTCCATTTCATTACTTTTTCCACTCTTTTGATTACCCAGACCAATAATATACAGATCCAAATAAACCAAATTGTTATTTGCATGATCTTCAAATGAAACAACAATCCAATTGTATAGCTGTTTCTGGTGAAAAATGACCAGAGTGCTGTGACCAGCAAAGGCAAGGAGATGCTTTGTTTTCTTTGTCTCTGTAAGTGTGATCCATCATGAATACGTACCAGAGGGTATATGAATGGCACTATGTTCTGAACATCTACATAAGATATGAGAGACCACATCTCTTAAGAAACATTTTTTTGAATTCTGCAACACACCTGCTCATCAATCATTTGCAGTTGCATTGTTTTACCCCATCCTGCATACACTCCAGATTTAGCCCATCATGACTACCATCTGCTTCCAAGCTGAACGGGGATCTTAAAGATGCAGATTTAACAGTTGTGCCGAAATTATCGAGTAAAAAACTACGACACTGAGACGGATACCACAGAATGTCTTCCAGGAAGGTATTGAAATGTTATATGACCACTGAATAAAGTATGTAACTCCAAAGTAATTCCCTTTGGAGGACAACAACAACATTTTACATTTCTTCTGGCAGATTTTGTTTTACAATCATCTGCAAAGGAATCTCAAAATTAAGATGGATGATATCCAGAAGGCTTAATGAAAGAATTGTAGGACAGTAGACCAAGGATCTGTATTCCCTTTAACCATGGCCATAGAAGGTTAACATGGAGTAGATCTATTACAATCAGAGACCTTCTCATGCACTCGATTACGGACGAGTCGAGACTTTTGCTAACAAGTGATTCATACAGTACATCTGGAGGGAATCACATTTTTCTGAAAGTACTGCTTCACAGAAACAATTAGTGAGGGATGAAGTTATGGATAGTTATGATTGATGTCATACCTCTCTACATGTCTTCCATATGAAACTTTGAATCCTGAACTATCTTGCTGGAAGCATGAGAGTTCATTTTAAGATCTATATTAGTTCATCTGTCTTACTGACTGAAGGAGTTTGATTTATACTTATTATTAATACTTATATCTAAACTTAGACATAACAATCTTGCAACATTTATTATGATCAAAATGTATATTTTGTTTTACTTTACAAATTTTGATGGGGTTTTGTCTATGTATATAAAGGAAACCTTAAAAAAAAAATATTAAATTGTATTTAATTCATTGAAATATTTGCATTTCAGCATTTCTTCCCCTCAGTGTAAGTAGTTTTCAAACCTATTAATTTCAGGGATGACTGGGTGCTAAATAAAACCATGCACTGCGACCTGTGTTTACTGTGCTGTTCCAATCTATTAGTAGAGATTTCTTTAAAGTTTTGAAGTATTTGGAGTAAATTACTAGGTTTGTAGTTCCTTCTATTTAAAAGGAGAACTTCTAATAAATATCAGGTATTTCTCTGTTCAAACACTGAATACATACATACATACATATCCTTTCCCGTTCCACCAACTGTGGGTCTAGGAATTAACTAAGCCTCTCCACCTCTCCCTGTTCTTCCAAGCCTCTTCTCTACATATTCTTTCCCATGGGATGCCTCTCTCTTCCAGGCTGTGCTTCACATCATCCAGCCATCAAACACTGAATGATAAGTATATATATGTGTAGTTTTCCCATTCTGTTTGTAACGCAAGAGATCAGAAAGCTGCCTGGCAAGTCTCAGATCCAATGCAAAGCAGATGCAGTAATGTAGGATGATTCAAGTGATGAACGAAAATATCCTGCAGAGTTTCTTCACACTTTCACATTTTCTAAAATACCATCTCATCAGCTGAGCTTCAAGAAAGGATCAAGTGTAATGCTCCTTTGCAATCTCAATCCAAAGAAGGGATTGAGTAACGGCACACAATTGGTCGTGAAGGAGTGTCATGCAGTTTAATCACAGCAGAATTTCTTTCAGGAAGTAGCAGAGGTGATAACATCAACCAGGATCGATTTTCAACTGAGTGAAGTCAATATGCAATTCAAATTGAAGTGCCGTAAGTTCCCAGTAATGCCCGCATCAAACTTATGTAATGTAATGTAATGTGGTGAGCGTGGGTGGCTTGACAGCCGAGCACCGCGACCTCAAAGATCTATTGTGCTATCCCATGGAAATAAGGACAGACGGAGAGAAAGACTGAGAAAGGATGATGTGAGAAATGCAGGGGAAACGGGAGAACCCCGAGAAAACCTGCCCAGCGCGGATCGCCACCATCAACGAAACCCACATGAGAACGAACCTCGGAACTCAAGAGGTGAGAGGCCAGTGTCATAGCGACATCGCCAACCACGCGGCCCCCCGCATCAAACCTTCTAATAAACAAATTCATTTATGTTTCTAGCAACGCATTCATTTTAATTTTCTATCTGTCAAAATATGTGATGGACAAATACTCTATTAATCGAAGAGAGCTTCATACCGTCTTCCTTAAAACGCCAAGAGTAAAAACTGTAACTGCATGTAGGGGAAAATCAATAAGTATTCAAGCTATTCCACAAAGAAATGCTTTGATTTGGTACATAACAGAGGCTTTGCTGACCATTCATTCCTTATCGGAAAGAAGTTGTTTGGGGAATCTTTAATCCTATAAAATATTTATGTTATCCTGAAACATCGTGTATAAGCTCATAAATCCCATGTCTTCTGTTTTAGAAACTTTATTAGAACATTTTTCTTGTAAAGTCAGTATCTGTATTTAATCACACTTCTGACACCTAGTTTTCACAAATTTTACTTAAATCCTCATCAAAAGGGGAAGTTTTGGTTTATTGGAGAGTAGTTACCAAGGCAGTTGTTGTATAATAGATTCTGACAAAATACGGTTTTATATATTTTATATAAAAGTGCTTCATGCACTTTTTTTTGTATAGTTTTGAAGGTTAGTTATTAAATAAATTTTTCTACGTATAAGCAGTTACTACAGAGACATCACAGGACACTATATGGCCATTAATCATTGGACACCCCCTGAAAAGTAAGCGGAATTGTTCGTACACATCATACCCCTACAAAAGGACCTTGAATGTTAAGTTGAATGTTACAGCCATCAGTATAAATGCATGACGCAACCAATGTTGAACAGGGCATGATTATTGGCGCCTACACATGTTTGGTCATTCTATCTGTGAGATTTCAGTAAAGTTCCAGATATCCTGGTCAAGAATGAGTCGTGTAGTGTTGAAATGGAAACAAGGGAGTTATAACACGCCAAGCCAGACCCAGTAAGCTGAAAAATTGACAGTTTGAAACCTCTGATATGTGATGAGGTCCAACCATAAGGCTTCGATACAAACGGTGGCCAAAGACTTTCGATCGGCATCGGAAAGTGATGTAAGTGATCATATTATCTGCCGGGAGCTGGTTGCACTTGCATTCCATGGTCGAGCTACAGCTCATAAGCCTAAGATCACTGCATGGAATGCCACCCATTGTTTACACTGGTGCAGAGCATGTTGCCATTGGACTCAAGAACAATGAAAGAGCATGCTGAGAAGTGATAAATCACGCTAAGAGTTGTGGTAATCCAATGGACATATGTGGGTGTGGCAAATGTCTGGTGAACGTTACTTACAGGACTGTATTGTTCCCATGGTGAAGTTGGAGAAGGTAGAATCATGATACAGTCCTGATTTTCATGGTATGGTCTTGGTCCTCTGGTTTTGGTGCCTGGATCCGTGAATACCAAGGCCTATGAAGCAATTTTGGACAATTAAAGCTCTACCCACACTGTGGCAACAATTTAGAATTGGCCCATGACAATGTACTCGTCCATAAAGCAAAGGCTATAACCGAGTGGTTTGAGGACATGGGAATGGATAAACTCAGATGGTCGGCTGAAAGTCCTGATCTCAACCCCATTGAACACCTTTGGGATGAGCCAAACCAAACCCTCCACAAAACACCACAGAGGTGCTCAACATCTTGAAGGAGGAATAAAATGAAATTCCTGCAGAAATCTACTGCAAATTGATAGGAAGTTTTCTTCGAAAGGTAGAGGCAGTGATAGCGACGAAAGGCTGACCTATATCTACTGCCCCCATACCAAATCCTGGTTAGTACATTACTAGGGTGGGGGTGGAGAGTCGAGTGATTAATGGCCATATAGCGTATCTTCTATAGTTGGTGATTGCTTGATATGGTTTTATTCTTTTTTACCAGGTTATGATAAATTTCAAAAATCTGGCTATCGCTAATCCGGTTCCTTCAGATTTCCAGCATGGATTTCAGAGTGCAAATTTTGTAGAACTATTTTATTCAGTAACTAAAATTCTATAGAACTGTTTTATTTAGTTGGTGAACATTAAAATTTCATTTGCTTTTCATTTAGTGTTTAATTTTCTTTCTTTAAAGGACTATACAGGTAGTCATTTTCTGTTAAATATATACAGCTTATATAACCATAAAAATTCCTGCACTCCTGAGGTACAGAGGTTGCCAGATTTTCGAATGTCAAACTGTACTTAGTTTTCTCAGTGTACTGAATTGAGATGTTACACCATTTTAAAATGGCAGGTAAATGTAATTGTGTTTTTGTTTTTATCCAAATGCAGATTTTGTTTTATTGAAATACAAGCTATCTCATTTATTCTAATCATGACAAGAGTTTCTGGATCTGTTCAACTGAATATGATACATTATTCACTTAATTTTTATCTCTAGTCTTTGTTTCCACTTTGAAGCTATGTTCATTATTATCTTCTGTCCATTCAGTTCTGTTATTGTCGTGCATTTCTTCAATGATAGTTTTGCTTGTTGCATACACAGATAATAAGTAATCGGTTGTCTGGATTATCTGATTGGCATATCTATTGTAGTTCAATTCTGAAATAGTTAAAATAAATTTAGTTTTGAATAGCTGTATGCAAAATAATTGCTTCTGTGAATTTCCTTAACAATAAAAGAAGAAAAGAAAGATATCTGTCTTTGGTGATCCTGTCAGATTTGCCTCAGACAGTTCTCCGTCTTTTGAGTAAACCTGCAAATTATCCATTATGCTTTTCGTGTGACAGTTGCTCTTACTATTTAATATAAAAAAAAATATTAGCAAAAAGTATATCATTGCAATGACACAAAAAACCAAATTTTGATTTAAATGTACAGGATGATTCAAAATTCCCTATACAAATTTTAAAGGTAGGTAGGTAAAAAAAAACGTATTCATAGTGGAATGTGTCCACAAATGCCACATGAATGTGCTAGAGGGCGCTGTTTGGCACCACATTAGTTGGGCAGTGTGAGCTATCGTCATTTGAGACGATGACTTTGTAGGGTAGGATGTGCTGAGGGGACAGATATGCACCTAACCTATGGGGCAGTGAACAGAACGGATGAGCCGCTTTACGATTATATTGTGAACGGTTCCGCAACAGATGTCTGTCCAAATCAAATGTTTGTGTGTTTGCACCAGAGATTGTGTGAAACTGGAACATTTGAGCACCTACAGTGAACCCGTAAGAATAAACTTGTGATTATTGTGAACATAAGGCTAATAAATATGTTGTCTACCTTGCTCGTCATCGTTTATTTCTGAACCTTACTGTATCTTCTAGCACATTCGAGTGGCATTTGAGGACATACCCCTATGAATAGTGTTTGTTTTTGTATTCCTGACCTACCCTTCAAGTTTAAACAGGGAATTTTGAATCACCCTGTATATAGGTTATATGAATATGTGGTAATTGAAAGATAAGGCTGTAGGAAAGACATTACACAGCAGGATCCATATTAAAGAAACGTGTTTATTCTGTTAATTCATTCATACCAAAAATAAATTACTTTATGGTCAGTTTCAAAATATGTTGAAAGTTTGCTTAACATTTTATTTATTAAAACATTATTTTAATTAGAAATGCACATTTCTTATTTTAATTTACGTAGAGGTTTAATGGTCAAAATTTAGCAAAGCTACTGTCCTCCAAATGGGAGATGGCCGCCCTGTTTTTGTGAGATCTGCGCATGTATGATCGATTAGTCTGGTCAGGCACTTCCGTCTGATTTTATGACAGGACGCCGCCATTACGGTAATCGCTTGTTACTTTGCAAAAGAGCATTGTATTTATAAATAATATATATTTATTTATTTATATAAATACTTATTGTTAGCAACTGGTATTGAAATAACGCTAAATAGTCGAGAGAAGTTTTAATTTGGCGTTATCAACATGTCTTTCTCAGTGAAAACAGACTATGTCGTCCATTGTGACAGGAAAACATAATTGATCAGCTACCGGAAGGGCTGCGCAGTTCAAACTTCCGCCGGCCAACTTTCATTTGGAGGACAATAGTTGTAGTCTGTGTATTACTTGTAGACCAGTGCTTCTCAATGTTTTTTTGCTTCAAGGCACATTTTATGTATTTGGAGAAATCCGATAACTCACTAAACGATACGGCACTTTTTAAGCAATTTTTCGTTACAACGTATAGTGAATCCTAGAAAAAAAACAGAGTAAAATTTGCATAAGAAGTCTTATTTTAAATACACTCGAGTGCAAGGAAATCGACTCAAAAGCAATGGTGAACCTTTGACAAATTTTTGATTGTTTTTCAAACAAAGAATATGCCATTCCCGTTCATATGACATGCAGAATGTTCTGGATTTTGTAAAAAATATGAGGAAAACAGTAATATAGGTAAGATGTAGTACCAAAAGCGTTCATTTCATTACAAAGACAAGGCCACAGATTGAGCTGAATTTAGCATTTATTGCAAGCCAATACATGGTGTTGCCACCTCGAGCTCTGATGACAGCTTCCATTCGGCGTCTCATTGATCGGATGACATTCATGACCTCATGTTGCGCAATATTGTTCAATTCCTCTTCTAATGCCCTCTTCAACTCCTCGATTGTTTCTGGAGCTGGATTTCTACCACAATTCTTCACTTTAGGAGGTTTGATTGGTTTCAGATCAGGACTGTGCAGGCCACAGCATACACTCAATGCCGACTGCATTCAAATAATCCCAAACAGCAACAACTCGCATTGTCGTGCATGAAAATGAAGTTTTCTCCAACAATTCCAGCGTATGGCAATACATATTGTTGTAGCACTTCGATTATACAGTGACCCATCAACCTGCCTCCTAAGGGTCCAGTGTCGATAAACACCACATCAGGTTTAGCTGCAAGTGAAATGCCTGCCCATAGCAAGCACGAGCCTCCTACATAACTGACTGTTCCTGGAAGCAATATTGCACATTACGTTCACCAGGCCTTCGATAGACACAGTTTCGTCTGTCATTGCTGTGTAAGCACATTTGAGTTTTAGAGAACAACACTGAACCCCGTTGCGCTACAGTCCAATCAACATGATCACGAGCAAATTGAAGGCTTGTTTCCCGATGAGCTGTGGTCAGAAGTGGTCCTGTCGAGGCCTATGTGATGTCAAATTTCCTTCTTGTAGTGTTCTTCTGACTGTCCAGCCACTGACTGCTACCCCACGGTGCAGCTCTTGTTGGATTTGAATGCCAGTCAAAATACAATTGTGTAGTGCAGTGCTAATAATAAATCGATCATCTGTTGCAGTTGTAGCTCGATTTCCACCAGAACCTGGTCTCAGATGAAACCAGTCTCCTGGAACCTCTGATAGACTTGTGGATACAGCTGACTGCGACATGCAACAGTTGCGCGACATATCGTTGAGTGTGACCCTGCTATAGTAAGATAACAGCTTGCGCCACTTCCTCGGTTGTTGAATCCATCTTTGTGGAGTAATAATGATGACAGGATTCCAATAGAATAATTCACATTCGTGAAAGGATATGTAAGTTTTGCATACACAACAATTTCATGTGTTTCCGAATGGTTTATGTAATGTCAAGCACATGAACTTCATACCCTTTCCAACAATTATCAGCATATCTCAAAACTTATCGTATTATCACACGTTCGGTGTCATATGAAGATGAATTTCATATTCTTTGTTATTTTATTACTTGTAGTTTTCAGTGATCGAGAATATTTAAGGTTCACCATTGCATTTCAGTTTGAGTCGATTTCTTTGCACTCAAGTGTATTTGACAGCACTGCTCTTGAGGTATTATCCCTATCAAGGTTGAGTAGGAGAATCGTACCCCTTATTAAACAACTGTGCAAAAGTAAACAAGTCCATATTTCTCATTGTTACAACGGTTTAATTACTGATTCATTAATTTTAATTATTCTAGCCTATATTACTTATAATGTACTTATTTCTCGTGTTAATAAATAACATTGTTAAAAATATTTAATACCTATTTTATATTTCCTCGTATATTCTCGTTTTAATAAAAATATCTTTCTTATTTTCTTGTGTCATACCCTTTGAGAATCGCTGCTGTAGACCATATACTTCAGAAGGTACATTTCTGGAGATGCTGCCATTTTTGACAAGGCCTTTTGTCTACAGACAGGATGAATCCCTAGAAAACTATTGCAAGCTTTTATATAGTTATGAAGGCAGGTTTTATCATGAATAAAAAAAATTGTCTAGGAAAGGAAAAAAAAGAAGCCATAAAGTTTTAACATGCACTTCTGTGGCTGTTCATTTAACAATTATGTGGTGTGTAATTATAGGAGTTGCATAAACAAATAACCTTTCTGTTGTATTGAAATTAAAACTTTAAAGTGACATTTTTTTCAATTACAGCTACTTTTCCTTTATATAAGATACGATCCTAATTTGATGTAGGGCAGTGATATTCCACCTGAGTACAAAATTACAATTTTGGGAGTCAGAGACGGAATTGGGGGGAAAGCAGTTGCCCCCTAAAACTTTCAGCAAAAAAAAAAAAAAAACAAATAAAAAAAAAAAAAATTTTTTAATTTTGAACCCCCCCCCCCCCCCAATCAAAATGCTGAAATTTCGCTGATGTTGGGGGTACATTGAGAAAAAAAAATCTGGTTAGAACCAAGTTAATTAATGGTTTATCTACAAATCAGGAATTACCATTGAAACGTTTATGGCGAGACTCAATGAACTAAAAATGTACCGTTTTACATTGATACGACTAAATTCCTTTGATTTCAACTGAGGGATTTTTCTTTTTAAGATTTCGGGAGAAACTAGGCTAGGCTCGTGCTTCCCCGCAACGGTAAATGTAGAACAAGCCAAAGGTAATCAACACCCTCACTGGCTTGGCTCGTCTTCTTTCCCACAAATCCAAAGTCATGGGCTCCAGCTTCCTCTTCTTTTATATGAAACAATTATAAAATTAAACATGTTTTTTTATGTATATGTATTAAAACATTATTTATTTTTTTTTAATTTTGTAAGTCATACAATTCTTATATTAAATGTTAGATAGTCAAATATAAATGTTTCTTTCTGTAATGAAACTCTACTAAGCAAGCAAAGAAAGAATTATTCAAATCATTAAAAAACAAGTTACCAATTTATGTTACTATGGCTATTTGAAGAAAAAAATATATAAATCTTATAAGTTTTTGGTTTCAGCTAGTATTGGATTGTTTCAAATATCAATATTTTGAATTAAATATTTCAAAATATAAATTATGAATGCAATGATGAACGCTACATTAGTGCCGGATTTAGACTTTGTGAAGCCTTAAGCTTGGGGGCCTCTTTTTAGGAAGTTACACCAGAAGAGCTTTTAGGCGGTTACTCCATACACACCAACTGCGTATCGAAACAGGGTCGCCACAAAAAAAAATGAAAATTATATAAGATATGCTTTAATTATTCTAGAAGCAAAAAAAAAATTAAATTTTATAAGGCCCTATAATACCTTATTTAGCGTATGCCTACATGCGGCAGTTGCTGAAAATTTGTATATATTGATACATCGTTATGCTTCCTTGTTGTCACTAAAATAATTTTAAATGGAGATAGGAAAGGCTTAAGTCATTCAAAAGGTTTTTTGAAGAGAATAATTCCTTTAAAATCTCATGGATTGTAAATAAAAGAATCGAACGTACATTTCGTAGAAATGAAGGTCACAAACTAATTCTATTTCCTTTTTCTCGAATCTAAAATTTTAATTCCTACAAATATTCCCGATTAACGATTACTTACTGCAGATACATTGAGGAATGAATGGCTGCTTGCAAAGATATTACTATTGGGAAGAAAAAAAAAATATTAAAATGCAAACTTTTTGATATTTATTGTATAAATGGATTTTCTATATATTTGATTGTTTCTATATATTTGAAACTGCATTATCAAAATATTTTTAGATTATGGTATTAATTTTGTAAACGAAATTACAATACATTGTGTGTACCGCTGAAATATCGTGTATTGCAACGAAACCGTTACAGGCGTTGTCTTTAGTTTCTCAGAAGGGAATAATTCTTCTAACAATCCCTCCCAAAGATATCGGCGCGGGGCATCTCAATATTTGTTCTATGGGAACAGGACGTTCGGTATGTGCCACACTTCACGCCGACTTCGGGATAAGCGCCACAAGCTTTGAATATTTTTTATTTTATAAGAATTCTAATCGAGTTGTCAAATATTCATTTAGTTATTCTATGCAAGTTTCATTGAAATATTGAAAAATGTCCTCTGCATACAATTTGTAAAGAAGCGTAAGGTTAAAAATTAAAGTCAAACCCAAATCTAGTGAAACCCACCTTTATAATACAGGCAACCTACACACTTCAGGTCAAGTGTAATATGGCATGAGGTCTTGGCAAGTATATTCCTCTGCCTCAGCTATAGATATCGTATCAATAGAAGTCGCTTGCATGGCGAATCAACGGATGATAAACATTAACCATAGTATATTGTTTTTAAATGAGACCATTCCTGAATAATTATATCTGTCTCGTTTAAATTAGTATTAAGTAGTAAAACTTTTAAAACACTGCTGAGATTCCAAATCAAGAGCATGAAAACCTTAGGGGGCAGCATTCTCTTATTACAAAACTAACCTTCAAGTGACTTATTTGGGGGCAAAATGTCAAATTTGAAAGCCTGAACAAAGGTACTGAAACATGGGATAGCAAACAAGTCGCCGCTATCCAGAGATCCCATTTCTCTTCCACTGGGTAATGGTCTATTTCTGAAGACAGCACTATTTCGACTGTAAAGGTGCATTTTGCACTTTTCGTGAAACAATGCTCTTAGTATTATTCGCAGATGCCACGCTACATTCACTTTATTATGGATTTAGGTAGAACGGTCATTAGTTTTAGATTACTGTAGAGTTTGCCGCTATTTTGAACTTGGTATCTTCACAACTGATGCATTAACACTTCATCTGATCACGTGACCCGTCTAATTATAAAGTATAACTTCTGATAAAGCTTTCAAGATGTCTAAATTTGTTTAGTTAATCTAATTTTATATTAAGTAGCATACTATTAAATTTCTTGATCAATTTTAAGTTGCAAGTTTTCAAGTCCCAGAATAAAAGTTTAAACACTTGGTGATCAACAGTTAATTACTTAAATACTTATATTGAAAGAAAAAAGAAACACTTAAAATTTTGATGTAAAATTAGTTTTAATCACTAATTTTTTTGTATTTTTGCGTTTTTTTTGGGTGGTATCAATTTTTAAACTACCGGAGGCATTTTGACGACAAATGGCAGCTAA
The DNA here is from genome assembly GCA_023159025.1 of Thereuonema tuberculata. NCBI lineage: Eukaryota > Metazoa > Arthropoda > Chilopoda > Scutigeromorpha > Scutigeridae > Thereuonema > Thereuonema tuberculata. The sequence goes on along the minus strand of JAFIDM010004315.1, from coordinate 10,433,793 downwards.
AATTACATACAGTAAAGAATTGATACCGAAATTACATTTTAAATTACCTAATTTTTGTACAATTTAAAAATTCCCAAGGTAAAGATTACACTTACAAAAGTATATTTTTTCATTTAAAAATTATTTTCAGAATCCAAATTCCAAAAGCTAAGAATATTTCGCATTTTAATTTTTTTTTTTTTTAATTTTTTGTTTTGACATTTCAACTTCATTGTTGCAGCTTCAAAGTTATGTTTTTAAAATCCTTAAAAATAACAAGCCTTATGCATTTTAATTAGTTTGTATGTAATTGCAGTTGAAGTTTTAGGTTTTCAATGTTCTTAGGTCTTGTTCTCTTGTACTTTGACTTAGATTGTTCATCCTCTTGATCCACATTTCTTCTTATCCTCTCCGTTACTGTTGATTTGGGACTGAAGCTGGAGATATTTATCTTCGATCTTCCTCGTGGCATCTCGGCAGCTGTCAATTTCTCGGTTCGTTCCATTCAACCTCTCAGTAGCCATACAGTTGAGAAAATCGCATCCAGCCTGTAAAGCTCCGGCAGCAGCAGTCTGCATAAGTGTAGTCACACTCAGCAACAGAGCATCCAGAGACTAAAAAGAAAATTGGAAATGATTTTTACAAAATGTACTGCACAAAGACTTGAACGAAAGCAACAGTAATTCTTAAAATTTAGAAAATCTGGGAAATAGAACCTCGGTCAACTGAAAATTTTCTTTAAATTCCACAGATTAAACCAAATCTTAAAGTTTGAAATAAGCTTAAAACGTCACAAAACTAAAGATATTTGATTGTTTAAGGTAAACAACCATCTTCACTGATGCGAGTAGTCCATCTACTAAAAAGCATTTGAATTGATTTTGCAGAAGTAAAACCTTTTAAATTTAAAGGAAATTAAAATTTAGCTAAAATTCAGTAACCAGCACTCTAAGATTTGATACAAAATTAAGCATATAACTAAGTTTTAATTTTCATGTTACTTTTAGAAAAACGGAATCAGTTTGGTGGAAGGTTTTAAAATAGAACCTCTAATTGAAATAGACAAATTCTCAATTCCACTATAAAACTTCATTCATTACTGTTCTTAAAACAGAAATAAGAATCATTTAAGTCTTATCTGCAATAATCTGTTGTCATAAGATTTATTTAATAAGTTGATTTATTTAATAAGTTCATTTTAATTCAACTTTTTTGATTTGGAGATTTGGAGTTAGTGCAGCAGCTTATTCTATTAGCTTGAAGACTTTGCTACTAACAAAATTACTAGTTTATATAGAAATATTTAACAGTCAAATGTGAGTTTAATTTTAATTAGATCGAAAAAAAAATTAATTTAATCTTTCCAGCGACGAGAATTTATTTTCTTACGAATCCAGAAAAAAAAAAAAAAGCATTGAAAAGATTTTTTTCATAAGTTTCGGAATACTAGTTACGAAATACTTACATTCAAGCCAGCTTTCACGGTGTCACATTTTGATTTGGCTGCCACAATCTCATGCCACAGTCTATCAAGCTCACACTTATCGTTTGACTGCAGATATCTCTCCATGAGTGAAATTGCACATTCAAGAGCCTGTGATTATATTAAAAAAGTTTTAGGTATTCAGGATTACGGAAATTTAATAACGACAAATATATCAAGATAATATATCAAGATTTTAATAAATTAGGCCTTTTACCTTCCTGTACTCTGCCAGCATATCAATGGTTGCAAGAGCAGTCTGGGTCAACAGTTGAGAAATGTGGTCAATAGATGTTGCGAATGCTTGTCCAATCAGAAAACTGTAGGTCAGATGACAAGGATCTAAGCCTTGCAACTGAAAATTTAATTTAAAAATTTTCTATAAATGTTTCATAAGTCTTGGTTTAAAAAAAAAAAAAATAAGATTCTATAAATATTTTACCATTATTAATTTCGTTTAACACTGGTAAGTCCACTAACATTAAAACAATATAGTTAGTGTTAACATCGAATATCTGCGCGGAAATTTTAAATGTTATTTTCAGGGTCAGTCTGTATAAAAAAGTACGCAACCATTTAGTTATGGAATGTTAGTTTTTAACAAAAACAAGGTTGTTTATCTGCTTTCAGTCTAAGTTCATAGGGAACAGTTAGCCTAAACTTAAACTATCTTAAGTTTTCATGATCACTTTGAACAAACTTGTAACTTAAAGACATTCTTAATCTACTTAAACCTATGCTTTCCTAGCAGTTTAAAAATATGCTACGTACTTTATTTTTACTTAGCTTTTTTGAGTTTGAACATGGTTAGTCACAGGAGGTGGCTAAGCTGTATATGAAGTTCGCAGACAATCAAAGAGACTTCTAGAAACAATTGCTAAGCCAATTAACTTAAATATTAAATTAGAAACGAAATCCAGATTAACTATTAGTTTTCTAAAGTGTAAGGGAACCAATAACAAAATAAATTAGGTTGCTTCAGGGAATCTTTAAGTTTCCAGTTAAAATATCTAGAGGTACTAACAAAACAATATTGAAACGAGGATTTATATACATTTAAGCAGATATCGGACAAAAATGTTTTGATTTTTTTAATTATTCTTGAAAATGTTTAAAAATAATTCACTCACCTTATCCCTGTTACATTTACTTTGAGAAGCACCACATTCCTTTCCTGCAGCATGCAGAACTCCAACACCCAGAGCACTGCAAAAGCCAGTGGTGAAGAGGGCACGGGTCTCCTTAGGGATCCTGCACAAATAACATTTCATTGCCTTTAAAATTTTAACATTTAATTTATGTAAGTTCAATTAGAATTTACTTAAAAATATAAAGGGAAAAGTATTTTAAATATTTCTAGGCCTTCTGATACCACAATCAAAATCATCGCCTCCTTACTGTTAAGTTAATATGGGTGACCTTATAATCGGTTTGTTCCGTGGAACAAAAACTCGATCTTTCTATACACCGACTTCCTGTCGAAGTAAACTCCCTTTCTTCGTTTACCAAAGGCTATGATCCCTGGACCCTATTATTGCACTCACGTTCTGAATTTATATTATACTACATTTAAAGGGACTAATAATAATTCCATATTAAGTTTAAAAATTTACAAAGGAAAATTAATATTGTTTGGAGAAAAATAAGGCATGAAAACGATTCAAAATTAGTCAAGCAAGTTTTAGAATGAAAGTTAAATAAAAATCAAATTACAATGTAGAAGTAAAACGAATTATGCTTTGAAAAAATCATAATAACGATTTGCCAAATAAACATCGATTAAAAAAAAGTATTCAAATGAAAATTTAAATTAAGTAAATCATTTTTTACAAAAAAAACTATGGTTCCCATTTTGTTGTAGGTAATTCGATAAAAATTTGCATTAATAATCTCAATACAAATGTTAAGGAAAAAATGCAATCTTAAAATAGTACTCTTTAGAAGGAAAAATGAATTCGAACTATCGAACGAAAGTTAATTTAATAAATCTGCTTTACTAAAGGAGAAATTTCGCCAATGGGAAATTTAAACGAAATGTAAAAATGCATTTAATTGACAAGACAAAAATTTTAGTGTAGCTGCAGGAGGCCAATGGGAGAACAGGGGATGGCATCGTGAGGTATTACGAAGACCTTCCGTTTTTCTGGTCGGGTTTAGGACGGCACTTCGATACAAGATCAAACATAGAAGCTAATACGATACGAGTTTTCGCCCTATTAGACCTAATAGTTGCCATTTATTATGAACATTAAATAAGTGCAAATAATGTTGATCTAATAAAACTTAGTTTGTAAACAATTTTCGCTGGAGCCGAAAATAAAAAGTGCTCAATAAAGTGTTATTTCTGCAATGGTATTAAGGACTAAGAACTTAAGCCTACATTCCTAAAGTAACGCAGGTTTTTTTTTTAAAAAAAAAAATCAAACAATTTAAACTAATATCCTTTATTTATTTTCTTATAACTAAAACAATTTCAATTTTCTTAAAAAAAAATAAGCTCTCGCAGATAAGACTAAAGGGCGGATTAATATTCATTATTTAAGTCATCCCTAGAAATTTAATATTTTCGGCGCCTATTTCTCAAAAAGGACCCACACGGTGAAAATTTCAAATAAATAAAAGTTAAGATCAACTTTGCCTTTAAATATTTAAACATGCTAATTTTTAACATCCATCCAGTAGTTACTAAGAGGGGGAAATATTTGACAATGCTCACCTACTGGAAAGGCTAAACAAATTACTAGAAAAATGAAATGGTTTAATTATTTCGCTGGATGTATTTTCTTAAAATCTTAAAAAAAAAAATTAGAAAAAATGTTCTATTCTTTAATTTAGACCCTTTATGTAATTACAATATATAATTTAATGATTTACTATTAGGCTTTGAATTTCGAGTTGTAATGTTTGAGAAATCTTGAGTTTCATTAATTGAAATCATGGTAACCTTTTTGTAACGAAGTTTCTTTAAGATTAGCTAAAACAGCGCACGCTCTTTTTGAAAAATATTTTAAATATTGTTTAAAAACTAATATGCAATGAAAATTGTTTTCCTCTAAACTGCAGCTTGTTTTATCACAATTAAAAATAATTTTACCAATTCCATTCTCCATTTTAATAACCCTAAAAAACTTCAAAAGGAAAAAACCCCGAAAACATACCATTTCGACTTTCAATCGAATAAGATTAAGATTTTTAATTACTAATAAATTTGGTTTATCCTGCATTTTCAAAATAACTTGTTAAAAACAAAAATACGTTAACTTTTACTAAAAGGCAATTTCTTAATTTAGTAATATTTGTACTTCTCATTAGGAACAGAAGAACGATGCGGAGTAACTATAGGCAAAGCATATTCTAATCTGATTACAGGAATAGGGTTAAACAAATCGTCCATCTAGTCCTCCAGTAAAACGTAGGATTTTTTATAACCCTTAAAACCGCCATAAACTTCGGTTTAAACTTGATAAATGGCTTAACATGGAAAAACTAATTAACCGAAGATCTATAATTCAAGACAGATGATTTTCTATAAATTCGAATTAAGAAATAATAAAAGTTGCCATTACATCTATGGAAATCGAACCTATCAAATACTGATATTATATGAAACCCTAATACGTAAGATTAAAGCTAAAAATAAAAAATAAAATAAAAAGGTGAAACTAATTTAAAAACTTTTTAGGTAAAATTTTAATATTAAGTTTTATAAAAATATTAAATAAAATTTGAACTCCGTTAAGTTCAGTTTAAGTTTACAGGGAAGCCTAACGTTGGCGGCTGTTTTAGAAGTATGTTAATACATTTCCTAATTTATCTTTAAATCCAAATTCCTTATGAAGAATTTAATACAAAAATAATATTGAATTTTGTTTTAAAAATAAAAATTAGATTAACGGAAGTAGTTATACGAAATTCTTATTCTCAGCGGAATTCTTTAAATTTGAACTTTAGGGCGAATATTACAAGTAAAATCTTTCACTGAAATTAAATTTATATCTTAAATGAAATTAACAATTCTGTTAAAAATAGCTTTTGGAAATAGGGGTAAAGTTCAAACAATTAAAATTCTTTAACGATTTAAGTACTAATTCGTCGGGATACAAATATAAGCTAGTTTAAATAAAATATTTGAATTACATTTAAAAATTGCCTAAAGTTACATCCATATCGTTAATATTTAATGCAGGATTTAACTTAAAAAATATTTAAAGCAAATTCAAAGCAAGCATATCTTGGCAATTTTTAAACCTACTTTTTTGAAATGTCGAATTTCAAAAATAGAACTAGTTAGGGTTGCAAAAAGAATAAAATATTCGATTAACTTAAATAAAACTGAAATATTCAAAATAAAAATGCTAAGTCAACCTAAAATATGAATATAGGCAAAAAGATTTAGGATTATTTACAGGACGTATTAAAGAGGCTTATAGAAACTAAATTTTTTTTGAAGTATAAAAAACTAACCCAATTCTTTAAAATCTTTTTGAATTTAAAAAAATAAAACCTAAATGAGGACAAGCTTTTGCTGTAAAAAAAAAAAAAGAATCTAAACGAAAAACTTACATTAAAAAATTACGATATTTTTTCTTATTATAAACTAAAATGTTAAAATTTTGATTTAAAAAATATTTAAAAATTAATTCTAAGGTTTCGTATAATACTGAATTTTAATTATTTCTGAAAAAGTTCTTTAAATTTATTTAAAACAAAAAATTTCACCCACGTTCTATTTTAGAACTTTCTTTAAGCCTATATTCCGTATATTCCAAATAAGTATTTAAAAAAATAAGTTTTTTCTCGGCATTCTAAATTAAAACCTCAAAATATGCTGAGAATCTTTAAACGTCCGATTGCAGTTACATGAAATCTCAATTTTTGCAACAAGTTAAAATTTTCTTAAATTAAAAAATAGAACATTACGCTTTTAAAACTTTAAAAAAAAAAAAATGAAGTAAAAAAAGAAAAAGAAATAATTTAGTTGAAAGTATTTTGAATTAAAAAGTTTCTAAATAAGACTTAAAAATTCTGTAGAACGAAAAAAAAAAAAAAATGGAAAGAAAAAGGGTTAAAAAATTCCACAAATGGAAACTATTTTAATGGAAACTATTTTTTTTTTTTTCCCTAATCAAAAATTAAAATACCTGTATTTCAGAAAACTTTTCGAAAGCGCCTCATTTTTTTCCAGCACCCTGAACATCAAAGTTGCATACTTAGACAGTCTAAGTAAAGTACGTATTTGGGAAATCTTTGCGAAAGCCATCTTGCTATCCTTGGAATTTTGATATGTCTCTGCCCGTCAATGTTGCCTCCGATTGTGAGTGATCTTCGGAAAGAAAAAACTTCAACTGGTTATTAATTGCGCGTGTGTTTGTTCTTGGCGCTTCGCTCTCGATTTTCTACCAGCGACATCCAGTGACGAGATTTGTAACTAAAATGGCTTCCTCCTTGCATGATTTTCGCCCAAAATACAATTGTTTCTGCTAAAATTTCGCTCATAACATCACTGGGAAGCTTATATATTACAGCAGAGATCGGAAATAAACCCTATCTCGTGAAATAACGATCGAATAAAACTTTAATTTTCTTCAACTGGGGAAAATATAAATATAAAACTTGGATCGGAGTCTGAAGAAGACTACCGGCAGATAAAACTGAAGTTTTTATTTATCAGTGAAAAATATATATATTTCTGAATAAAATTAATATATTTGTTGTTAAATACGTTAAATTTTCATAGTTTTACGTCTGCATTCTAAGATGAGAGCTGTTGTTCAAAGAGTTACTGCTGCAAGTGTATCAGGTACTGGTGTTAATCTTCATTTATTTTATATTTATCTCTAACTTTCAAAGATTAAGAGAAATTTACTATCTTGGGCATGCAGTAACTTATTTCATCTGAAGACTTTTCTAATCATTTGTTTATCGTAATAATGTTGTAGAGATTACATTTCGGTCCCTTTAATGCAGTGACTTTCCTAGTATTCCCGTAGGACACTCCTCATGTAGTTATCATTCGGATAATGAACCACGGACCCAAATATGCTATGCAAAATTCACTAACATTACGAGTAGAAACTAGAAGATGGGTGGTAAATATACCTAGCACCCCGCCTAAGGTCTATTGTAGTTCTACATTACCAGTAACGTGGCCCATCATCACCGATTTCAAATTGAAAAAAATATTTCTGGAGCATTAGTAGTTCATGAACTTGGACGTTATTTTTCAAGACTACCAAATTAAACTTCCAAACCTCGAGAACCAAGAGATTTCGAAGTAGCAATCTTAGATTCATTCTGTGTTGATGTAATATTGATAAAAATACGGAGCTTTGATATTTCTTTATTTTCAGAAGAATCTTTATCAAACGGTTAATGCAAAAAACGGTTAATGTATAGAAATGGTTAATGCAAAAAACAGCAACTAAGTTACTCATTTCATAGTACTGTATATTGATTAACAACGGGATGAGCAATTTTGATATTTTATTTGTATTTCTAAAGCATCAGTTGCCCCCACATACACACATATACACAGCCCATAAAGCATTAAAAAAAAAATAAGATGGGGGGAAGACTAAGGCATTTTAATAAACTAGAATGGTGGAAAAACTAAATTCAGAAATTACTGTCTTAAGAAAATGTATCATTGTGCAAAGACATGCCTAGGAATTTGGAATGGAAGGAGTTTATTTATCCTAATGGTGATCCTAACCTTTCAAACAAAATGTCTTTTTTTGCTGATTGAGGCTGGGAGTGACTTACAAACATAAGGCTTTCCAACCAAAAAAAAAAAGGTCAAAATACGGATTATTTTTTTATTTTTTTTTTTAACAATGGGTGACACCAAATTATTCACAAGTGACATCCTGGAACAGCTGTTGCGCACTGCTGGCACATGAATTTTCTCACTAATTTTTCATTGTGAATTTTTTCCTTTGAGACACCACTGCGCTTCCGAAGTACGGATTTTTTTTTCCCATTTTCGTTGGCAATTGGGAGGGGGTTACAAACTCATTGAATCATCACCATCCCTCTGTCTACCAATGCCAGTGGAACGTAAAAACTGGCAGCAGATGGATTGTGTTTCTGTGTCACTAAAAATGGAAGGAATGAACTTTCAGAAGAGATTAACTGTGAGTGAATTTGCAATTAAATATTATGAAAACAATTTTAAAAATTCCAACGAGTTGCAATACTTTTTGAAAAATTTGTAAGCCTAAAAGATATATTATCTTGGACAGCCATGGTAATAATAGACCACAACCAAAACATAAATACTTAGGAAGTATGAAGGTAAAACAAAAGATATTGCAAACGTCAGACAATAGAAGTCTATTTTCTTATCAAAATAAGGAGGATTTTTTAATATATGATTACACAAATCATCATCAAATTCAGACCTAAAATGTATTTTTAACAAATCTTTCATATTTTTTTTAAACATTAGTATTTATCGTTTAAAATAATAAATTATAAATAATTATTTATTATTTATTTTTATAAATTGTTCATGAATTTTACTTGACAAAGATTTGGTTTTTCAATTTTTTTTCTATTAAATGGTTTATAATTTTAATTATATTTTTCAAGTTGATTCTCAGCTAATAAGTTCGATTGGGAAAGGACTGTGTGTGCTAGTCGGAATCTCTCGCAATGACAAGCCCTCAGATGCTGACTTCCTGTAAGTTTGTCATTTTTGTAATTTTTAATTAAATTTAAGATTCATTCAATATCTTTTATTGATGTTGTTCATCAGTGAACCATTGTATATGACTTTAATTGTTTTAGATTCTTTCCATCCTTTTATTAATTGTAATTGCTCTGCTTTTGTAGAATAAAATTCAATGAAAAAGTCATTATTGAATCGATATAACTGGAGAGCCTTTATTTTTTATTATAAAGAATAAAAAATAAATTTCATTCATTTGCCATACGTAATTGTGTTATCTCAATACCTTTTGAACTTTGTAGCTTAATAGACCCTAACAATTGTATATGTATCTACTTCCCACCTATTCTTTATAATTCAGTATCACTGTTAAGGAATTGTGGAAAAAAATAAACATGCAAAATTGAACAGCAAAGCTTTAAATAATTGCCAATAAAGGCTAAAGGCAGTTCTTTCCTGAAACAAACCATAGTAGCAGTGTATTAATTTTTTTTTAATTTAAAAAAAAAAAACCACACACACACACATTTATTTCAGTCAAAACCATTACAGATATATTATAAATGTTATATATAAATTATGACTCAATGTACTATAATTTTTTATAGTACTATAGAACTATCATATTTGTTGTTCTATCTGATTCTCAACATACGGTCTTCTGTCAACTTGTGCCCCTAATGACCCACAAGCTGTTCCAAAATAAAATACAGTCTTCAGTAATGCATTGATGTCTAAATAGTTTTCGAGCTGTTTCCACTGTACACGTTTCATTGAACTTTATTCCCTGGTTGTAATCACCTATTTCAGATAAAAACCCTAGATTTTATTTTACCTTAGTTTCAGTATACTACACAATTTGCCATTGTTTACCTTCATAATTGTTGACAGAATATTACGTAGAACATTAATTTTAATATTTCTGAAATGTAGATATATCTCATTTTCAACGTGAGGTGGCTGTAATGTGAATCTGAATGAACAAAGCAGCATTAGAATTTCTGACGTTGGCATAATGAAGGTTTAAAATTCATGATGAAGGTTCTGGATGACAAAAAAATATCTTCTTCAAAATTCCATGATTGGAAGGAAGGCCTTTCTTAGAATTAATTCCTTATTTAAAACTTTTAAGTAAAAATCATTCCTTTTTTTCACATAGGAACTGTTTGGGGTCTAAATCCCTTTATTTACTCAACATTAACATATTTGAACAGTTGCTTCTAGTTCCTTTCCAGATATAATTTGTAACAAAGATTTAATAATTTTGAAATGTAATGAATTAAGTCTTTTAAAATATTTGAGGAACTTTATAATTATTTTATAAGAACTGAAATAGATTTTACCAGGCCTTATGTATTATGTAACTTAATTTTATCTCTGTTAGTTATAAAGACCTGACCATCTAATCTCAACTTAGTTCCTTTGTTCAGGAAACCCTGGGAGTCTTAACTCTCGCAACTGAAGGGTCATAATGGCCTGTAATGGGATACTTAACTTTTAAAATTTTTTAGATAATAATAAATTCAACTCTTATTATTATTTATTTATTTACTTGGTTCTGGTATCAGGAATGAGAATCTTTAAAAAGAATTGGGGCCTTAAATATTCCTCCTCCTATTAAAGAAACTAAGAGTTGAACAACTACCATTTTTTTAATATTAGAATTGAAACTTAAATGAGTTCTTTATCTTAGGAATTTTTCCAAACATTGCTTCTAAACATAGTAATGCATTTTTTTTTCCCCAATTGGTCTCATAGCATTTTCTAGATTTCTTGCTTTGAATAAAGTTTGAATACTTAATTAGTTATTTACGAGCAGTGCCCCATGGTGTCATTCATGTTAAATTCGGCCCTTCTCTGTAATGTTCGGTTCTCATCGTGCAACCAAGCTGCCCCGTCGCCCCCATTGGTTGATGTTTATGTTTACTGCTCCACTTTTATTGGTCATAGCATGATGTTATATAGCCTATAACCTTCCTCAATAAACGGGCTATCTAACGCAAAAAGAATTTTTCAAATCGGACTGGTAGTTCCTGAGATTAGCTCATTCAAACATACAAACTCTTCAGCTTTAAATATTAGTATAAGATAAACCATTATTACCTTTGCTAGTTAGTAATTTGAAAGGTTTTATTTCTGCTGTTAATGATATTTGAATCTTTTGTTGTTTAAGCATTCTCAAAATTTGGACTGAGTTCATTTTATCAACAACCATGAGTTAGTTTGTTAAGCATACAAAGAGTAACACAAGTACAGTTTAATATATGACAATATATGTTGTGTTAATATTCAATTCAGTTAACCTTATTTTTTGATACACCTTAGTTTTAGCATGCTATCTAACATATATTCTTTTTTAATAGGGTAAAAAAATTGTTAAATTTGAGAATATTTGAAGATGACAATGGAAAAAGATGGTGTTGTAGTGTTAAAGAAAAACAACTTGAAATATTGTGTGTCAGTCAGGTAATTTAATCATTTTTTTTTTTTTTTTTAATATTCATTGTTTTCAATTCTGCTATACCATTAGCACTATACCAGTATTAAAACTTCTTTAAGTTTGTATATTGATACAGTGGACCCTCGTCATAGCGCTGCTCGCTATACCACGCACTCGGTTATAGCGCTGGCGATGTTCGCGATAAGTTTATACAGGTCCATGCGGCGTTGTCAGAATATGACTGATGAAATAATTATTGAATCCATTTGTGATGATGAAGATTGTCAAGAAGAAACAGAAGATGATGATGAAAGTGCCAGTGGGATAGCTGATATGCTGCCAACAACCAAAGAAGCAATAACAGCCATGGAAACTGTAATAAAATGGACTGAATAAAATATTAACAATGTCAGATTGTTGCAATTAGAATCTTTGAAAAGGGAAATGATACTACAGAAGTTATCAAAAAGCAAACAAACAAAAATTACTCACTTTTTTTAAGTGATGTTTAGATTTTAGTCAAGTTATAGATAGGGTTTGTTTTTACATATTTTCAAGCATACCTTATGTACGTAAATAAAATAATAAATATATGTACTTATTAAGTACATATTTGATGTATAACTATGTTATGTGAATTTTAATAAAACACTTAATAAATACTGTAAATTGGTTTTATTTTTTTATTAAAATACATAATATGTATATAGTTGATGGGATGTTTCAGTATATAGTTCAAATTGTTCTAAATAAATTTATTGTGTCGCCATCGCGCCGCTAGGTATAACGCGGGTGTTGTTTCCCGCCCGACATGTGCGTTATATCGGGGGTCCACTGTATTAGTGTTCCTAAAATTAAAATAACTAGAAGTTGATTTATAAATATGTATAAAAAGCAGTTATCTTCCATATTTATAAGAATTTTTCAAAATTTTAATGACAGGATGGCGGTAAAATCTAGAACCATGTAATCTTGAGATTAAGCAAAGTTAATGCCATTAAGTATTTTTCCACAAATTCAATATAGATCAGAAGTTTTGATAAGTTTATAAAAACAAACAAAAATAAATTAAATAAAATAACTAATGAATTACTTAAATAATGCAAAAAAAAAAGAAATTAAATGCTTGTTGTTCTCTGGCTTCAAAATGGCAAAGATCCTGAAACAATTAAAACAAAACTATATAACAAAAAATAAGGAAATACAACCACACTTAAGGAAAAGAGGAAGATAATCGAATACTTGGATGAAAGAAATTGATGCAGGAGGGTAGAAAACGAATATTTTCTTAACAAGGACATTGATCAAGAAATACTTAACATTTACAATAACTTACCATGCAGATAACAATGAATTGATATTCATAATCATTGAAATTTACACAGCGGTCAGAGATCTGTCAGCAAGGAAATGTACATATGAAGTCTTGCTTCTCACAAGTAAAGGGCATGATAGCGTCACTGGAGTTGCCAGTTCAGACCATGTGCATTCGAAAGATCTTCCATAGCTAAGTCAACCAGCAAAATTGCAGTGGCAGACAGCCACGGGTATAGGAGCCATGAGGGGTCAAAGTTAACATGGTGGCCTATGGGAAATCACTTAGAAGTCACTGCAAGAGGCTTATAAGTAGCCTGCAACCTTTGATAAGGATGAAACAGACACAATAAGCAGATATTGATTGGAAAATAAGCAGGAAATTGTTATTGATCAGCTTCAAAGCAGATACAATTAATGTGAAGTTCAGAAAACAGGGCGTGCGAAAGGCAGATACTCTGTTCAATGACAAGATAAAGGGTATACTGCCTCACCGGAGTTGCCGGGCAAGTGGCACCTTTCCTGAAAGCTTTTCCAAGGGGAAGTTCACTGGCAGAGTTTGCCGGGCAGACAGCCAGCAGGAGAGGAGGAAGAGATGGTCAAGTCCGGGAACAGGTCAGCCTGCTAGACACATGCAGAGCACCTCTTTCTGCTGCCTCTCACTTCTCTTTTTTCGCTTTGCCTCTCCACATCTCTCTCCTTCTCTCTCACTCACCTTCTTACTCTCTCCTCACACCGAAAGGTACTTTTTCTTGTATATGTTTTTGTGTTGTGTTTAATGTTTTTCCTTAAATGTGCTCACTGTGAACAGAGTATCTGCCTTCGCATGCCCAGTTCTCTGAACTCCACATCATTTGTATCTGATTTGAAGCTGATCAATAACAATTTCCTGCTTATTTTCCAATCAATATCTGCTTATTGTGTTTGTCTCATCCTTATCTAAGGTTGCAGGCTACTTATAAGCCTCTTACAGTGACTTATAACATGATATAGGCCATCATGTTAACTTTGACTCCTCATACCTCTGGCTGTCTGCCACTACAATTTTGCTGGTTGGCTTAGTTATGGAAGATCTTTCGAATGCACGTGGTCTGAACTGGCAACTCTGGTGACGCTATCGTGCTCTTGTCAGTATCATCAGTAACTAAGTCTCCTATTAATATGTTTCTGTACAGAATGGACATACAAGTTTATAGTGATTATTCAGTAGAAAAGAACTAAATTACAATTATCATTTATTTATTTTTATTTTATAATCATATTCTTATTTTCAAGGAGGCATCTGTTTACAAAACCAGAGTATTTCAATTTTTTTGCATTTGTTCTCAAGCACGGTATAATTAAAGTATTCCACTACAGACCTATGGAGGCCCTTGGATAAGACTCCTAGCATTTCCTGACCAATGAGACTACATTTGTGGGAGGGTGGTCAGCCTGACCCCTGCCCCATTTCATTCCAGGAAATAAACCTGGTACCCATTCTTCTGAGGGCTGGGTTGACCCTAGGGCTGAGTGAAGGAAAATTCAGCATCGAAACCTTGGTTTGAACCTGGCTCCTCCAGGCACAATCAGATGCATTACCACTTGGCTACTCTCAATTATAGTATCTGTTCATCTTCCTTTTCCAGCTGAATTTGTATTGATGGCAGTAGTGAACTAACTATTTCCATTAGAATTTGTGGTTCAGTATAATTAATTAGTCATAAATGTAAATTTTAATTAAAATACAATTTGTAAGAAATTCAATAATTTAAACATTATGTGTTGAAAAAAAAATCTATTTTAATCAATATTTTAGTAATAATTTTTATTTTATTTCAGTTTACATTATATTCAGTTTTAAAAGGAAATAAACCAGATTTCCATTTATCAATGGGTAGTGATCAATCACAGGCCTTCTATGAAGACTTTTTGACAAAATTGAGGACAGCATACAAACCTGAACTAGTGAAAGGTAACCACATTTTGTTTGTTATCTACATAATTTTCATAGAGAGGGAAAAAAATCTATTTTTAAGTAAGAAGAACTGTTTTATGAAAGACGAATAACAGCTTTTATTTGAAATAATTAGAGAAGTTTGCTGTTATAGTTTGTTAAAGCTAATAAAAGAAACAATAGTAATTAGACTTCATAAGGTTGGACAGAAATAAAAGCGCACATGAGATAATAATATTCAAATTCAAGTAGATGAAAGAAGTAGTGAAAGAATAGTCATTAAAAAATATGTTTGTAATTAAGGAATTTTCAGACATATGCGGATTACAGTATGGTATTCAACACCAGAATTTGAGGGATTTCTCAATGAGAGATTTCTGAAAAAGCAAAATCAGAATTTTTGTCATTGAGCTTGTAATACAAATACATGAACATTTATAAATATTATATGAAAAGATACACAATTTGTATAATTATAAGATAATACGATGCTGAATAATATTTATAATAAATAACACAACAACGACAACACATCTTCTAAATATCTTCAATAGTTCTGTTCTCTAATCGAGAAATTTCTTCAGGAACATAAATATAAAAGGAAGAAACAAAATGCTTCTCTCCTTAAACCTAAAAATTTGAATAAACAATCATAAATTCCATAATAATAACAACAACTAACGAGAACAGTAAAATAATAATATTTGATTAAATGTGTGTTTCTTAAACCAATTTATGTATGTTTATTCAATCTGTATATTGATTTAATAAATTTCAGTAAATAAGGATTAAAGCAAGTCGGGACTTCTGCAGCAAAGCTGTTTTTGTTGGCTTAGTTAATAAATTTGATACTTTAAAGAATGTAGAAAACAACAAACAATTAGAATTAAATAATGCTAACCACAGTTAGTACAAGTAAAATATTGCTTTTATCAAAATTTGAGGAAACAAAAGAGATGGTTTTATACTCCTTATATCCCCGGTTTGTCTGTCTGTGGACACATATCCCACAATGCTTCGTAACGGCTTCTGTTAGCTCAGTTGTAGGTGGCCTGAATGTTGAATGTTGTAGGTGGCCTGTTAGCTCAGTTGGTTAGAGCATCGTGCTAATAACGCGAAGGTCATGGGTTCGAGCCCCTCATCAACTTAAGTTTTTTTTTAAATCTTTATTAGGAATTCAGTGTATTAACAAGGTTTGAGTGACGATTATTCCGTATAAATAGGGGTGGGTAAGATAGCATGGGGTCGCAAAGAGACTCGCATGAGCATTTTCTAGTCCACGCTGGCACAGTCTATTCTAAAGTAAAGGTGACTCAGAAGCCGTTGCGAAGCACTCTGATTGGTTTACTAATCACTATCCCTACCTTGTTTTAGTTTAAAATGACTTTTGAATTACAATTGTCTAGCCATTGGACTGTCTCATGAATTATTAAGGATATAAAGAACACCTACTAAGATGTTGAAAAGCACCTGGAGAAAATACATATATAGTCAGAATTTTTTTTTTTTTTTAAACTAAATGATCATCTAACTTTGTACTTAAAAATTAGGAACATTAAAATTTGTTTCAAGAAATTGCAAGAAATGCTGTAAGATGTTGGTGTTTTAGCTTAAAATGATCAAACTACATAAATTGGTAGAGTATGTATTGTTCTTAAGATAACTTTGATATTTGTGATCTAAATAAAGCATATTTAATAGATTGCAGTTCGGCCAAAGAGAACAGCAAAACGTTTATTCTAATGTAACAATTCTAAAGTTTTTAATCCCAGAGATAGTTCTTCAAGGCTTTCCAAACCGTTTGCCAAATGGGTATCAGGTGCTTGCTTGGGAATAAGGATAGTCGAGCATCAAACCAGTCTTTCAACCCCTTATTTTTTTCAAGTTGGTCTTACGTTTGGATTCTGTACCTCCAGTGCCATTTACAGGCCTGCTAGATGTTCTCATACATTAAGTTTAACTGCTCCCGAGAGAAAATTGCACTGACAATAATTAATGTAAGATTATTTTTCAGAATAAGGGAATTAAGAATTATTTTAACCAGAAAATTAATTACAGCCATTGCATAACAAAATAAATCATCCCATTTATTAAGGAAATATTTATAAATTCTTGATAATTTTTTAATTTAATAAAATGAGACATTTTTGACCAACACTGTAGAACATTTGTGATTATCATCATTTATAAGCTAGCATCAGTTTAAGCTGCCTTTAATTTTAAGAGTAAAAGTGAGTTACTTTCATAAAAGTTAAAAAAAGTATCTTAACAAATTAAGACTCTCAGCATTTCCTGACCAAAGGGTTTAAATTGAGGTCAGGTGATCATCCCAGCACCTCTTCACCTTTTAATCTCCAGGAACAAAGGGGTTGGGTGAATTCTAGGCCCACATCTAGAGGATTAATTCAATGTAGAAAAATTCCTAATCTCGAGAATTAGAACTAGCTCTTCTAGGCATTGGAAGTTTCATCGAGATGCCACTAGAAAAACCTAGCTTTGATCTAAATAAATCAACTTACAAATTGAAGAAACAAAATTTTTACAATTGCTATTCATGTTACTGACATATAAGAACTAATTACTCGTTCTAAAATTTGAAAAAAGATTTTATGTCTATTTTTTTTTTTTATATATATATAATAGATGGTATTTTTGGGGCCTATATGCAAGTCAGCATTCAAAATGATGGACCAGTAACCATTACGTTGGACTCTCCAGTGGACAAAAATGTAAGTGTGATATAAAAAATAAAAAAAAAGCTATTTTTTAAAGTAGATTAAAAATTTTTAAAAAAATGTCTTTTTATTTTTAACCTATTTTGCAAAGGAAAGATAGTAAATGAACTCCTCATTTCTGAGTGTACAAATTTGTTCCTTCCTTCAATAACTGTTTCACTGGATCTTCTTGAATCTCAGAATAATGGAGATCTTTTAAAAATCACTGAACTTTTGTTTGAAACATTTCATCACAATGTAAAGTGAAACAATCTGGACAAGATGAAATAGTGATGTCACTTTCTATACTTTTATGGTATCAGCAACTTAGTTGTTATTGTGCTGACACTATTTTATAGAAAATAGGTTCTTGGTTCTTTTAAGATTTTGTTTTTTTTAATTATTGACAGATTTTTAATTCAAAATAATAAACAAGAGCAGCACAATGAATAAATAAAATGCCTTTCTGGTTCAATTATGAGAGGGAATCGGGAATGGCCGTTTCGTCCTGCAAGGGACTCATCAGCCTGATCTGCCCTCTCCAATAAAAGAACCCAGAAAGGCAGGAACATAAGTGAAGATCATCGCCACACCCGGTAGTGACCCCTGAAACGAAACAAACAACAAAAATTAAATTGTGCTGTAAGGCACAATCAAAAGTTCTAAAGATTGGTCTCTCTCTCTCTTCTTTTTATTTGTTATCTACATTCTTATTAAGGAAAGAAACAAAAAAAAACAAACAATTTATTCTTTCAATTCTTTTTTAATGACATAATGCTAAAAAGGCATTGGTCTCAATCACATCCAATCCCTTATTAGTGTTCAGGAATCAGTTCATGGTTGCATAATCTTCATCTGAATTTTATAAATGTATGTGTTTTTTAATAGAAAGCCTAGCTTCGGTTGTAGACACTAGGTTTATGTAGTATTGCTGAATCTCTTGTACAGCAGAGGACTGTATTACAATTATAGAAAGAAAAAAAAGTGACTCCTTAAAAATTAAGATAAAGAAAATAATTAACAACAAGTTTAACGTGCGGAAATAAAAATGACAATATAATAAAAAGCATACTCGCATATGAATAAGGAATCACTGATCTGTTTTAGATTTTTTCGATACCGGTAATCCAGAACAGCTGCAGAAATGTGCAGAAATGAATATTTCTACATGTTAAACTTGTTGTTAAATGTATTCTTTTTTTATTATTTAATCCTTCCTAAGCTTAGCGGTTGCTAGCGGGGATTAAATTTCTGCCCTTTTTTTATTCTTAATTTATATATTGTTGTTTTTAATATGAAGGGCCATTACCTTGTTGACTTTTGTTTCCTTTATATGTTTCTTGGGATCACTGAGCTATTAGATACTGGGCGAACCCAGCTGATGAAGGTTAGGAAACCTGAAACATCTGTTCTGGATTCCCATTATCGAAAAATCTAAAAACAAATCAGTGATTCCTTATTCATGTGCGAGTATGCTTTTTATTGTATTGTCAGAAAATAATTACAATATCAAAATGTGGAAATCAAATCCAACTCAAGAAACCTTTGACCTCAATGAAAACAAGAAAAGAGAATAGATTAAATGAAAAGTAATAAATTCGTGATAGAGGGAGCCTTTGAGACATGCTGAGATCCTGGGATTTTCTTTATCTTAATTTTTTGATGGATCTCTTTTCTACAGCTCTACTGCTTTTATCCTCATATGTCTTTGAGTCTTTATACTCTGCCGAGTCTATTCTGAATAGAACCTAATACAACTCAAAACAGTTGTCCCAAGTCTCATCATGACTCAAAGGCTCTCTTTTATCATCAATTGCAACAAACAAAATTAATGTCTATGACCAGTGAAGACATAAACAAAAAGAAAAGTACACTTTAGCTGAATAAAGGAAAGGTGCTTAAAACAACTGTTTTCAGAGTACCTTTAAAAATAGAAAACATAGATTTAGGCTTGTATAATATTTGTATGTAATCCTGATCTATTTCTTTTCTGTTAGTAAAAAGGCTCATCTTGCTTTTGCAAGTATAAAATTCACTGTAACATTAATTTAGTAATAAAAGTAAATTTTTATTACTAAATTAATTTTATTTATTTTATTT
>JAFIDM010004315.1:10379281-10413758 GCA_023159025.1 Thereuonema tuberculata | reverse complement strand
TCGAGTCGACTGCCCTGCAGGGGGAGCGGACAAAACGCCTGGTAACAATATATCTGCGAAATATAGCGATGTTTTTGAAAAGATGAAGATGTTGTATTTATTTATTATAATTTATTATTGTTATTGAGGTTTTTTTTGAAAAATTTAATAATATTTTTTGATAAAACACTTGTTAATGTTGAAAAAACAGGGGTGGGGACATTCCATGGAGGTTACATTTCGTACACTTCTCAGAGTTTTACTTTTAAATGTAAAATAATTTTCATAAAATAATATTGGGATCTTTTAAATACAATCTTGTTTCATTTATAAAAAATTATCAAGCTTATATAAATCAGTTTTTTAAGATAGAAACTTAGGGGGACAAAAAATTCCACTTAATTTCAGAATGGCTCATATATGTGGGTATCTTTCAAAATTTGTTTCAGTTTAGGTTCCCATTGATGGAACTTTTTTAACAAATTTTGGTGTGTTTGGTGATTTCTTATTCTACTTAATTCCTTATAGTGCCAAGTTGATGTTTCAGGATTAATTAAGATGAAACATAATTTAAGAACTTACATTTAACTTTTTTTTTAAAATAACCTTTTCCTTTTTTCTGTTTATATTTCAGGCTCAATTGAAAGATTCTGAAGACAAATCTCAACAGAAGGAAAATTAACAGACTTTTCTAAATAGTGCCAGTTGTTGTTAACATTTGAACACTTTGAAATGTAAAATAAAAATCTTATTTATTATATTTAATATTGCAAAAGTTATTAGTTAATCTGAGTATATTCTTGAAATCTAAGTAGAAAATGTAAGGTTTAATAACCCAAGATAAACTTAAAAACACATGACAGTCGTGTAATTCTCAGCTTCCCTTGGGTTATTAAAATTGTTCTTATATCAAGGAAAACAACTTTTATGCTTAACAACTAGAAAGGGGGAAACTGATTAACATAAAATATTGTAATTCCCATAATTGCAATCATTGGCGTACAGAGGGGTTTAGTAGGGGTTGTAACCCCCCCCCTCCTCCCATTGCATTTGAAAATGGAAAAAAAAAACCTAGGATTCTGGACCTGGTTTTTTGATTGGAAATTTCATCACTTTGTTTGTAACCATCCCCCCCCCTCCCCCAATTTGAAAGGACAATTTCTTTTTTTGTTGTTGAATGGGCTACAAATATCATAAGTCCACCCATTATTTCAAAACAGGGGAATTATAGTTATTCTCACTATCTTTAAGCTTCATTAATTTGATTATATCTCAGAGTTCTTTCATTTTCTTTTGTTTTTTGTTGTTTTTTTTTTTGGGGGGGGGGGGGAAAGGATTAGTCCTAAACAGCTGTATTTATTGATATATTAGCATTTTTAGGTTTTTCTTAACAGAAAAAATTAATGCCTTGAACTTATACAGCTTTCTATCTGTTGAATTCATGTAGATTTTATTTAGTTTGATGCTTGGCCTCTCACCTCTGAGTCCCGGGTTCGGTTCTCATGTGGGTTTCATTGATGGTGGCGATCCGCGCTGGGCAGGTTTTCCCGGGGCTCTCCCGTTTCCCCTGCATTTCTAACACCATCCTTTCTTAGTCTTTCTCTTTGTCTGTCCTTCTTTCCTTGGGATAGTACAAAAGATCTTTCAGGTCGACGTGCTTGGCAGTCATGCCACCCACTTTCAATTAATCTAATATAATCTAATCTAGTTTGATGCTGAACTAAGTTCAGATGAAGTTGAAGTTCAGAGTAGTTTTGTCTGTTACATCATAGATCCTGTTAATTGGATAGCTGTTACAGAGTTTCATTATTTTTAAGTATTTCCACAGAAACACTGTTTCTGACTTGTCGCATCATACATTGTCTTTCAGCTTCAGCAATTGTTGAGCTTTACACTTTTTTGAGTATTCTAGGATGAACTGTGCTTATAACATCAAAGACATTGCAGTTGTGTCGTGTACAACAGCCCTCCATTTTATATTGGTGCCGACATTGAAAGAATGTAGATCTGGCTTCTGCTTCAGTTGCAAAACATAGGTGTAGATCCAGATTTAATGGAGTCATATGAAAAACACTTATGTCTTTCCTGATTATTTTTTGCAGTCTGCACTAATTATTATTATTAGTTTTTTGTTTTATGACAAAAGTCTGATGATAATGATATATGTTGAATTTCACACCCTTGTTTTACCAAAGAAATACAGGGCAAATAGGGTATTTGAGGACAAATTTGGTTATTTGGAAAAACATACATATCTGACCAAAAAACAAATACATTTTCATGAAAATTTGTGCACATATTCTTAAATAGCCTTCTTACAGGTTTATTGTATATAATCATCTTCAACATCAAATACTGCTTCAATGCGTGACCTGTAACGTTGACATGCCTGAATCAAATAGTCCTTAGTCATTTCGAACATTATCTTGACAGTGACAACCTTCAGTGAATCTTTGGTATTGTGAGGATGTTGATTAGTCTCCCTCTCAACAACACTCCACTCATAGTAATTCAGTGGATGTAAAACTGGTGAGTTTGGAGGCCAAATGTTGGATGTTTCATGATCTTGAAGATTGTCAGCCATCCATTCTTCGGTCATTTGAGCTTTGTGAGGAGATACTGAGTCCTGCTGAAACACATTCAGCCTTCCATTGCTTACTTCTTCAATCATTTTATAGTGTTTCTAGAATACAGGTATTAAAATGAGAGTTGGAAAAATATAAAATTGATTTCACTGTAAAATTGCGTAATAGAGAACTAGCAAACATATTGTTATAGATAATTTTAGCTATTAGAGCAATCAGCAATGAAGCCAAACCGGTCTTTGGTGAAGAGTAGATTATGATAATTTTCCTTTTACAGAATGTAGCAATTAATTTCCTGTAATTTTGGTTCTTTAATACCCAAAACTCTTTAAAGCTTAAAGAAGGCATATTGCTAAGGGCAAAATGTAGCATTTTCTTCTCAATCTTAAAATATCTTCTCACTAAATGGAATCATATAATTTTTGGTTTATTGAAGACAATTAAGGTTTTTAAAATTTTGTCTCATTAGATATTATATGAAAAAGAAAACAAACAATCAAACAAAATCTTTATATCTGTGTGATAAGGATATAAGAGGGTCGGCTAACAGCCGTTATCCACTCAGACCTCATGCATAGGTCCATTGTGTCCCCTCATATAACATTGTTGAAGTCAATGATTATTCTTCAACGTAAGGTTGAGTTTCTGTGGTCATGAAAAGTCCTGTAGATTTACAGTATAATAAATTGACCTTAATGTTTAACGTGGAGATGTAATCAATGGTAATATGAATCTTACCAAAGATCTCCCATCTGTTCCTAGCTAAAGCTGGACAATGGCATAGAATGTGTTCAGGAGTTTCCTGATCCATTTCACATTTCCTACATACATTACTTTGGGAAATACCAAGTATATGTAGGTGTCTATTAAGAGTACAGTGTCCTGTAAGAACCCCTGTAATCATTTTGCAATGTTTCCTATCTAAATTTAGGATTGACATTGCAAAGCAAGGCCTTTTAATAAACAGCTTGGCCTGCCTCATACCATGCGAGGCAATACAATACTTATTGAACTGTTTTCCCAGGACAGTTCCCAGTAATCGTTTGCCTAGATCGAATGAGAAACCTAAAAATTCCAGGCCAATTGGAGTCAAAGATGAACCCCTTCTGGCCAACAGGTCCGCTTTCTCATTTCCATCAATACCTGAATGCCCAGGAACCTATATCTGTGTGAGATATAGATCTTTTGTTATGCAATGAACCATTTTCAAAGAGAGAGGTTAATACAAGTACATAAAACTGTAAACTAACAAAAGCATTTATTTGTGTCTTGTGTTGATAATCTCCCTGGTTTTGCTCATTTGTTTACCACCATTTTATTTTGTATTCACTTTCACTCTTTAATTCCTTTGCCAAATTATATGACTGCAAATTAGGAATGAAGAGAGATAATTCCTCAAAATAGATCTGAAACTCCGGATGCTTCGAGGATGAACTGCAAAGAATTCCTAATTTACCAAAAGTAATTCTGGGAAGGAATTACGAAGTGAGATTTGCTACTCAGCAAAAAGAATATCATTCTCAAACGCTTTATTATATTAATTAGTTTATCCTTCAAAAATTTAATCAAAAAAATAATGCCAGTAACATTAATAACTCATAGTTTATAAAAAAAAATAGTAAGCTATAGAAACTAGAATTCTAGAAGTTAATTCTCGGAAACAAAACAATAGATTACTAAGCTTTTATCAATAACTCCACTCATTGTCAGCATGAATAACATGAATCATTTTCAACAGGATCCAAGATAACCGTTTCATCAGATTTACCTATAAATCCCAAGGCTCTCAGATTAAGATGAAGATTTCAGATTTGGTACATTTGGACAAATAAAGTATCAAAATATTGGATTTATAAATATTTGGAGCAGTCTATAATCAAAAATGATTTGGAGTTAAATAACATCAATAGTGATGGAAGCAACGTAAGGCAAGAAAATCAACATTCATTTTCCTTAATTTATTTTAATTAATTATATTAAACTAACAAAGCAATATTTGGGATTGCAAACTTCTAACTTACTAAAAACTAACTAAATGATAATTGCAATTATGTAGTAAAACTCCAATCATTTCTCATTTAGATCTGTAGTTATTATTACAAGATAAGCATGAGTAATATATGACATTACTAATCGATAAATTGTTGGTTTTAATCTACATGTAACTAAGAACATATTCATTAATTACTCCTTAACCTCAATTTATCAATCTTTTACCAGAATTTCAAAGGGAAAAAAGCTTGGCCAAAGACTGATCACAATCACTCTTTTGTTTTAAATTAAAAAAATATAGTTAGAAACAGCTGAGTTTTTTCTTAACAGTTCTAGAAGATTGTATTAACACATTAAAAGGTGAGATCGTGTTTAGAAGCGACATCCCAAAACAGCTGTTCTCGCTTGATTGGCGATCGTCAGATGGGAGTAGTCATTGTAAACACACTAGATCTCATAAAGAGGTGAATATAAATATAAGTAGGCATGGGAATGGCACCTCCAGAAAAACTAAACTAAAAACAAAATACACATTAAAAATAAATTAAGTAATATTCTTATGCTGCCCTCCGGCAGCCTCAAAGAATTTTCTATGTGCAATTAAAATAAGAAAAGCGCCTAAAAAGTGCATTAACACAGCTGTTTTGGGATGTCACTTGTAAATACGATCTCACCCTTTTAATGTGTTAATGCACTTTTTAGGCGCTTTTTTTTTTTTAATTAGCGCATAGAAAATTCTTTGAGGCTGCCGGAGTGCATCACAAGAATTTTATTTATTTTATTTTTAATGTGTATTTTGTTTTTCTGGAGGTGCCATTCCCATGCCTTCTAGAAGATTGGTAATCTAATTCCAACCAATTTCACTATAAATCAAAATTTATTTATTTATTTGTTCCAAATGCTGAATTATTTGCTTCTACATGATTAATTCATTCTTTTATGAAAGCATTTATTTTGGCAAAATTGTGTGCAGTAAATCAATCAGTATACGATATCAGAATTAATGTTAGTTAAACTCTGCTTACTGAATATAAAAGTTATTCACATATACTTTTTATGTCCAATTATACAAATTTGTCCCACAGCTGAGAAATCGATGAGAATTAAACAAAGGTTTAGCTAAAGGGAAATAAAAAAAATACTTCTAGCTAAGAAATTGAACTACAGCCTGACACAAAATTACAAGTAGATGGCAAACTGTTGATAATAGTCCCCTCTTGAAAGCTGGAGAAAGTATGCACTTGCACTTGCACTTGCATACTTTCCCTTCCACTTTTCTTCGTTATTATAGATTGGCTTATCCGGAATCTATATTACTAAAATCTTTTATTTCTTTGTCTGTCCGGCGCAATTGTTAATTATTAATTTCCCTTGCTGAGAAAGTCAGATTATAAAATTTTCTTTTTTTTTTTTTCGCTTGCATGGGATTCGAACCGAGGACCTTCGTTCTCGCAGTCAGGAACGCTAATCATTGGACTACTGCTGGTCCCCCAATATCCAATCCTAATTTTATTCTATTTGTTAGTGCGCCATCAAATAATGAGTTCATTCAAAAAGGAATAAAATATCATTTTGCTATAATCGCTTGGGATCGATTCTTCTTGGATTATCTCATACCTACCAGGGGGATGGCCTAGAACTGTAAAAAAAGTAAAGGAAACGGCAAAGGCATCTAATTGAATTTATGAGACTTAGATTTTGCTAAAAACATTTGGCTTTCAGCACATTAGAAACAGCATTTAAAAGAAATTTCTGTGGAATTGTTGTAATTCCTTATGCACCATTTACAGCTTGAGTTGCATCAATAAAGAAATTGTAAAATGATTATAGATTCCAGAAAACCTTTGTGCCCAACTGCAGCAAGAAATGAATTAAATTTTCTTTGTTAGGGTTAAAATGAAGCATGTGACAGTGCACACAGTGAAATGATATTAAACCATTGTTACTCAGTTCTATATTTAAAATGTTAAAGCAATCATTCAATATTATAATACAATAATTTTGGAGAAGGCCGTTGAATCATTAATTTCATAATTACTGAATATTTTTCTGAGTGCCACATATCTCATATTTTACCACTGCTGCTTCTCAATAACCATGTTTATCTGCATCAGAACTATATATCTCAAGCAATGATGAGTTATGTAGGTGCTTATTTCTTTATATACAGGGTGATTCATGAAGATATGCAGAAACTTCGGGAGCTCATTCTACATGTAAAAATAAAGAAAAAAAGTTATATAAACATAGGTCCGGAAATGCTTCGGTATCGAGTTACGGCTAGCGAAAGATTTCGCCCACAATATAGTACAACAATACGCACATTGTCTACACCTCAGTTGTTAGCTCTCACAATAAATCAAAACAATGCAATTCACATTACTGTTGAACAGCTGTTATTGTATTGCCAACTTTTTTGTAGGTTCCACGTGGGATAAGCTTCAAACCACTGGGAGATACAGTTCTGCGACATGTTTCATTCGATTTTTCAGGTCAACAACAATAAGAAACCACTGATTTCGCCCCTTACTTTACCTTCCCAGACTTCCAGCAAGTCTTCATTTCACCCAGGATACTAAATTATGGGTGAAATCTTTGCTAGCCTTAACTCGATACCGAAGCATTTCCGGACCTATGTTTATATAACTTTTTTCTTTACTTTTACATGTAGAATGAGCTCCCAAAGTTTCTGCATATCTTCATGAATCACCCTGTATTATAGAAGGTTAAAAGATAGATAACACTTATTCATCTTACAAAAGGGCAGTAGAAAACTGCATTAGAGTTTAATTATAGGAAAGAAAACTTGTTACTAATAAATTAGCATTTATTTAAACTTATTTAAATTTTTATCAGCTTTGGTCATACAGACAGACATCTGTTTTATTAATGTTATAAAACTCCTGATGATTTATGAATGTGTTTAGGGTTGCACTTCCCACGTAATCTAAGGAAAAACATTATAGTAAATTAAAATCACTGATAACCAAAATTAACAGTTTATTTATTTATTTAACAGACAAAATTTAAAAAAAAAAAAAGAGCTTTGTAAAGCAAAGAAGCCAGAAAGAGGTGGAATATTAAATAGAAACTGCAATGTTATTTATGTTTATTGTACATGCCTTGAACATTATTCACTGTATGCTGCAATAATTTCATTTTGCATTATAGTGTTGATCAGTTCCACTCTCCTCAAGAAAATTTACTAATTGTAACATTTTAGTTAAACTTTTGATTCCAAATTTCAGATCTTTTCCCTTTGATTCTTTTATTACCAAAAAGTATCAACTCAAGCTGTTTTAACTTATCACAAGTCCTGAAGATAGCCAATATAATTCAGCAATATTTAATTTGTGGGAATAACTTACTGTTGACTTCAAATAAAATTACTTTTAACTTTGCAACTTGTAGGTCAATGCAAGGAGAAAAAAAGATTTATTCTTAATTTTTATTTTAAATCTTTTAATGTCTTCAATTTTGAAAAGATAAATTTTCATTCAAAAGAAAGGAGGATTTTAAAGGCCGATAGTCCCTTGAATGAAACAAACCTCTCTTTTTAAGCAAATTAATTCTATCCCAAATTTTAAAATTAAAATTTATGTCTTTTAAATTTTGTCCATGCTAAATTACACTCAAGTTAATTTGCTATTAACATATGAATGAGTGTTGAATTACTAAATTATAAGATTTCACCTATTTAAAAATAAGTAATCTTGATTAAATACATCAATTGGAAGGAAGACATTCCTCTTCTGGAATTTTTTTAAGTTCATATTTCAATATCGAAGCCTAGCTCCTTTTTGCCTGAATTGAACAGATTTTTAGTTCTTTTGTAGTTATCTCAGGCAGTCCTTTACTAAATTTAATGCTATTTCTGATGTTATTGCTGCGTGGAGTTGTTTTTAATTATAAAATGATAAATGATAATGATAAATAGTTTTTAATTAAAATACTCTTAAGTTTCTTTTTCAAATGAACTTTGATAGTTCCTTTTTATTCAGGAAAGTGGAACTATTTTGTCATTTTCAGGAACTTTTCAAGCACTGAATAAATGATTAGAAAGTAATAATTATATTTTTTGATAAATAATTACTTCAGCTTCTCAATTACAAATTTACAAAAATGAAAAACTCTCACAAATGTATATTATTAAATAAATTTAATGTCATGAAATATTGTTTTACAAAATTTCACTTGCTTATTTATAAAAAGCTTGACAATTAAAAGTGAATAAATTACACACAACAAAATTTATCAATATACAATATCTAAATTCTACTTGGCTTAACATTTATCATACATTACTTACTTTCAGTTTGTGTATAAATATATCTATATAAAAAAAAAAGATTTAAAAAAATGGACTCTATATAATCCATTTGCATAGAACGTTTATATATTCTTTGCTACAGAGGAATAAATATCAAAATGGCACAATTAGTAATGTCCTCAGTCTCCTTATTTTTGGTTTATAAGAAAAGATCAATATCACTGGATCCACAAGATTATGATATTTATAAAGGAAATAACATACAGAAGCAATTATACACAATTGATTGCAACCGAAGTTTTTAGAAATCTCTAGCAATCCAAACAGGCATTTCCATTTACATAATAAATATAAAGAATATTTTATTTTTTATTTTTTTTGCTTCTTAATTTTTTGTTTTTTAATGAAGAAAAGTTAACGTAAGTTAAAACATGTGTCCAGTAAAATAAAAGGATAAAACATTAAAAGAAAAAGAGGAAATTAAATTTTAATTTTACTTTTATTTTCTATTCAAAATTTATTTTTAATATTTAAGGAAAGTAATAATGAAGGAAAATGAAAAGCTTCAATTAAATTTAATTAATTATATAAGTGAGGTTGTTTTTTTATTGCTGTTTAATTCTTAGATTCAAATATTTATATCATTATTGGAAATTCTTTCAATAATAACTGTACTCCATTATAAAGATTTTCAATAATAAGGATAGAAATATTGTTTGTAAGATTAATGAAATTAAAATTTAAGATTGGAGCTGAAGTTAACATGGATTACTCAAATTTTGCCTGTTTTCAAATCCCAGGTTTTTTTTTTCAAATATTATTTTAAGCTATAAAATAATAATAAAACTTTCTTAGAAGTTAAAAAAAAGGTAATGAACCCAATATGCAAGTTTACAAAATGTCATACTCTGTTTGTAATAAATAACTATAATATAAATCACAAACAGAAAGTTAGTCAAGATATTGATATTTTTGGTATTGATACTCAAATGACAAGTTGTTGACTGCACAGGTGACTTAATAAAACTTACAAAAATATTACAAACAAATTATTTCTAATATTAAGGAAGCCAAATTTCATGAAATATATATTTTAGTTTCTCTAAGCTTTAATTCCATTTTAAATGGATATAAATAGATCTGTTTATGATGATTCAATTAATATGTTTTCTTTTGCATAAACAGCATTTTGTATTACATAAAGATATAAGTGTTTCAGAACAAAGCAAGTTGATCTTTGTTTTTGGTTGGATTAGGCCAGTTTTTGGATCATATTTTTGATGTTTTTTGTTATATATGCATGCATATATGTAAGATTCTTAGGCCATTAAAATCCAGTTCCTAATAATAAGTATTTATAGCATTTCTAAATTTTAAATCACTGTTCTGTTTCCTTTTCAACAGTTCCATGTAACAGTCATGTTATAATTCTTTGAAAATCTACACATTATTAAGAAACATTATGTGCAATAATGGCATAAACATTGTACCATTTTCAATTTACAAAAATTTGTATTTATGATCAACTGTCTGACAAGTCTTCAAAAGATCTTTGAATACTGTAATGAAATTGATATTTGGAACGTTTTAATTCAGTGGCTTGAAATAATAAAATAAAGCATACAAGCACATGAAAAATTGACTTCAAAAAGAAATATCTCAACTTATTCACAAATTATCTTTCTTGTCTATATATTAATTAATTCTTATAAAATTAAAACTGTTGCTTAATTATTTTTTTTTCTTATTTAAATTCATAACAGAAATCATAATTTGAGGGATCTTTAGGAATAGGAGGAGGATTTTCTGGAATTTTCACCCCTTCCGTATCTAGCAATCTTAGCTTAATGTCCATACTCAGTAAAGTTTCCAAGTCACTTTTTGTTTCTTTGCTGGTCATAGGACATCCCAAAAGAGCATTGATACCATCTGTCCAATAATCAAAAATTTGTTCATTATTGGCCACAAAGTTTAAAGCCTCCAGTTCTGAGTCGAGAAGCAGAGAGAAGGCAAGAGGTAATGTAGATTTTTTATTCTTGGCATCTTTCACATGAGGACAGTCTTTGCCAATGATCAGCGCTTTGACATCAACCACAGAGAGCTTATTTGGAAGCTCCTCTAACGTAGGGTGCGACTTCTCATCACAGTCTCCATAATGGAACACTTTATGGTTTGGCGAGAGTCGACAGTACCAGAATTTATCTTTAATACGGCCTCTATTGCCAAATTTTGTGAACATTGTGCCTTCAACTAGAAATCCAAGTCTCTGCTGTTGAATCAAATCCATGATTTCAGGCTTGATCTGTTCTCTGAGTTCGACGATTGGTCTTGCCTGAGATTCCCACTCCTCTCTGCTACTTCTCTCCTGCTGCCACAGAAGTGTAATTTCACTGTAGGTAAGAGCAGAGAGCTTTGACTTGAAATTCTCCAGGGTAGTGGGACTACTGCTCAATGCCCGTGATATCTGTTCTCTGACAACACTAAATACCTTAACAAAATCTTCTATGGTTGCTCTCATTTCTTTCCAAGTTTTATTGAGCAGTACAATGGAGATGCAGAAGAACTCTTCAAAAGGATGATCATGAGTGAAAAACATAGGGTAAAATGTCTGACCTTGCTCACTTGGTCCCTCACCAATTTTCAGGATTTCACACAATAACTTTGTTAACTCAATGCTTGTACGTCCAAAAGGGCATTCGTGCTCGTCTGATCTGCAAGAATTCTCTAAAACTACTTTAGTGTAATTTTCTGTATGATATGTCGCAAAATAAACCATATTTTCCAGTGCTAACATTCCAGGAGGTACTTCCATAAAATCTTCTGCTGGATTCAACTGATTTCGAAACCCCAGTTTCTTGTAGTCTTTAGTGTAACCACCTTGTTGTCTTCGTGTACTGGCATCTCTATTATTGTCTCCATCAGTATCAAATGCAATTTTTCTTAATTCAATGATTTTGTTCATTGCGTCCTGGTTTTGTGGATCTATTTTGGTTAGCATGCGTTCTTCCAACAAATTAAATAGCAATGTTTGCAATACATACAATTGATGAGCCATCTCAGCACCCAACTGTCTGGATCCCTGGATTATGTTACTTAAAATAATATTCCTTATCTGTCGAGAGCCTAATGTAGCAGCAATTGCCTTTCTTTTCGGATCATCGGCTTTTAAAAACAGAGCATTGATTAAAGCAATGGCATTTTGCTGGATTTCTGGATCACTGGATTGTAAATGCATTATAAGATTTGGCAAAGCTACTTCCTGTTCAACAAGAGGATATTTTTCTGAACTATTTAACACTAAGTTCTCCAGTATGGATAATGACGACTGCAGAATACGAGGCGACTGGTTCGCCATCTGACTGTTGATGTAATTTGCAACTTTGCTTATAAACTTCGGATCAAGTACATCCCACGATATACTCCCGTGATCCATGATCTCTACAAACGCAGTTAATAAAAAAGCCAAGGCATCTCCTGAATAAGTTCCTCCTTCAATGAGACTTATTAATAAAGACAGTCCTTGCTTGTTGATGAATTCGAGAGCGAAGGTGTTATCACTTGCTAATTTCGCAAGTCGCTTCAAAGGTTCCCGTTTATCGTCGTTGGTCCCATTATTCAGTTTATCCAGGATATCTTGTGCGGTCTTTGTTGGGGAATGGGTCAGTCGAAGGACGCTACCGTTCTTCACTTCATTTCGATTCTTTTCAGTGATGTAGTTCTGAACATTATCGGAAAATTGAAGGGCATATTGCTCAGGATCGGCCAATCCCCAAACATTACAAAGATCTTGAATTATAGCAGCAAGCGGGCGCTTCTGATCGAAAAGAATCAACTGAGGGTTTTCTCCCGACAATTCAACAGCTATCTTGACGATATTACTATCCTTTAAGGCAGGCATTTTTCAATAATTACCCGTCAGCAACACAAACTACGGAGTAATCGTCTGAATTAAACGATGGGTTTGGCATCGGAGTACAAGGAAACGATCACTTTTCCAGGCATCGTTTGCGCAGGCGCACAACAGTTATGACGATAATCTTGATATCAGATGACTAATGCTAAATCTTAATAACAGTTAAATGTAATATAGACTAATTTTAATTTTTATATTCTAATAAAATTATTAAACAAATCACAATTTCCATTTTTTTAAAATTTGTTTTGCAGTTATTAATATCTTTTATTGATTATTTTTTCTTTGTCTCTAATTTCTATATAAAAATTTTAACCATTGAATTATATCAATTATATACATAAAAATAAAATATATAAACTATTTTCTTAGCTAAAGGTTATCATTTTAAATGAGTATGATGGTTTTTATTTATCTAATAGAAACCATACTGTTTTGTATATAAAAGAAGAATATTTAGGGTTTTCATTTAATTTCTTTTTTCTTATTTGTTAATTTTTATTTTTATTCTTTAGTTTTTATTAATATGATTTTTTATTTTTATGTAATTTAATTATAAACAAATAAAAAGTCTTTCTTGAATTTGTGTTTACTGTTGCTATGGCAACTCGTACAGTTTAAGGCGTAGCTGCAGCGTGTGTTTATGCAATGGCAGATTATCATCAAAACACCCTGGAATAATTAGATGGGATTTCGAAGGAGCATTTCAGGATGTCTTTAAATCCAGACAAATACGGACCCGTTCAAAAAGGCGGCTTCTGGAACTGCTCTCAGAATGTCAACATCAGTAATGAAACGAAAGAGCTGCTATCGGCTCTTATGTCCGAGGCCAAACTGACACTTATGCAAAGGAAAGAGATTCAGGACAACATAGGTCGTGGAAAATCGTTGCCAACACGATTAAGTCAGCACTCAGCTAAAGAGAAGGACCTGAAACCGTCCCCCAAACCACACAAAATTGGATCTGGACTAAGAAGCAAAGAGAAGATGATGAAATCTTTGGACGATGAAGTAATGGCTGGGGTTCCTTCTATTTGTACTGTAATTCCCAACCGAGAAAAGGAAAGATTACAGAATTACATGGCTTACGGGAAAGATATTGTTCCTAAGGCACGGGGAGAACCAAAAGAATTTGCCTTTGAAAATAGCTTGGCAGAAGAAAATATCAGGAGCAATTCATGAATTTACATCTGAATGTTTTTCTTACCTTAAGCAATGTAACTTAAGAATTTTTTGGAGTCCAGATAAATATAAACAATAGTAATTTGTCTCCACAATAATGGCAATATTAGAGTTTAATAAAATATCAACAATAACTTTTTTTGCCCGTTGAAAAGATGTCATCTGATTTACTACAATCTCGAAAAATTCTTCCATATGTGAAGAGCATTATTTAAATATCTTAAATGTGGATGTTTAAAATAGAGAGAACTTTGATAAGAGCTAATTAAAATCCTTATCATTTGAAAATAGTTAGAATTAATAATACTTTAATTTAAAATATCAAAAAAGTAGGCTTGACATATACTAAATTTTTAATAACAAAATCGTCAAGTTATTTTAAGACTCTTTTTTTTAATATGCTGATGAGATAAAGTCTACAGAATAAATGTAACTCGGAAATCACTGATTTAATGCATTTTATTTCTTCAAAAAATTAAATAAAAGCAAATTAATGAAGATGTGTATATTTTCTATTTCAATATTTGGAAATGTAGTTTGATTTTCCTTTATTAAAATTTCAATATAAGTATTATTTTTTTTCAAATAATGCTGTACATTTAAAATTCAAAGCCTAAAATTTCTATTTTTATGATTGATTGCGGGACATTGGAGTTAATCCCAATGAAAAAAAAGAGATAGCAGATTAATTTTTTTAACAGCAGTTGTGCAGTGAGTGAAGCAGCATATTGATGATTTATGTATAACACATAATTACAGATTTACAAGAGATTTAGGAAAGGATGTGTTTTTCCTTATATACACAGTAATGTAGTGAAATATCAAATATAGGGTGCAAAATCATCTTTATAAGTTAGATAACAGATAAAAACAAAAATAAAAAAAAAGCTTATTTTTCTTTTTTATTCCAATTTTGTTTAGGAACTTATTCCTACACCATTTGTTGCAAATTCCAAAGTTTGGATAGTTCAAACTGGCTGGGGAAATAACACCAAAAATATATTACAAATTGGCCTGTTCGGATAACCCCTTTATGTAATTTTGGATTTAGCTCGGGGTGCGAATCCTTGCATAGTTTGTGCGTGTCCATTGTGTTTCTAGATTGTTCACTCCGCACGTTAAAGAAAGTTTAATAATAATAAATATATTTATTTATGTCCTCGGATAAAAAAAATTTCTCAAGATCTATAAAGTAGACAGATGTTATTAAATTTTTCCAACAACTTGTTTTTTTCAGAAAAATTGCATCTTGGTGAGATGTGATTGGACCCCCCCTCCCCTTGGCGAGATGTGATTGGACCCCCCCCCCCTCACGTGAGATTTCAAAAAGTCAATATTACAAAATGTTGTAATCTATTATAATATGTATATTCTCTGAATGAAAAAGTTGACGAGAGATTTTCGTTGCCTCCCCTCCCGCTTTTGACATCACATAATTATTGGACGACCCCTTGCTTTTATTTTAGGGTTACAACATTGTGCAAGGTCAAACCCCCCCCCCCCCCAAAGGAGGTGTGCAAAAATTTTAAATTTTTTTTTTTGGGGGGGGGGGGATGAGTAGGCTTTCATGGAGACACAACTTTATTCCACTATTACCATAATTTCAAGAAAAATATGTTGGAACCAAGTTTGAGCATGCGTTTTTTTAAATTTTTTATGAATATTCTTAATTAAATACGTTGGTTATTGTTAGTTCTTAAAAGACAATGATTTTATACATTGATAGGTTATCTGGAATCGTAAGTTAAATATTGAATTTAGGAATCCTGCTTTGGTGCAACAAAAGAGACTGAATAGAATCAAAATTATTCATGAATGTCTACAATTTATCAGAGTTCATTCACTGATTTTAAAACTCTTGAATTCAAACGAAGCAAATGTAATTATAATTTTCAATTAAAATTTGGTAATTAGACAGCAAACTTGAAATAACTACGTAAGCAGCTTAGATATCTATTTCGTAAGATATTGGCATGTCATTTATATGTGGAAATTCAAAGTCTTATACATTACTTGATTTCATTTCAGATCTAGTGAATTCATTTCAGATTTGCTTGCATGTCTCTTCTCTGAATTTTGTTTTCTTAATGCCAAATTCATATAATATGTTGGGATTATTTTTAATGTTTATTATTCAAACAAGAAAAGATAAAGAGTTGTGTTTACTTGAAAATTTAAAAACAAAAAAAAATTATCATCAAAAACCAAAGTAATTAATGCGAAGGTGAATCAGAAAGGAAAGATACAAAAATTTTAGGTTTTTATTTTATAGAATAAAGCAAAAACAAACTTTGTTACTTTTCTCTGTAATCACCGTCGTTTTTAATGCATTTGGTCCATCTTTCCAACTTTTATATGCCTGTATAAAAAGACTTTGTCTTGTGCTTCATAAAATCTTGCGCCATTTTTTTAACTGGTTGTTACCCATCTCTCACATACACTATTTTATTATCCAAGGTGGTTGTATATAATCGAACACATCTGAATCTGCTGTTTTTAAATTTATTTTTATTTACTTTATTCATCATACAAAAAAAAAAAAACTTTCTCTTTCTCGCCTTTGTCTTTTTTTTTCATTTTATTATTGTCTATAATATAAAATAATATATATTCATGACCATGAACTTTCTTGAAAGC
This sequence comes from Thereuonema tuberculata, assembly GCA_023159025.1. Taxonomy (NCBI): domain Eukaryota; kingdom Metazoa; phylum Arthropoda; class Chilopoda; order Scutigeromorpha; family Scutigeridae; genus Thereuonema; species Thereuonema tuberculata. The sequence continues at coordinate 10,397,200 of JAFIDM010004315.1, read as the reverse complement.
ACCACATATGCATCTGGAGGCAACAATTGGAACTACAAAACAATTATTTAAAAATTGGAATTAAATTATTGTTGTGCATAATAATTCCACATATTTTGCTGGGAGGCAAAAACTAGAACTATGGGGTATAAACGGGTGAGGGGAGGGCAAACATCGTTTAAACATACTTCTAGGGGGGTTTGGGGATAGCTATAGATTTATAATGATCACATGACTTTTTTACAAACTAAGAAAGGAGTGGGAAGTTAAGGATCTCGAGTTACAAAATTCAAATATAACATTACTTTGTACCTATCATGTGATTTTTGTACTAACTTGTAAAGTTTTGAAGTAATCTCACAATTTCAATTTCTTCATCATCCACTCTTTTTTTGTAACCCGCAAGAAGAACAGGTACTCATAAAACTTGCAATGAAACCTTAACTGACAGAAGGCTTTATTACATAAGACATAACTACAGAATGACAAGTACAATTACTTAAACTTTATTTTAAAGTATCTTAATTTTTACAGTATTTATAAGTACATGTACAATAATTTATATACATGAAAAAATATAATTTCACATCCTCTAGAGTCATTTAATGAAACTTATAACGAGACTGAAAACTTATAATGGGACTGAAAGAATTAAATGGGCTTATACAAAAGTGTGGTGACATACTTTTTCCTGTAGCGATGAGTGGCACTTAAAACCATCACACCATCCTATGAGAAGAAAACAAACACACTGGAATTAATGACTTTTTTCAACAAAATTTCAACTGTGGTAAATTAATGATACAATGATTAGTTCCATAATCAGGTTGAGAAATTAATCATGAAATCAAAAACTTAAATTATGCAATCGAGAAAAACGATGAACACACAAATTACACAACAAGAAAAGGATTCGCACCCTGAGCTGTCACGGTGAAGAGATCGGGACGGACCGTTTCGTCCTACAAAGCACGAAATGGTTTGTCTCAGTCTCTTCACGATGACAGCTGAAGTTGCGAATCTTTTTCTTGTTGCATAATTTGTGCGTGTTCATCGTTTTTCTCTATTAGTTCACTCTGCATGTTAAAGAACGTTTAATAAATTATGTACTTCATAATTCGGAAAATCAGGCATCATGTGGAGTTCAGTAACATTGAAATACTTGTAACAAACATAAAATTATAAATGTTGTAATGTACTTACTTTAATTGATAAAGCATACAAATGATTCAGCATAACATGGTTTGGTTCAGGTAGTAATGTTGGTTCACACTGCAAATTAAAAAATAAAACTAGTATCATCAATTGAATGAACAAGAACCATTAATAAGCATGGAGAAGAGGGGGAAATATTGCATTTGATGAATACAACCACTAAATAGAAAATAATGTTTAGAAAAAAGTAATCCTACAGTTAGGACAGTTCCAGAGAAATACTGCATAGAGTGAATTTTAAGTATACTAACTAGTAGTATAAAAGAAAGGGAATTTTATTTTAGCATATCTTCAAACAAAATTCAACTGTAGCCCTAGTTTCAGACTGATGGTTAAAAGATGTTTATATGTAATAATTGGAAAACAGAATTTTGATGTCTGTCAACATATCCCTACAGAATTCATATTTAAGTCTTCAATAAGAATTTCTGGAATGTAGTCCCCCAAAAGGAATCTGTTTTCACAGATATTTAATAGCAGATAGCAAAAAGTATATATTTTGGTCTACAATATTTACTTATAAATTTGTACATCCCGTTGTTATTTTTATAAAATACTAATTTCAGTAAAAAAATTGCTGCTGCTTAGTATTTCATCGGAGTAGTTGGTAGTTGTCAAAGAATTGTATCACAAATTTAAAAAATTTAAGATTTTGCTATCCATTAAAGAATTGGTAATATAGATATTTACCAGCTACTGTATTATCTCAAGTCGTTTGCAAGTATTATTTTGGCAAATTAAGAATTTTTCTCTGCAGTTCAATGGTTATTCCAGAATAGCCATTTTTATCAGCTGGGTTCAGAAGTTGAGAACTTTCTTCCTGCTGCTATTTGTGACTAACATCCATGGTAAAGTTTGTCACCGATTGTTGCCATTTTAATTCATCAGTCGTAACATCTCCTGAATTAAGTTTTGTTATAAATTTTCCAGAGGCACTTGAAAGACTTGAAGCTCCTAACACTTCTAAACGTACAGAAACTTGGCAAATGATAGGTCAAGTAAGCTGTCAGTGATCATTTATGAAGGATATGGCAGTTTTTAAAATTTCTAAAAAAAACTGATTTTGAATGCTAATAATATAAGATATAATTTCATTTTCAAATTGGTAAAAATTGTAAATGTTAAATTACTATTTTAACATATATTACTTTCAACCAACTTTTTATTATTTATTTACTCAGACTCAAATTTAGCTTTGTATTGGTAATTACAATAATACTACCCACCTATCAGACGTTTGTTTAATAGGAATATGAATTAACTGCAGAGAATGCAAAGACAACAAAATCAAAGTATCCAAGACATCAAAGAAACCTAAAGTAATTCCTGTTTTCAGTTTTCTTCTTAAAATTATTCCCTCTTATTTATAGATAGTATTGTAATGTCACAAATCATTTGTTTGACCTCAATCCATCTGTGCTGTTTGCTAGAGAAGATTCAGATAGATTTTGTTCTATTGCCTTCAATTTGTGTGGATGGTCCATTACATCCTCCTCCATTTTTTTAGTAGTTACCTCTTCGACAATGATCTCTTTAAGTCCCCCTTTTGGCTGCCTAGAAATTTTTGTCAAGATCTGCGTCTAAGCTATCCAACCAGGTAAAAATATTCTTCCATTATTGTTGTTATACAGATACTCCTCACTTTACAACCGAGTTCTGTTCCGACGACTAGGTCGTTAAGCGAATTGGTTGATGCGAGGAGCTTGCGCCAGGAATATAGAATCGGTGTAAAATTAGAAAAATTATGTAAAAAACTTCAAATTTATTCATAAAAAGACACGAATATGTACATATCATTTGTTTGTTTGGTTATCTGGAGCTGCAGAGGTTACACAGGCACTGCTTGTCAGAATGAAAGTGAGTGAACATGTGCATAGCAAGCCTATAGTATGCTCAGTGCACATGTCACCATTCGCCACTGACCGACACTCAAGCTGAGAAAGGGGATTCCCCGAATTGCAGGTCGAAACTCGATTGGTGGTCAGTGCAAGTGGTCGTTAAGCAGATAGGTCATAAAGTGAGGAGTAGTATAAGATTTTGATATATAAAAATATTTTACTGAACTACAGTTTAGAAATGGCTGTCTCAATTAATAATATACTTGAATTTACATTGTTAATAACAAAACGCTTTTCAACCTAGTTTAAGATATTTTCTCATCTATTAGGGAAAAAAATACAGAAAACTTAAAATGTAATATTCATTTAAAATAAGTTTTTAAAAATTTTAAATTTAAATTTCCATTTACATTTAAGCTTAATTTTTTATTTGGGAATTACTGTTAATGAAAATAATAAGATTCGAAAAACACTTATTACATCTTAATAATATGATTTTAAAAATTAAAACTATTTTTGTTAAAAGTCTGATTTGAATTCCATACTATTAATTGGAATTGAACTCAACATTATTTACACTGGTCAAAGTTATCAGGGGATCAAGAGAGGAACAGTAGAAACTGTAAATCATGTAAAAGTGATCTTTTTGCAAGTGAAATATCATTACGATATCAGATTACAATATGCTGTAGTTTAGGTAAGAGAAATATCCTAGGGCACTTTTGCAATGTTCACATGACTTCAGATACTGTAGGGCAATGTGCATATCAGTAGAACAACTCAAAAATGGACATGGTCACAACAGTAATTGCTCTCTGTATAGTGTGTGGTCTCCTCGAACGGCCAACTCCACTGCATGGACTTGCTCAGATCTTGAAGAATGCTTGCCACTCGACCAGAAGGCAATCTCCAGTTCTGAAAGAGTTGAGGGAAGTGCTGACCTAGCTGCAATGCGTCAGCCAAGCACATTCCAAACATGCTTAATGGGATTTAAGTCTGGTGAGCAAGCTGGCCAATCCATGTGCTGAAAGCCCTCTTTGAGCTCTGAATCGCTCTGTGAAGACGAGCATTATCATCCATGAAAAGAAAGGAATCATCAGTGGCTGCAGCAAACGGCCAACAATAGGTTGGAGGATCTTGTCTCTATACCTCAGGACAGTCATACTGCCATTTTGGACAACATTGAGAACTGTGGGTCCACCAATACTGATTCCCGCTCACACCATCAGTCCACCATGACCATTTTGGGATGTTTCTTGCACGAAAGCGGGGTTATTTTGCGTTCCGCATTCCCTCCAGATGAGGACTCAGGCTGGAGACTGAATCACGTCTCATCGGAAAACAGAACCTGACACCATTCGGTGTGTTCCCATCACGATGTTACTCTGCCTAGTTTCTACAGGCTGTACGTTGTTATGAGGTTAATGGGACACACTACATATATAGAGGTCACCGTGACGAAGGCAATTGTGGATACTTTGAGCTGACACCTTTCATCCTGTTGTCATTTGAAGGGCATGTTCCAGTCCAATTGCATTCTGCCGTCTGTTCCGGTGGGCTAATATGATGTAATGGTCCCCCATTGTTGTAGTTCTCATGGAAAGCCTTGCCCTTGTCAAACATTTCTTGTCATTTGAATCAAAGTCCATAGTTGGGAAATTTCATTTTGAGACTCAGCTGCGCTTGCTCAACTTCTATTCTTCCTATGACTCTTCCATGCCATTGACTCTGGTAAGTCCATGATTCTGTAAGGTATTCTACCATGTGCCCACTTCTCTAAACGAATTTTCACACTGTTCACGGACGGCTACTGGAGTTCCCACAACTGTGCACTTCTCCCTTCTGACATCACCAATGCTGGAGTCATGAGTCTACATGAACAGAACTTGCTTATTCTACTTCACAGAGGGGTGTATGCGATTGTAGGCAGGGCCGGATCTAAAAATTGTTGCCCCCCCCCCACCAAAAATCCTTCAAGCGCCTATTTCGAGCCGCACCCAGGTCACTGCGCGGGCCCTCCCGCAATGCGGGGACTAGCGGTACCTAGATCCGGCCCCAATTGTAGGTAATACTGTAGCCGACAACTCATCATCCTCAGGATATTTTCTTTGATCCCCTAATTGTTTTGGCCAATGTATTTTAATAATTTAATTAACCATTACTTGTATCTGCTACTTAAAAAAAGATTTGAATATCACTATTATGCTAATTTTTTCCCACGTGACCATTCATATTGTGTTGTCTGAAAAAACTGTTCTAGTATCATTGAAACCCCAAGAGGAAATTGCCAAAAAGAACATTTTCTAAGAACAATTCCCTTTTTAATTTCTTTATAATTCAGGTTTATACAAACTTAACTAATGATGGAGGAAACAAAAATGGTTTGAAGACTTGGCTACCTTTCCTCAAGTAACTAAATCCTTCATCATACATGTTCTTAAGGCTGATTATAAGCTGTAAATATAGGTTTCCCCAAAGACCAATTGAATCTATTAATAACTCAAATACAATAAATGATTAAGTTTACTTACAGAAACTGGAACATCTTTATTTAAAATAACTTGCAATAAATGTGGAGGTAAAATAGGAGGGCCTGAAGTTTTTTCAAAAGGTTTTCGTTCTGGGACCTCCTGACAGTAGCTTCCAGGAGGAGAACCCGAAATTAAATCTAAAGCAGAAAGAAAAATTGAAACTTTCTTTCAAAACACAACAAATAAGATACATTTTTGATTAAATGTGATTAAATGTTTCCTATATATAAGGATTTTAATAATTTCAAAGTCCTAAATGCAGTAATTTAAGATGCAATTATGCTTAGAAATGATGACACATGTATTGAAAATATTTAAATTCTTCATAAATATTAAAAAATTCTATGAGGAAATAATAGTGATGGAATTTGTTTCATAACCTAGTTTTTAAAGCAAAGCAGAAAATTGTTTGTGCTGTATTTAAACCAAAAATTTAATCAGAATTGTTTCTATTTTTGCCTTGATGTTTAAAGGGAACTTATAAGAAAAAAAAAACAAAAAAAAAAAACAGTTATGTCACTTGATCAATTTTGAAGACATAGGAGATGTAAGTTTCTTTATTTTTTCACACATCTCTGAATGAACACAAATTATGAGCTAAAAAACTCTGTTCATCGTTTCACAGCAGTCAGAGTATTTCTGTTAAGTGAAATTTGCACAAGCTATCATTCACATACAAAAAAAAAAAGTTGTGGTTCTGGGAGGTCAAGTAGCAGGATACAATAGATAACATGCATCCTTAACAATGCATCCCAAAAATGTTCTATCAGATTGTTAACTGAGCCGTTTACTTTGAAAGTGACCCAAGTCCATTTTTCAACTTTTTTTGTTAACAGTTGTAATGTGTGCAAATTCCACATTAGCAGTCGTAGACCACATTTTGCGATTGAGTATAATATACTCATCATGCAATTCATCATACTCAATCGCAAAATGTGCTCTATGACTGCTACCGTGAAATTTGCACAGTTACTACATTACTATAGTTAACAAAAAAAAATTGAAAAATGGATTTAGGTCACTTTCAAAATAACAGCTCAACTGTAGCTTATGACTCATATGATAGATCTTATTCAACTCTGAGAAATGGCTGGCCCTTAAGTAACTTGAAAACAAAGAAACTGCTGCAGTGATTTCTACATAAGAATAAAAATACAGGGGATCCTATCTCTAATTCTGAACTGTGTTCTGAATTGGCACAATTTTACAATTAGAAATTAGGAGACCATAGAAATGTCCAATGAACTTATAACATCTTTCAGTGATGTTTGATGGATCACTGTACTTGTTGTCTCCAAGTATCTGTCTGTCTTTAACCATTTAGCCGTATCTGACTCTTGGCGATTCTATGGGTCATCTCTCGCCACTCTTTCCGATTTTGTGCCTTCCTTCTTAACTGCTCTAAACTTAGGCCTGTGATTGCTTTAATCGTGTCTATCCATGTGATCCTCGGTCTGCCACGCCTTCTTTTCCCATTCATCATTCCCAGCATTATTGCATTCTCAAGTGAATCAGATCGTGACATATGTCCAAAATATTTTAGCTGCGTTCTATTTATCTTCCCGCCAAGTATAGAGAGGACTTAAAAAGAGTGTCTGGAATGGTTTTACCATATAATTAAGGATCCAATTGCGGAACATTTACCCATAACTTGCTCTGCTGGGCAAATCTTCACATTTAGTAAATGGAAGTGAAAACTATTTTCTGTTAATTCTATCTAATCCACATTCCCTGCTCTCTTTTTGACACATGAAGAGAGAGACAGTAAGCATAAAGAAGATCTTTCTGAAGTCTCTCGGCTAATTTTAGAGATTGAAATAATTTAATTTTATTTAAGTTGAAATTTATTCATAATGTCAAATTTGCATTAAAATCAAAATAGTCTGATCATTTTCTTTCTGGTTTTGAGGCTTCTAAATTTCAGATGTTATCTGTACCATTCAAGACATATTTTATAACATAATTATTAGTTACATTTACTTAGTTATTTATTCAAAGGAACTTACTCTGAGAAGTTGAACTTGTAATACTATCCATTGCTAAGGCTTCAAAAACTTCAAAATCTGACTTTTTTACTTTAATTAGGTTGTTTTTTGATCCAAATCCATTGTCTACTGCTGGCTAAAATTATTCAAGAAACAGATTAAGCAAGTTTTAACAAATACCTTTATTCAATAAATAAAATACAAAGACTATTATCAATGCTGTCGTGTTCAATACAGGATGTCCTTGAAAAATATCAGAGTTTTTTTATGCAGACTCTCACAAATAAGAAATAATGGTAAGAACCCTTGCTGTAATTCCAACCCTCATCTATTGCAAAGCCTTTCAAAAGTCTTGAAATCTTTTTTATATTTAATTACAACAAAATTACAATAAAAGTAAATTTATGTAAATATTACTTTTTCAAGTCATTTTCACAATTAGAAATAAAATATATTAATCTGTAAATTAACTGATACTATTGTACGTTTTTTCCTTGATAAATATTTGATTTGATGAATATTTTCAGTATCCTATATTAAACACATGTAGAAGTCGAGGAATACAACAGGTCATTTTTGCACCTGAGTCAACACCAGTCATGTGTACAAGTCATAATGAAAGCCAATGACAATTGAGTGACAGCAGATGGTGAAAAATTGATGATTAAAAAAAAATGCTCTATAAAGTGACAAACATAAGATCTTCAAGGACTGCCTGTATATTCACAGAAGAACTTTTTAAGGAATTAATTATTTTAAAAATCGCACAATGTATATAGAAAACTCAAAATAACAAAAATTTTCACAAAACTTTTAACAACCCCTTGACAAACCCTAACCTATCTTGTTGACCAATGTTTTGGAATGACACCTGAAAAGCCAATGTAATCTATTGGAGAATTTGAAGAAACATTTTTGTAATATCTTCAAAGCTATTCAAACCCATACAGACAATATGGATTTGTTTCGACAATTTCAATTTAACTTTAGAGCTTTTTTGGATGTGTGGTAATTTATTTTTACAACAACAGAGAGCATATCAGATATCCAATAAAAAAATCCAACATTAACTTCTTTATCTCATCTGTGACAAACCTAAGATAGAAATCCAAGTCTACCAAACTGGAACTAGGTATCTGGACTCAAAAGTTAATTTCCATAGGATAAATGTAATCTATGCTAAAAATTGTCATCAAATAGTGTAAAAACCATCACCCGTTTTAAACAAGTCTAATATATTTTTTTTTTATAAAGCCTAATAGCATTCATCTATCAGGTTATTCACATATTTTATATAGAAATTGGGAGATCAGAGAGTTTTCTGTAATTGTATCTTAGCTACTGAAAGCTGTCTTTATCTACTTGTTTGATTCTTGTTAAGGTATTTGAAATAATCATTAACTTTAAAAGAAAGAAAAAAGTCCTATTTAATTGTCCTCTCATGCTCACTATGTTACTACAACCCATGTAGGAGCTTGGGCTCCTTTACGACTGTCACCCAATCATCACAGTCCTCACTTCTGTATTTTCAACATCACATATGTCATGATTATCTTACATAGTTAGTAAAATTTTAAATTCTCAAATCAAGTAAGGACAAACACAAAAATGACTTTAACTGTTACAATTACAGCTTAAAGCAGCTTATAAGTCCATCTATCATTGTACTACGGAAGGGACAGTATAAGGACATGTTGTTAATATTTTAAGAAGAAAAGCAGAGGAAGAGAAAAAGTATGTGCATTTTAAGAATATTTAAATCCTATTGAAATTTGAGAACAATTTCAACATGCTTTCTTCTTTAATACAGCGTAGTTAATCAAATCTAACCATAGAATGAAAAATTTTGGCTAGTAATGATGAAATCAATTCGAATACTACACAATATCATACAGAGAATTTAAAATAGTCGAGGGTGAATGCACATTAATATAACAACTTACCTCTCCAGGATCGTGAATCCATTGACCATCTACAAAAAATTTGTACTGGTGATCACCTTCCGGCAAGTCAAGGATGGTAACAAAATCACCATGACTAACAAATATAAGAATAAAATAATTATGTATATGATCATGAAAATATGAGAGATTTTTAAAATAAAAAGACAGCTAATTAATAATAAAATGTCATTTTCGTCCAGACCTGATCAAGTGTACAACAAATTGACTCATTTTAATGAAAGCATGTTGTAAAATTTGCAAACCTTGATCAATTTACATAAAATATAATGTTCAACAGTTTAACAGATTTTGTTATATGATTTTCTTGAAATATTTTATCTTCTAGATTATTTAAAAATTAAGATTTGTTGGAATTGATGTAGAATAGTTCAACAAAAACATTATTTGTCAAAACTTGTGTCATTTAACAACTTCTTAATATTATCACAAATTAACAACATCGTAATATTTAAATCTTTACTTCTCCTAATATTTAAATCTTTACTTCTCCTAATATTTTTTTTTTCTTTTTTTATAAAATGTTTATCAATCCTATTAGGTATACATATAAGCGGTATACCTGTGTTATAGGAATTGAGCATTTTAATATATTTTTTTTTTTTAAAAAGTTATTAATTAATACTTAATTTTCCCATCTACCACATCTGAAATTATATTTTGTTTTATTTGCTTAAAAGTTACATTATTTTTTTTATTAGGATCTATTTGTTTAAATATTTTATATTTTACATAATTAGCTAATCTATATCCATAATTATTTTTAATTCTTTCTATTTTAAATATTTTATTCCAATTACATCTAGTTTTTAATACTCCTTGTTGGTAATTTATTTCTCTTTCCACTTCAAAATAGTTTTTAATTATTGTTTTATATATAAGTTTTTATATTTAAATCTTAACTTCTCCTTATGGCGATATTTCGTCCTATTTAAAGGACTTTGACCAGCCATTTACATCTCTTCTTAAATTTTAAATAATACAACATCAAGAATCTACAAGCACAACTACATCAACAAAAGAAACGTGATGTCGAACACGTTCTAATAATTAATTAATAAAACCAAATATTATAATCATAGTTTAAAAATTTAAAATTCTTTTAAAATTTTAATTTCTATTAATAATTTCCAACATCTTTATCTTTCAAAAGTCCTATTAATGATTTCTAAAATTTCTATTAATGATTTCTAAAATTTAAAAGTCAAGTCCTTTAAATAGGACGAAATATCGCCATAAGGAGAAGTTAAGATTTAAATATTAGGAGAAGTAAAGATTTAAATATTACGATGTTGTTAATTTGTGTCATTTAAGTCAAACGTGAAAAATCAATCTAATGTGGTTAATTTAGGAAAAACGATTTCAGCTGAAGTGAAATTGTACCGACATACCTTTTTACCATTGGAATGGTCTTCCAATTGCTGAATGTCCCACTTATAAACACTTGTTTACCACCTCCATCCCACTTAAATACAGTTGGCAAAGCTTTTTCATCTAATGTTGTTCCTGGGGGAATAGTTGCCCTTGTCCTTTGAAGTAGGTTTTCATTTTCCTTAGGAAATTAAAATAAAGAGAAATTGCAAATGAACAAAAAAAAATTCTCATTTGAAAAAAGATATATTATTAATTTATTATTATTTTTTCATAAAATGTTGTTCTAATCTTTGAAATATTTTGAATGGCAAAAAAGACACCACTCATTTATCCAAATATAAGTTCTGTATTTTGTAATATAGATTCATAAGTCACTAACATCAACCTTCCAACAACTTCAAAAGTTTTGTACAATAGCAGGCTTCTGCAAGTTTATAGGAATACTGCCAAGTTCCCTCCGATAGCACATTGAAAATTCAATGACTTAGTTAAGGACTACATCACAGGATGCTCCTAATAACTGTTATCACTGCTGTGACTAAGGAAAATGAGGATGTTACTATTCATGATGAAAAAAAAAATATATTTAACATGATGAACTCTAAATATTGATATCTGTTGTAAGTGTAGCTGTAATTCTATTGGTTAGCCCAATTTAACTTTTCAATATAGTATGATTTCCAAAATGTGCTAGAAATTGAGGATATCGTTTCAAAAAAATAAAAAAGATGATAACTAACTGAAATCATCCTTATTGACAAGAGACATTTCTTCAAATTTTGGTTCAAAAGATAACATTTCCACATAGAAAAATACATTAATACCCAGAAAGGACATATCTATAAAATCTAAAGGTAATTCCTGTATTTGTCTAGTAGGGCCTGACTTCTCAAATCATATTCTTTTTCACATCACTTTCGCATGAAATTACTATTTGTCTAATCAGTATTCTAGACCATGATCTCCATGTTAGACAGCAGGTGATGGAGTTATATTGAATAGAATGAAGATAATAGAATAAAAAGAAGTATATGGTTGCTTCATGTAGATCTTTGAATGTAATCCAATATTATTAATACAGACATTGACTGGAATATAAAGCTGCCTTGGATCTCTGTTAGGAAGTAGATTGCAGTAATTAATCAAGAAACAAGAAATTAATGGTTAGAAGCCAGATATGACTGGAGTTTGATGAAAGTAGGCTTTAACAACAATGTAGCAACATACTCGACACTGGGAAAAAAAAAAAATCACCCCCAATTTGAAAATAAATGATCTCTCAAAAGTCGAAAGTTGTATCCAAAAAAAATACAAAGGAATTGAAGAATTTTATAAAGAAACCAGATTACAAAAGAAAATCCTGAAAATAAAAAAAAAAAAGAAGAATCATCAGGCTTAAGGAAAAATAGTATGTAGGCAAAAATATTGTGGAACTCTCACAATAATGGTTAATAGAATAAACTTCATATTAAATTATTCTAAAACAAGATAGCGATTAGTAAACCAATCACAATGCTTCGCAATGGCTTCCGATACATGAATGAAGAAAATTATTATTCCCAACCAGCTAGAGAGACAAACTCTATGGCTCTGAACAATTCTTGGCAAGACCTTTTCAACGACACCCTAATCAAGTCTCTAGCCCTCGTGGTTGCTGAGTTGATACTTGTCCACAGACGACAAACCGGGGATATAAGGCTTCAAGATATCAGAAGCCTAAAATATACAGCTTGGTTAATATATTATTTGATAAAAAAGAGGCACTTATAGAAGAAAAAATTAATTACAAATGAAAAAATAAATAATGTACAATTGGAAGGAAGTGTAGAAAGCATTATAGAAATGAAAGATGTCATAAATGACAGATGAGATATTTTTTCCTTAAATAAGTTGGGATATTCTAAGCAAAAGAGAATTAAAAGTTCTTGACAAAGATGAAGACAAGATATTAAAAAAAAAAATATTGGGGAAACTACAGTCTTCTGTTAATGTAAAGCTATGTAGTAAGTGAGGACAAAAAGATAAGTGAAGATTTTCATAAGCTAAAGTTAGAATTTGAGCTGGGCTAAAGGACTAATTGATGCTCAGACAGAAATCCTACATAGTTTTATCTATCAGGTGAATTCTCAAAGCTTAATTCTGTCTGAAAACCAGGGAACACAAGAAACTAAGGAGGTATGTTGCAGCAGTTCAACAAAGAAGTTGTATCATACTTTCCATCTGCCATTTCCAATAGCTTTCAATGAAGACAATGAATGTTCAATGAAAAAAAAAACATTAGGGTGAAATAGCTGTACAGTAATCACAACGTTAAATGAAAAAGATTAGACAAAGACTCCACTTGTATTAGAATTAACCTGTATTAGAATACAAGTTATTTCATTCAACTTAATTAGTCTTATAGAAAATTAAATATTTGTTGGAATTGAGTAATCAATATTTAAAAAGATGAAAAAAAAAAATCAGATAAGGGAAGCAGTTGAATATTGAGACACTAGGCAGAATGCCAGCATTGATTTTGAGAGAAATGATCAAAAATGTTTGAAGATTCAAATGAGATCACTAAACAAGGTTTTTGACGCAAGCTGTTATCCAGTTATACCCCACTTCTATCCAAAATTTCCCTCAAAAGAAAAAAAAAAAAAATATATAATAACAACTGCATGATATTAAATGTACAAGATTTTCCAGTAATAGGAAATGACTGATGTTATCAATAGAAGTAAATAGCAAAATACCTTTTCATCGCTTTCTTCTAATGAGGGCTGATACAAAATTTTTGATTTTTTGGTGAAGTCAAAAGCTTGTCCATCTTTACCAGGAGATGACGGTGGTCCGCTATCACCAGATTTATGACGTTCTCGACCAGATCCAGTATTTCCCATTGCTTATTGCTTTAGTATCGCATCGTTAAGGCATTGGCATAAAATCTACATTAAAAACCTTACATTAATAATTAGAAATCACTTTATTAATCATAATAGCATTGCTTAAACACAATCAAGAATCACGCGATTCCTCTGAGAATAAAGAACTTTGATGTAAAATGTATAGCAAATGTTTTAATTTCTAAAATTAGATTTATTTTATAATGGAGGTGATACTTAAAAACACACATCAATGTATAATTCTAGTCCATTTCTTTCACTAAATATATATATGTAGTGTCCTTCGAGTTTCGCAAAGCAAAGATGTCAATCAATCATTTGCAATTAGAAAGTATAGAATATAAGAATAAAATTAACTTATATTACTAAACATATAAAGCTGGACAGAGATGTGAAATTTGAAAAATGCAGTGAGGATAAATTGGCCATATCTTCACAGAAACAGTATATGATTTTTGTATTGGCATTTTTCAAATTTCACATCATTGATATATATATATAAAATGCTACAACAAAAGCAAATATTTCGGAGTAAAATGTGATAATCAAATAGCAGACAGAAGAAAAGAGAATATGTAATGATAAAATAATTGAACAAAGAAATTCTTTCAATTCTTTGGATGATAAATTGTTTTAAAATGAAGTCTGAAAGTGATATGATCCAAAATTTATCAAAAGATAAAGATTATTGTATTTTTTTAAAATACAACTTTTAAAATCAAAGTAGATCACAAACAAATTAGATTATGCTAAGGAAACAGAGGCAATTATAAAAAATCATATAAAAAATACTGTGAAAGCAGAAATAAGATAAGTCCTAAAAGTAGTATTTTTTTTTTACTGCACAATGAAATAAATAAAAATATTTTTAGGAAGTTTTACCAATTTTGCAGTTTTATTTTCTCTTCTAAAATGTGATAACAGTATAGTTTCAAAACGCACTTTTGAGCTAAAACCAGAAATGGGAAGTTTTGATTTAAAGAAGCTCTGAAGAAATTGGTCTAATACCCAAAAGAAGGAAGTAATTGACAATTTCATTGTTTTGTTTTCTTAAGCCAAATTAAAAGAACATTACTAATATTAACTAATTCTTCTTAGTGTTGAATTTAAAAAGGATTTCACAATTCTTTTACAAAAAGATCAATTTCCAATTTTGTCTCACTGCTGTAAAGATAAAATGTAATAAACAGCTTCATATTAAGCATATTTACTTTAATGAAATAATTTGGTCTGGAAAAGTTGCTGCTTTAACAACAAAAAACAAACAGACAAACAAACAAACAAAAAATATAATTCAGATGTCTTTCATTCCTTGTGATGCTAATATTGTTAGCATCATCTCTTATGCATTGCTCACTACTGTAACAGTACTCTTCACTAATTACTAAAATGAAGTAGATGCAACTAACTTGTCAGTTTACCTTTCTTGTCAGTAAGCAATAAGAAATATTGAACTAACTCTAAATAAATGTTTGTGTTTTAAGATAAAATATATTATGACTCTTCAATTAAAATAAGTTAGGAGATTAGTTAATTTTAGTTCACTGATTTGAAAGTTAACCTATGGAGAGGTATTTCACAATCGTTAAAGCTTATATTTTAAAAAGGTAGTTCGAGTGGTAACAGTCTATATCTATCTATCTATTTAATGCAAATAGTTTACTGATTATTTACCGTGAATTTGTTTTTGTTTTTTTTTTTTGGACATTCGAAATTAGTTTTATTTATTTCCAATTTTGAAACATTAACAAAACACACAACATTTAAATTAATGACAATTTACCATTTTGCCACATTTTAATGTATAAAACGTATACACTATCAAAATGTAAAATTTATTTTATTACATCACGGTACAACAAAATGCATTTACGCATCTTCTCATACTAAATTGATAGGATTCTCTGTTCTCATTTGTCCTGTAAACAAACTTAATCCTTCAATTTCTTGATTTTCTCACTCCAATTTAACTCTTCTTCCCATGATCTTCAATTCTAATATAAATTTCTTTCACAATCATCCTTTCTACTTCGTTCTTTGTTCTAAATGAAACTGTGTACGTTATTAACTGTCCTTATCTCTATTTATTTGGCCATAATATTCCAATGATTCATTTATAAATTTAATTATAGAAATTTTTATTATTATGATAAATAATTGAATAATTTACTGACAGATCTTTAAAAGACAGTTATCATTTTAATGTTCTTTATTCCGTTGATAACAATGTTCTCATTACAGCATATTCTATTTTTTCTTTAGTTTTTTGGCCCCTATTGAAGACAACAATGCAAGATTTATACGCAGTGAATAAGAAGCTACAATGTGAAATTAGGCAATTTGACACTTGCATAAAAAAAAATGGACATTGGAAACGAAATTGAAGATCCGAGGATTTCTTCGATTCTAATTTCTAAAATGCATGATGCAATACTTACTGAATCAACAGATAAAATTGGTAAGGACATAAATTACCAAAACATCCAAAGAGGTCAATTAGAATTTTAATTTTTCAACCTAGATCTATATCTAAATTAAAAACATATCAATTAAAACAAAACCTAAAGGTCTGTACAGTACGAGAGTAAATTGAATGACAATGATTTTCGAGGAAAATGAGATTACAAAAATTTGATTTAAAGCATGTCTGCAACGATTTTCAATTGCAATTTTAGGTCGCATTATAGATTAAATAATTACCGCCAACTCAAATCAAAGAGGTAGTACCTGAATTTGCACTAATTTATTACAGGTTTAATAAGATTTCCAATATTTCTAGACGATTTAATAACTATGATAAAAAAAAATTGACTTTAAAAGCAACAATACTTTAAATTTACACTCCTCATCAATTATCGAGTGAACGAAATGATTTTTTAGAACAACAAAGAAGACCATTAACAGTATTAACGACGCAGATTGTTGTATAGCTACATTATAAGTATCGGTAATGGTGGTTAGATTAAGAAATAACGCATTTGAAATTTCTATTAAAGTAAATAAAAACATCCAACATGAAACAGTATTTGCAGCACCTGAGTTAGAATTCCACCAGCTGATCCTCAAAAACAAGCCCCCAACTTCTAATAATTAATTATAGCGGATGTGCTCAAATTTCAAGAAAGTCCAATATGAGGATCGATCATTAACGCACTCCCAAGGATTAAATAAAAGAGAAAAGGCTCAAGCTTTTCGTATAAATTACTGAAATGAAAGAAGTCTTATTTACCTCAGAAGAGATTACGGGTCGACTCGACGCCGTAATGCAACCTGGGAAATACAATTGTTAAAGCGCTTCAGGAACATCCCTGGACTCAAATCTATCCTTCATGATGTAGTGTCACCTATTGGTTGGATTTAAGAGAAGGATTTTTAAAATACGCCATTCTGTTAATTGAATGCAAAATATCACGTCGAAGTGGGTTCTAATCTATCGAATGGATTTATTTTGAGAGTTACTAAAATTCACCAAGCAATATTGTAAAATGATAGTAAAAGAAACCATCAAGAGCATGTATAAATATAATAATAAGCTTATTAGTTTATTTTTTGGTCAATTTAGGATTACAAATTAATAAAGAACAGCGTTTATTTCTTAACATAAAATAGCAAGGGCGAATTAGGTGGGGGAGGGGATCTAGATTGAGAGTCCTTGACCGCTCTTATCCCCGAAATTCAAAATGTAGGGATTGACAGTGTTTAAAGTCTTTTTTTTTTTTTTTTTTTTGGTTGAAAGATCATTTGAAGGACCAGGATCGTATATAGAGAGGACCGAAGGGTCTTTGCCAACCCCCCGAAATCTCGAACTGTATAATAAGCCATATTTTCTTTCGTTTGATTGTAGTACGATCCTTGATGCAGGGGGACCTTCCCAAAATTTTGAAGAGCATTTTTTTTTTTTTGGGGGGGGGGGGGGGGGATCGGCTCCATAACAGATTTTCTCCCCTCCCCAACAAAAATCCTATTTTTGCTCTTAGAAGGGACTCACCTATATTCCTTCTCCTCCTCCTCTCTGATGTTTTTGGGAGATATGTTTTAGTTGGATTTTTGAAAATAAATATATAATATCATAAGGATTAATCAATCCTCCTTTCAAATTATCCCTTGTGCAAAGCTTTTTTTTTTTTTTTTTTAAATGTATAATATAC
>JAFIDM010004315.1:10344446-10379181 GCA_023159025.1 Thereuonema tuberculata | reverse complement strand
GGGCCCCCCCCCCCCGAAAATATATTCTATATACGCCACTGATATACAGTAAAAACGCGTTTATCCGAAACGATTTTTAGAATATTTTAAAAATACATGGACGCAAAAAGATTTTTCTGTCGCTTTAATCAATATTTAATAGCGTACACAAGCTATTTTGTAACTGTAACTATATTGATAACATTAATATAATTAATATTTATCAAATGTACAATGCAAGTTTAATTCAGTATATCCCGTATTATCCGAAACGGGCGCAGTTCATCAAATTCGGATAAATGAGTTTTTAGTGTAAATATACGTGGGCCGTTATGGAAGTCATGGCAACTATTTTTTATCTGCAAAAAATGAGGGTCCCCTCCATTTCTTTGATACGGCACCTCTGCAATTCCAGAATACACATTGTAAAGCTTGTTGGATGTGCTTCAGATTTGCACCACTAACATGGTCTGGAGCAGAAGGAACGTCATGAGAGCAAGTCAAAAATACGTATTAGGAAATCATTCTTAATAAGGCAATGCAGTGTAGCCAAGGATGAAAAAGGAACACAGGAATGCTCAACACTTCTCAAAGTACTGTCCAAGATTGTCCACCGTACGTTGCCAGCATTCGGGAACTGTTGTGCAACGCCATCATTCTTCATGATAATGATGAATGTCAGACAGCAGCTCTTTCACAGGCTTTGTTACATCGATGGGGGTGGGAAGTCTAAGATTTAATAATCATTGTTTAAGACAGTGAGATATAAACAAAACAAGGTAGGGGTAGCGATTAGTAAACCAATCACAATGGTTCGCAACGTCTATGAAAATATAATTGATATTGCCTTAATTTCCTTATTATTATAAATGTGATTGTTGCGGATGCAAAAGGCGCAATTGTTGCGATTGTTGTGATTGTTGTAGAGCTGTATTATCAATGTGATTGTTGCGCATGCAAAAGACGCTATTGTTGTGATTGTTGCTAATGATATTTTAATTGTCCACAGACAGACAAAACGGGAATATAAGTCTTCTGATACTTGTATCAGAAGACTAAAAATAGGATAGAAATTCATTGTTTAGATTCAAGTGCTTTTGCTGGCTCATACTAGTACCATTTTGATTGTCTTTTTTTTTTTAAGAATGAACTTTAACTTTTTTGGAACATTATTTTTATAATTTTTGCTGATTGTATTTTTAAGTTCTGAAATATGTGAGAGATGCTAATTAAAACACAATTATCAAGTTAGAGTTTCCTTTAGGCCTTTTCTTTATCCAGAATAAATAAAAACGATTAAGCTCCTCGCTTATCGACCTAGTCGTAGGAACGGAACTCGGTCGTTAACTGAGGAATGCCTGTATATAACAGTCTTATTTTTAACCATTTAAAAGATAGTTAAAAAAACTTTTTCAAGCTGATTTGAATGTGATTTAATAATTTATTAATCAGTTAGAACGAAACAGAATCTAGTTCTGTTTGCCCAAGTAATTTGGACTTCTAGTTTAACTTCTAGATGCGAGCATTTGCCTTTGAAGCTAAATGTTGCTTACGTGTGGACTCAGAATTTTCTCACGGCGCACCTGTTGAGAAGCTGTGGGTCTAATAGTAAAAGTCAATTCGTAAGAAAGAAATAATTCTAGTTTGACGGAGGCTGTTCTCGTTACAAACTTCTTAATCAGAATAGTCGTAATTCTGCAACAATGTAGATACCAAAACAATCTGTGACATGCATCCGTAATTATTGATGTTCGAAACATCATGAAGGAACTCGAAAAAATAAAAACATCAAGATATCTTGATGTTGAACTAAGAATGCAGGAAAAAAATCAATCACTAATTGCCAATGCACGATAATGATCTCTGCAGTGGAAGAAACTACCAAATAATGATTTTGTTGTAACTGTTGTGATGTACAGTTACAAGATTTGTGCGATATGGTGGTAGGTGAAAGATTAATAAAACTATGTAGTATTATCTACATGAATTGCGGATAATGCGTAGAACATAAGGTTATATGCTATTATAAATTCGTCAGCAACATCCGATTACTTATTCAATGAATCTGATGAGTTACAATTGAAACTTTCATAACTGAATTAAAGCCATAACACAGCGAAGGAATACATCTACATACACTGAGTGGCCACTTTATTACAGACACCATACTAAATAACGAGTGCTCTAGCTTTGATCGCTGCCGTAATTCTTCTAAGTATAGATTCTACAAAGTGTTGGAACGGTCTGCAAGAATATTGGCACCTGCTGACAGAAGAGCAGACCTTAGTTGGTTCACATTGGATGGTGGCGTTTCTAGACTTCGAATGGATCTTTTCATCTTGTGACACAAATGCACGACGGGGTTGAAATCAGGTGACTAATGAAGCAAGTGGAAATCAGAGTCATGTTCACTAAACCAATCGAGCAAGGTGACAGAGTGTATTGTTTTGTTGAAACTGGCGATCTGCGTCGGGGAACACTGTAGCCATAAACGGGTGCCCCTGGTGGCAAATGTTGAGGCATTAAGAGATATTTCCAGGGGTATTAGGAGGTCCAGTGTGTCTCAGGAGAACATTCCCCAGGCTATTATTTCACCCCACCCGCTTGTAGGGTTGTCACTTGGCAAGATGGACCATGGATTCGTGCTGCCTGTGCCATATTCTCATCCTGCCATCAGCATGGTGGAGAAGAAATCGAGATTCGTTGGTCCAAGCGACCTTTTCCCACTCAAATGTCCAAGTGTGATGCTCCTGGACCCACAATAGACGCGTTTTCCTGTTGTTGTTTTTTTTTTTTCTGCGATAGCAAAGACACCCTTGCTGCTCTCCTGCTGTTAAAACCAATCAGGGATAAGATCCTGTGTTGTACTCAGCTGCAAACTGTCCTATTGTTGCCGCAGATGATTCCTGACAGTCGCCTGTTACCTTTTTCATTCACAAGCCTTTTCTGTCCACATTTGTGTTTACGGCTTGAATTTTTTTGGCCCAACTGCCATTCCCTGAACACTCGCGATACTGTTGCACATGAAAAGCCAGGGATCTTCACAGTTTCCGAAATACTGGAAACGGTTCTTCTTGCCCCCACGATTATGCCCCGTTCGAAGTCGTTGAAATCTTTTGTCTTACCATGTTCCGGTGAACTGTACTGATACACAGTTCTCTTGATACTGAGCATGCCTTTTATACACTACTCGTCGTTGGTACGTCACCTTGCGTCACTACCCAACCCATCCAAGCTGGAGTGAGGGGTGTCCCTAATTAAGTGGCCACTCAGTGTATAATACTGTGGTGAAACGAACGTTAAGGTTAAGTTTAATTTAAAAAAATCCATTCTCTGTTTCTTCATTTACTAAAAATTGTAATATAAAAATGAGTTAATATAAAAATAAAATAAAATAATTAAAAATTATAATGCAACTAAGCCTCCGTGTACAGATATAGATGTTTGAAGAAGAGGTATGTTGATATGGATGTTAGATGAAGTATTGTTCGGAGACCTAAAGTCTCTCTCTCTCTCTCTGCCTGATGTCGTTCGGCGTCTAACCTCTGTCTCTCTTGTGTCTCTTCCGTTTTCTCCTTAGCTCTTGACCGTCTTTTACGTTCGGCTTCATTCTTTTGATCCAAATCTGTCTGTTGTGCTCTTTTCAATCGATTCACAATATCGTTTATAATATGTGATGTATGAAAATATACAATCAGCCCGTGCTCTTAAATTATAACCAATAGCCATTCCTAACCTTATTTACTGTTAAAAATTTGGCTTGGTGATTCTTTGAATTTACAGTAAAGTGAATTTACAGTAAATAAGGTTAGGAATTTATATTGGTTGTTATTTAAGAGCATGGATAATCCAAGACGAATCGCGACCAATGAAAGCGGTTACGATTTGTTGAATAGTTGAGCAAATAGTGATATTTTATTCCTTTTTGAATGAACACATTATTTGATAGCGCACGCCAATGTCGTCGGAGAGAACGCAACATTTTGAAGTTCAACAATGCTCATTGTAAATTGTCGACTTTAATTTATTTTTAATTTTCAACTTCCTCGCAACAATTACACAGGCACGCCCTTGTCCATTGTTGAACTGCGGATAGACGGAAAAGATTTTAAATATAATATAGATTAATAATTTTTCAGACTGAATATCATTTAGATGAAAAACAAAAAAAAAAGTACTAGAAGTTGATAAAAATGAAAACATTTTCAGTTTAATCTAAATGATTTTGTTTAACATGATTCTAAATTTAAAAGCAATCTTTAAATATGCAAAGGACTGTAAGAAGAATCGATGTAGTACCATTTCCACAAATATTTTTTATATGAAAGATACGAACCCAAGGTGTTTTATGTTTTTTTTTCCTTCTAAAAACTGTTCCCTTTCCAAATTACAAATTCCATTAATAAATCAAATAAAGAAATTCTTTAGAAAACATTTGTTCCTGCAATTTTTCTTTGAATTTAAATAAAAAAATTATAAATATCCAATTCCGATTCAGAGTTGAAAAATTCTCCTGAAATGACCGTAACTGATTTTAGTTAATTTTAAATTCGTGATAATAATAACAAAAAAACCTTTTGATATTACTAAAGACAGAACGAGAGATTATTTGCAGAAGAAAAAAATCGCCTTCTTATTTTTGAAAAATTGCATTTATCCTGTGCCCATATTAAACTACTAGAGCATTTATTGCTCCCATTACGAATCTTCCTCACAGCACCCTAATCGTTCTCACTCGTATTTGTCCTCCATCTTTATTTAGATAAGGAAAAAAAAAATGGTATCTCAAAATTAGGATATTCCATTCAATGTTTCTGCAAATTTTCAGTTTCCGTAGACTTTTTCCACCGAGACTCATAAGAAACGTAAAGGGACTGCCCATGTGAATCATGAAAAATGAAATAAATGCGTATGTTCATTTAGGAGCTCTGGTATAGCTGTTTCATGCTTACTAGCACTCATCAATTATTCCACCTTCTTTCCTTAAAAAGAAGATCACTGGAACCGGTGCAGATTTCAAATCTGATTGGCACAAAATATTGTTAATTCAAAGCACAGAAAAAAAAAAAAGTAATCAAACGACCACGTAGATAGGCATTCATCCACTTTGGGGTATTAGGGAGGATTGATAGAGTTGTATCAATTTTCTCCAATGTCCCCGCCCATTAGATCTGAAAATGGAAGAAATATAGCATTTTGGAACAATTTTTTTTTTTTTGGTGGGAAAGACTTCATTATGTTTGGAAGCAGGTCCCTTCCGGAAAGAGGATACAACAGTTTTTTTTTTTTGCGTGAAGTAAGACCATCATAACCCTTCCCGTTCCAAATTCCTAAGAATGATCAGTTTGTTCAGTTAGCTCCCAAAAGTAAATTTCAAACCAACACTTGCTTCAGTCTTTATTTATTATTATTATTTTGTTGGACGGTAGCGCTGGCAGGAGCGAGGGCAAATTTCATAACTCCCACATCTTCTGAGCTGATTGAAATAAACTCCCTGATGAGTCTAATGATCGTGAAATAGTTGTTCCAGAATCCCATTGAAGTAAGCACAATATTTGCTTGTGATAAATATGTGTATTTTTATTCCATTTATCATCAAAATAAAGGACTATTACTGCATCGCCATTGTTAAATTTTATAAATACAATCAAAAAATGTAAATAAAATCTTACTTTTCAAAATATTATAATTATTATTAATTATTATAATTATTAATAATTAGGAGACAAGGTATTTGTTACTTCAGTTCAGTCGAAAAGGATAAACAATATTCAATGAAAGAATTTCACAATTCAATTATTAAGAAATTACACACTCATAATCCTGTGATGCCCAGATTTGTAAAAATATGAGGGTGTGCCCATAGAAATATATATTCATGATGAAATCAATGTTATTAAGCAGTAAAGATGAATTATGCTAATATCATAAACAACACTTTAAAAGCTACTTATTTAGCCGCCCCCTTTCAAAAAAAAAACAATTATTGGCTATCCATTGCGAATCTAAACTAAGTAAATAAACGCCTCAGTGGAGAATCTTCTCGATGTCATCACTGAGTGAATAATACGGAAAGAATGTAAAGTAGATTTATTTTACATGAAACAGGGCAAAGGAATTTTTAATCGCCATCATCTGATGCTTCATAATCTGCATATTTCGTAATTAAAAAGAGAAAAGGAAGGGTTTATCGTGTTTACATTTACATTAATTAGAAATTATCATTAGCTTGAATGGGCTTCCTTCCAATTTAAGAAAAGGTATTATTATTACTGACTGAAAAAGATTATTTTAACTATGCTATAAAAATCTTGTTCTGTTTTTTTCATATAATTTCCAAATCACTTGATACAAGGTACGTTTCGGGAAAAAAAAAAAAAAAACAACAACTTTTTATTAACATTTCATTTATTTATTATTTTTTAAATAAAACAACTTAATGTTACGTTTTAGGAGACGCTATTCATTGGGAACAAAAACGATTTTCCTGTAGATAAAAATCTTCCACATAACACAGTTCTAAGAAGACCCCTCGTGATGAGTACGAAGGTCCCAATGTGGTGACCACAGAAATGCGTGACTCATCGTCGAAAAATGAACGGTTTTTTGGCAGTTAAAAATGTAGTGAATGATAATCAAGTCCATTGTTGTTGGTTTTTAAAAATTTAATGAATTAAATGCAATACATTTCTTTGATAAAAATCAATCACGTCGGTAGAACTGAATGACTTTCTTTGTTTATTTCAGAGGAAGCTTTGAAGATGCGTTGTTTTAGTTCTTTCTTTTGACACGGGATGTCGCTCCGGTCTTTTCTATCATTTGCTTCAGTCTCTGCCGGGAAGGATAAATGGTAGATAAAGTACAGCAGGTTATCTTGGCGGGCAGGCAAGGTGAGTTCAAATGATTCACTTGTATTTCCCTCTGTTTCGTTGTAAGTATGTAGTTTTCATTGTAATTAAGCGTATTACTTTCAGGATTTAAATTCAGACCTCCGAAATAACCACAAAGTGAAGAAGTATTGAATAATAGAAAGATAAAGAAACTGTTTTTTTCCGTTTATTGGGACCGAAAATGGAAGGTGAAAACTCCTTCTGTCATTTAGCTTTTCAATTTAATCTAAAGAAATAATGGTCTTCTGTTTCATTTCTTACGAATATATTATCATGGCTAAACAATTATATTTCCATCCAAGTAACGGGATTCAGAATTTGAGCGCAAAATTGTTAATTAATACACTACTGAAAATTCTTATTCCACGAAAGAAAGGAAAATGTGTAATTTCAGTGGTTCTCTCACTAAATTAACTTGAATATATTTTTCTGAACCTTTTAAGCAGCCTACTTTTGTTTCGGGTATATTCTCAAACGTAATTGTTTTTCTTTTACCTGAAAAGGAAGTACGTGCTTTAATGTCAGTTGAGTTCATATCCTAGCATTCTGATCTGATTGAATTATTTCAAGAACTACAAAATCTAAATTTAGTTGTTAGTTTCCTGCTGATAAGAGTGTTAGGATAACCAGCACAACAAGTGAGCCATTTTATTTTGTTTTGGAATTCAGCCATGGAAGTGATACAGTTGACACTTGATCAAGTTATTTGTTTAGCTTGCAATAATATCTAGCCAAAGTATGCAATTACTTGTGAATTTAGTTCAGTCTACTATTGAGTCAGCTTCGATTCTACATTTGAACCGTCTTTTTTTACTAGTTTTTTTTTAAGTTATCTGACATTATTTTCCATTTTAAAGCAGTAGTTCTTAATCAGTGGAGCTTTCTTCAAAATCCCACAGGATACCCGAGTATGAGAATCCTATGTTAAAAAAATAGGTAACAGTGAATGTGGTAACTAATCATTTGGATATAATTTTAATAATTCGCCTCTAACCCCCTCCCAGTTTATATTGGAAGAAAAAAAAAGGGGGGGGGAGTAATAGGATTGTGTAGGGGTGATCTGAATATTTGATTGCCGGTATTGCATACATTTTCAATTTATTTACAATAAGATGGATTCAGAACTTTCATTTGGAAATTGAACAACTTTTATACTGATAAGTTTTATTTCATTTGAGTTCTCCACATTCTCATCTGTATTATTTAATAATGTATTCTTATATTTTCATTTTATAAGTAAAATTACTTAGTTATTAACATTTAAAATATTACTATCATAAATATAATCTTTACGTATTGTAATTTTCTTTCATTAATAATAATAATCACACACCCATTCCATATTTATCCTGTTAGTGAAAATCATAACTTACATTTGAGAAATTGACTCCCCCCCCCCCCCCCCCCCGATTTGTAAGTGAAGCGTTACCTCCAAAAATTAAACTTAAAGAGAAAAAAAACACACACACACAACACTATCAAAGGTGATTGTTCCAGAACAGCTTCTAGAGATTTAAGAAAATATATTTATAAATTCAAAGTTTAAACAAAATGTATGTGAAAATTTTAATGAATTATGCTTTTTAAGTAAAATTATTTCAAAACCCACAAAACTGAGTATTTATCTAAAATTTAAAGCATATTTCCAAATGAAATAATTACACTTTATTCAGCATCAACAAAATTGTTGAAGACTTATTTCTTCATTAATATATCATAAGAAATCTCTACTTGTGATAATTGGAAACGCCCACTCTTAAATGTTTTGGAGGTGAACTTTGGTATCAACTAGACTCACAATCAAACAAGATAAAACTGTAGTCAACTAAATAAGGGGCACTAAGCTGATTTATTTCTGGAAACTGAGGGAACATCCCTCTGTGTAATCAGTAACTGAAGTCACTGTGCTGTTATCTGTTGCAGTTTGAAGTTAAGGTACAATGATCAAGTTATTACTGGGCTAATGTAATAGGATTAATATTAACCTGAATAACAATTTTTTTTCTTACAAATTCTGATATTCATTGATTTAATGGCATTCCCCTACTTCCAAATACATTCCTCGGTTACACTTAAAACTACTACAGTCCTCCTTATAGGCCTTTCTATCTGGAGGGTGTAGGTCTAATCTTCCACACTGAACAGATGGGTTGGGAGATGAATTTTATAACTACTGCCAGGTGATTTCGAACTGAGGGTATTTTTCAGGACCTTCCTCGGGGAAACCATAATGGAATGGCTTCAAACCGAAAGAGAAAGTGAAGTGGCGGCTGATCAACCAAAGGTGAAATAAACATCCATGCTGGTACTGGGATTCAAGCCCAGGTTCTGACGAATTAACCTCGTGGGGAGGCCACTGCCTAGACCACAAGGCTATGTTGAACGGCTACACATTAAACTACCATTTCTTTTTAAGATTTATAAAATTTAATTTAAAAGGCTGACTAACTTGTTACTCGGTCTTGTGAAGGCTGTTTTCCACCATGAAAGGTGAAGTATTTGCTCTCATCAATACTTAGCAGAGGGGAGAATATTCTAGGGGCTGCTTGGCAAAGTTAACCAAACTAAATTCCAGACTAGGATGCAGCTGTTCTTGTAGTCTTGACAAATGCCTAAATCACTTGAGCTTCAGGACCAACATGAATTCAAACGGGGGTATCTGTACTGCTGAATGATAATAAGCATGAAATGGCTGTTTTAAGAGTGTTGTTGAAAGGTCTGGTGACACTCGGTAATGATTCCTTCAAACCAGGACTGTTTGAAAATTTGAAATCAAAACAATGTGCTGTTTCGAACTGACCATGGCTTAGTTTAATTTGCTTGCATTTTATTTTATTTTTTTACTTAAATGATGCATTAATTATGATTAATAATTATTAATCATTTGGTTATCTGAATATTCTGTTCGAAGAACTGTGGCCCCTGAGCGGCTAAGGGATCTTAGCCGTTCATGGGCCACGGTTCTTTGGACAGAGTATAGATATTAGTAATTAGAATGAACAGTAAGATTCCAGTTAACGCTGCCCTGTATAGTGTTCCACTTATTACACTTTAAGACTAGTTTAACTAGCACAATGACAGACCTTCAAAACTAAGTTTTTTTTAAAGATTACACTGGTTTAATTCCATCCGTCAGTGTAAAGCACTTCTGTCGGTTTCAGTCTGATGTTAGGACACAAACAGAACACAGAAGACTAAGCCAGCTCCAGGAATTGAATTCAAATGCAACAACCCACAGCAGTTGAACTAACAGACTAGCTGTTTCAACTACTTTACTATGCTGAGTGACTAAATGTGTAAATGGATATATTAAAAGAAGTTAGAAGAAAAAAATAGTGACAAAAATGCCTCGAAGCAAAATTAAAAGCATTTGGATACCATTTTAAACCAAAGGTCTCGCTGTATTGATGGGAAAATTAGAGGTTTACCTTCTCAATTGCCCTTTATATTGTTACAAATTTTTTACATCAGTTTGAAGATTTACACATAATATTGCTTACACTCCTCATTGTTTGTCAGTGATTTCAGAACTAAATACTGATAAGTTGCCCGAATTTTTTTGTAATCTGTTTACAGATTTTATTACAGATCTCCTACCTATATTTTACGTAATGCTTCTACCCTTTCTTATCTGTTATTTTAAATTTTTACCTGTTTGACAATGAATATATAAATAATAGGATTTTGCTGAAAACAGCTTCTTAATAGATAGTCTAAATGACAATTATTTTTTTTTAATAAACTTATTCCTTCAAGTGTTTGTTAATGCACATATAATTAACTTCAATTACAGCAGCAGAGGTTATCTATATATCTTATTACAATTTTGCTGCGTTTATGAGTAATAAAAAGAAATTTATCATTTTCCCTTTAGTTATTGATATTTCTTAATTTTTTAAAGGAATATTGAAGTCAATTCCAGTTTTAGAAACTGAATAGTTTTACAGATTTAATAAAAAGAGCAAGTTTTGACATTAATACCTTTTTTTACTTTTGGTTATATTATCAAATATTTAATTACAGATTATCTTAATCTTTAAAACAAAATAATATTTAGACTGCAGCTGTTGGAGCAATGCCTTAATAAAATTTTTTCATCAAGAAAGGAACTGTAAAAATCTGTAAATATTGATGTAAAAAAGAATCTTAGTTCCTAACATTTTAACAGTAGTTTGAAAGAATACATCAATCACATTGTTAGATCAACTCTTTGCTTAACCTCTGCTTTTAATTGGTTTTTTTTTTTTTTTTATTCAGAAACTAAATTTGAATCAAATGTATTAGACATAGTATTCATTGAAGTTTCTGGAAAATTTTAAACTGTAGTGATCCCATTATAGCATATTTCATTTGTTATCCAGCTATTGATCTAAATGTTTGATCGTCAGATCTTCAGGGGCATTAGTAAGATCAACTATATTATACAATGAAAGGTAATTATTTGACATACAATCAGAAATTGGTAATATTTCTTTTCACTCATTCCTTAAATTAGGTTAAAATGAAGTATTACACTGTTACTAATAAAATCTTAGCAGGATTTTTGACTTATGGCAAAATTGGCAACAATACTGGAGCTTTAAAGCCTCACACCAATATCTTTAACTGCTTTTGAAGATATTGTGTTCATGGATTGTTGTGTGGCTGGCAAAACTGTTTCTAGATTTAAGTAATAGCTTTTAAATTTAAAACGTAAACCAAGGTGATTTTCAAATCTGGGGAATAAATCATCTCGGATCATTGATTTGGCTGACTCAACTGTAAGAGTTGTCAGATAGTATTTGTGCTACATCAAATTCCAACAACCAGTTTTGACATAGGATTAACATGAATGCTAATCTTGTTCTTGTGTTGCACTTACAATGCTACTGTGTCATTAATTGATGAATTATTTGAGCTGATTGCACAGAACTCCAATTGGTTGATTTAAGAAGTGCCTATATAATTCAAATATTGGAGAATTAGCATAGAGCTTAAGAAAATGCTTAATAAGACTGACCTTTTTGTATATTTTTCTTTTTGTTTTGAATACTGCACTGAAACAAGTTTGATTTACATACCTGGACAAAATGCAGAAATGACATTTTCCAATAATTCAACCAACCAACAACTTCTGTCGAGTCTTAGATTTTAAAAGTTCAGAATATTTTAGTTTTTCCTTCTTGGTACGACATATATGGAGAACTATCTACTTACAAAAACAAAGATTATAAATTTTTGGAGACAAGATTGAAAAGGTCGATAAAGTTGTTTAATAACTTCAAAAACCTGATAGTTTTGTTAATTCGTTTTCTTAACTATATCTGTCATAAATACAGATCGCTTTCAAAAAACAGGCTTAAAAACAAAATTTGCAGACGTAATTGTAAGCAATGGACGACCAGGAGACACACCAGCCTTAAAATGTCAAATAATCCCACAATTTTGTGGGATAAAATTCTCGTTGGATTTGCTCATTGCAAATTGGAATTTATCCTGAAAGCTTAAGATATCTCAAGATGGAATTGCAATTATTTCAAAAGAGAACTTTTCAAAAACTGGATGGAGTTGGGCGTTAATGGAGTTCCTAGTACGAAGCGTAACTTCCACTGAAATGAATTTCTAGAGAAAAATTCTTACTAACCACGCCTAGAAAACACGAGAAAACGACTAATATTCCGCCAACATAAAATGTTGAATGGTAAATAGAAAACGTGGAATAAAGGAATGTAAATTATGTTGGCATCTTGATACCAAAATTTGAATAAGGGCTAATTATCAATAAGAAATATGAATAAAAACGACACGAGATTCACTACCCCTGTTTACAAGAAAATAATCAGGATATTTAACGTAACGCTTTTATTTTAACGCTTATTATTTAACGTAACTTACGATCTGAAAAATATTTTAGACTTAATAATGCAGATCTTTCCGGAAAGTTTTTTCTCAGCAAATGACGAAACAAGAATTGAAACTTGACCTTTGGCCCCCAATGTTTTCTATTCACTTTTATTTCCTATTTTAGTCTCCAGATGTCGCTTGAAGTGGAAAGAACGAGATTCCGCGCTAACTGAAAGGATACACCATGATGGATCATTGTATTATCCATGATACGTTCATTATTATAAAGCGCACTATATAATGTTACTGCTGTAATGAAAACGATGTTCTTACGTTAACTATTAGGCTTAAAAATAGATATAGAAATGCTAGTAGACAATAAAGATTTAATAGTGCAGTAAATGGCTTTATTACTTTTATTAAAAGTTACCGGTATTAGTCGGTGTAATGTTACATTTTGTACGTCTTTTTTGTGTTTAACAGTGCACTAATAAAACATTGAAAACTTTGCTATTTATATCGATGTAATAGGGAATTCATTATTAATGTAATTTTCATTTGGATGTTACTGTTAATTTGTGGTCAAAATAAATCGGCGGCTCGTAAACATTTTTTTTTTCCTTCTCTCCTTAGGAACTTGAAATATCCAATCACAAAAGAAACCAAAAAAACTAAAGCTTCGATTGTTCACCACGAACATCTAATGCGAAACACTGGCATAAATAAATTTAAATCAATGATGAGCAGTAGCTATCATTAATAAAGTTATTATTTGATTAGCTTCAAGAACCACGTGAAGTGATGATTAATTTCGTTGCATTTTTCTGGGCTTAAGTCGTATTTGGAAATTGCCTAAGAACGCTTTCAGTAGCGACTTGACTGACAAAAATGTTTACATGGGAAAGATCTCAAGTCATTCGCAAATGTTAACGAAAATTTGCGAGGTGATAACGGATGGCGAAAAACACAACAAGGCTTTTCATTATTGCCTGATCCCTGCAAACTGTTTTAAAATTTAAAGACAAAACTGTGTCCGTTTTCTCAATTTAGTGAATATAGGAAAGATTGCAAAAATAAAAAAATATTGTTGCCGATACATTTATTTCTTGTGTGCTTGCGATATTTAGCTATTTAAATTTTACTGTTAAATTAATTTTGCCAACAATATTCTCTAAAAATGCAATCTAATAATAAAAAAATCCGGAAATCAGAAAATTTTATTGTAAAAGTAGTCTTTCAGATAAATGGTTTTAAAAAAAAAAATAATGAATCTTAGCTCATTTATTTGTAGTTAAAACCATCTAATATTCAGATAGTTAACAAAAATTGTACATAAGTTTTTGAAGTAAATATTAGTAATTAGAAAATCGAAAGGTACAAAAGCATTTTCTATTCGAACTCGTCCAAAAGATATTTCGATATTAAAATGTGTGAATAAAAAATGTATACAGGTCAAATATATATGTAATACTTTCTTTTTAATTTGATACTGGCCATATGTCTTACACAATAAAATTTTTAGGAATTTTGGATACCCCCCCCCCCCCTCCAAAAAAAATGAACTTTCTCAAACATGTACAGTTCTTTCAATCAACGTGAGATCTCCACTTATAACAAAATCTATTTTTTTTTTTCTAATTAAAGTTGGTGCGAGATATAATTTGAATAATTATTTTTGAAGATTAAAATAATCCAAAATGGCTGAATATCGCATGAAATAAGTTTTTTTTTTTTTTTATTTTATTATTAGTTTTATTCAATTCGCATATTTTTACAAAGAAAATTTGAAAAAAAGGGGGGGGGGGGTGTATTCTGTTTTAAACATTGGGAATCTACAGTGACTTAATAATTGGGTAATTGTAATCTATATTGCTAAAAGCTCATGTCCGTCCGTGCACGATTCCTCAACGCCGTCTTAAATCCAATTAAAGCTGCAGGTGCTTTTCTAGTAACAAAAATAAGAATTTGAGTCAAACATTATCTTTGCACCCGAGTTAAACTGTCCAACATTAAAAAATAAATCCTAAAAAGGGCTACTTTTAGTATTCGAGGATTTAATTTTCATACAAAGATTTTATTTTGGAGATATTTGAATTTGCAGTTTAAAGGTACTTTTTTCTTTCTCCACGATTAATAAAAATAAACGGAAGAAAAAAATAAAAGAAGTAGAAGTTCATTCAGGAACTGTGGTGTTTGTTTTTTATTTTTTTTTCTCCCCTCCTTCAGCATTCCAAGATGGAGTGGGTACTTTTTGTTCTTTGCGTCCCTTCCCGGTTTTTCCCCAATTATTCTGATAATGAGAATTTAAACTTAAGATTTGTCACTTTCCAATGTTGAAGAATATGCATCTTTTGCTAATTACGCCGAATTTATTAGCAGCAGTTTGGGGTTGAACAGGATTTCCTTGTTTGTATTTTATTTTCTGGAACTTTGGCTTCCAGTTCATACAAATCACATCCTAATTATGCGAAGAAGCGACTAGAGGTCAGTTACGGTAGGATACTTTTCGATATTTTGAGAATATAAATTACTGAAAAAGAAAAAAGGTTCCTGTAGAACAAATACCCTTGAGCTTCAGACGAAACTAAAAAAATGTTATATCTAGGTTACCACTCGTGATAATTAAACTTCAATTTTGATAATTTCTTTCGAATAACTGAAGCCTCTTTATCAATAAAACTCCCTGTACTGATATTTTTTGAAAGGATGAGAGGTTCAGATTCGTTGTGCTTTTTTTTTTTTTTTTTTATGTATACATATGCGTAGCTAATGAAGTATATATATCATTCATTCCTTACGACCGTTAATACGCAGTTGGAAAAAGGCTAGGACAAAAATTTCGTAATGCAACTTGAAATGGGGAGATCTATCCATGGAGCTGAAACTTCAATGGATATTTAGATTAGGAAATGGCCATTGGCACACACCGAATCAGTTAGAAAAGAATTAGAAGCTAAAAAAGAAAAATCCGTCAAAACACTGAAACTAATGCTTAGTAATCGTTATATTTCGAAATAGAGGTGACATTTTAATAGTATGCAGCTGTTAACAGAATAACTTACAGATTTGGGTACAAGAGGATTTGAGGACAAAACTATGGACATATGGTCTCCTTAAAGGGTTATCACTACAGATAAGTAAATACTAATCTAAATTAATCTAGATTAACTGAAGGTTTACTGTGTTTTTAGATTACGCCCTAGCTTTGTGAACAAATTGTATAGGTTGGCGTGCCAACTTCGAATAAATTTCCTGTGCTCCCAGTGTAGTCCATTATCAGTAGTTTTTTTGACTATTAACTACATTGGTTTAAATATAGAAAATGACATTCATATATGAACTCGGAGTTAGGCCTTGTGATTAAAAGATATAATAAGCAAATACTGAATTATTCCCATAATTAAACTAACTTCATCATTTTTTACAAAGAAATCTTGGAAAAAGAAAAAAAAATTTTGCAAATTTTTTTTTTTTTCTTATGTTGCTTTTCTTTCATATGATCGTAAAAACAACCGTATATTTTTTTAATTATAATATTTGCTGATTATTTTTGGCAATTTCTTGGTATCTATGCCGGGACATTTTCAAAGTGTGAAAGTTAGATCTTGTCCGTAAATAAGCACAAAGTTTCAAGGAGACCCATCCTGCGGTTCAGAACTTAAACAGGGGGAGACAAAACTGATAAGATAGTCTTACAAGGAGACGACACGTCCTGCATATCAATGATTTTGATAGCATTTTGAGAAATTGGAGTAATTCAAAAATAGAGGTTTGGGGGCCAACCCTCGATGGATTTTGATATTCTTGAGTTTTGACTTTTTTAATTGGAATTTTTTTAATTGTAATAGCTTACATGATAAAAAAATTCGGTAGTTCAGGTGATAACATTCCGGCCTTCTGGAATCGAATCCGCTGCAAGCTTTTTTATTTTTCTTATTTTATTATATTAATACATTTTTTTTTATTAGTTACATTATTAATATAACCCAGGATAAAAATACAATTAGAGTATGTAAATGATAGATTAAAAAAATAAGGATTAAGTATTAAAAAGCATTAACATAATAAAGGAAAACAAAGGATGAAAAAAATTACGAAGAAATAATTTAATGGATAGTTGATACTCTATTTTTATTATATAAATGAACATTTTGTCTAAAGGGGATAATACTTAAAATTTCTAGTCGCATTACTAATGTAAACCAGAAAAAATGAAAATAATAAAGTAGATTAAAAGAAGGAAAAATAAAAACCAAGATAGACAAGAGGAAAAAAAAAGGGAAGGAACGGATTCGATCCCAGGATCTTGATTAGAAGGCCGGCTTGTTATCTGAACTAGCGCTGATAGCAATATTGGAATTGCCGCATTTCAATCATTTAAGCTATTATAGGAAATCCAATTCAAATATCTCGAAATCCGTGGAGGATTGGCCCCCAAACCTCTATATTTTTGAAGTACTCCATATTTTCATCTCCCAAAAGGACATCAAAATTCCGGATATACTTGGTAATGTCGTTTTCCTGTTAGTTCCTAGGAAAACAGGCTAAAAACACGATGGTTTGGTTCGGAACCGGGTGATGAGCTGGAGGAGAAAAAAAAAAATATGTTCAGTTTATAATGCGATTGAAACGTTGGTGCTACAATGAACGTAGAATTGAGGATATAAAACGCTGATTTCTACATGAAAACTTATTCTGTTAAATACTATTTTATTTATTTTATTTTTACCCCCAAGCATCCTGAGGATACCATCAGTGCCGTCATAATATTATAGGTCCGCGGGCAAAGAAGTGCACTGGGCCCCTAACCACACAACCCCATTTTTTTTTTTTTTTTTTTTTTGTAGTAAAGCACATGCTAAATACGCATTGCCAAAAACAAATATTTATATAATATAATATAATATATAATATAATATAATATAATATAATATAATATAGTATAGTATTTATTTACTTATTGACTGCAAGTCAAATTATACATACTGTACCCGAGGCAACTGCCCAGCGTGCCCATGTGTTCAGACTGCTTTGGATACTATATACTATTATTCTGTTATATTATTTTAATAATAGTATATAACTTATTATGTACTATTTTTCTTTTATATACTATTTTTTTTTTTCCCATAATCATCCTGAAGAATTTTTGAACAATGAAACGTATTTGTTAGTTGAACAATGGCGGTCATAAACAGTTAAAAATAATACAGCTACAATTTGAAGCATTTTTGTTATCTTAAGCAATTCCTGAAATGTCTTTCCTCGAAAGTTTACGCTCTAGTAAGAATTGCTATTCATTTTTTTTAGGTCTTCATTTCAGTCATTGATAAGCGTTAATAAGAATGGTTTCATTCTGATCAGGGAATTTTAGCGCTTTAAACGAAAAAAGAAAAAAAAAATAAAGCTTCGTTGCTTAATTTTGCACATTTTGTATGACCAGAAAGCGGCCAAAAAACAGGAATTAAATTTAACCCCGTTTATTTCGGACAAGGCCATTCTACGTATTCCTTTCTGTTCTGGTCGCTTCAAAGGTGACGTCATTCTTTCAGAGGATATCTCCGGAAGACAGTTGTCTGAAAATCGCAGCTACAGTGGAGAACTGATTTAGCTCATACAGGTAAGACAGTTTGTCCAAAAATTGACTAAAAAAATTATAATTTTACGATTTTAATTTTTATTCTTCAATTTAAATCGGTTAAATTACATTTTCTAAAGTTCGATCTATTTCTTAATTTTTTTTTTTTCTGATTATTAAAAATACAAAAAAAAAAACCAAACTACAATTTATAGTTATTATAAGAGCGTTATTTCTTACATAAGACTAGATGAATAAAAATATACTTAAAAAAAAAAAAAAAAAAATCCTTAACAATTTGTGAACAAAATTCTTGAAGGGGTTTTTCCTTATAAATACCATTGTTCGTTTTCACTGCAATACTGCTCCGATAAACTATTTTCTGTTAACGTTACTGCTTAAATGGCTTTATATTAAATATACTCGGTATGAAATCCGTTGCGCTCGCTTTTAGCAGTGTAATAATACGGCCATTATGAATACATATAAATATATTCATTGTTTGCTAAATACTAGAATGTATTGACTGGCAAACAGTGTTTCAGTAGGCGCTATTATATTTAGCTGTTATCTGAATATTTTTCTATCTGTAAAATAAATATCTACTCAACAATGGAGTATAAGGGGCTTAGAAAGTTGACGACTTTCTTCTATTAAGAAAAAGAAAAGTGTATCCACCTGTAAATCCCCCACGCATTTCCCCCTTCCATTGTGGATTGTTAAAAGTTAATATTTTTTAATGCAAACAGAACCAACAGGAAATAATTAGCGCACGAAGCTTCCATTACAAAGCTCATTATATTTTTTATTTTCCGCCAACTGGAGGGAGATAGAAGATGCTACTTTTATTTTTGTACATCGGGTAAATATTCGTATAGAAAGTTATATTGAAGAGGTGTTTACAGTTCTCTGGATCATAGACATTTAATTTATAAAATAAAAGTTAAATAAATGTAAATTTAAATTTGCGGGAAACAATATTCTTCAGGAAATATGAATCTGTGGAATTTGTCAGCTAGGAAGTATTATAAATGCCGTCCTTTATTTAGTTTCAATAGATGTCAATCTGTAATAAAAGTATCTGTGGATAGAATACACGCACACGAGGTTAGATTTCGTGACTGAATAGTTAGTCATTGTGTGACTCATCAAAATTAATTCCTCGATGTGATAACAGCTATCTGATGGAGACTGCTTTTAGGCTACAGGATTTTCCAGTTCTTTCCACTGATATTTTTAAGTTTGCCAGAATTTCTTCCAGTCTATTACGTAAGGATTGGACGAACAATATTTGCCTAATTAATTAATTGTTAAATTTACAATAACTATTTTTATTTATTTATTTATTTTTTTTTTTTTTTAAAGATTACAACCAACTGTACTTTATAAATCAAAATACAATATATATATATATATATTTTTTCCTTTTAGATGAACAGGAGAGCTCATTAGTAGGACAATGAAATATGCCAACAATGAGTAGATAGGATTTTTTTTTTTTTTTTTTTTTTTTTTTTTTAAATCCAGATTTGCGAGCTAATAATCCAATGGCATCCATTTGCATGAAATAGCAGACTAAGCTTTAGATAATCTGTTTCAATCTTGGCTATTTTATAGCTCTACTTTATCGAAGATTGTTTTAAACACATTTCAGCCATTGATTTTTGTCTTGTCATTTCAAAGCAACAATTTCATTGCTATTCTGTTTTAACTTTCCATTCTTTTGCACGATGAGAAGAATCGATTTCGACATTTCTACGAAATTGTAAATTTTTGAGGGTCTTCTGAATAATCAGAAAATTGATAATTTCTGAAGCCGGGTGGTGTCTGATACAATCTTGAGGGATTTAGGAATTCGCACTGGTGTTATGAATTTTGTAATTTTTAAGTTTCATATGATTATTTAGATCCTGATTAAATTTTAAAAGGTTTTTTTTTCCTCAAATATCTAAACGTAACTCTGCCAATCGCTGAATTAGTTAAATGACTGCATTGTTTTTTAGTACAAAATAACAGCTTCAGATTTTCAATAATTATTCGGACCTGAAACAATTAAAAAAATTAAACTCATTTGATGTTTTGAAGAGTGAAGTAAATGAGGAAAAAATAATCTGTTCCCATCTCGGATATTCCGAAATTTTTCGTTATTTGAATCATAGGGAAAAACAATTTTACAATTAAGTTGTATGTTGATCGTTAAATTCCTATATCCACGCGCTTTAAAAAATAGGAACTATTAAATTTTTGACTTCTTTTTTTTTATTTATTAGATATCAATGCTGAATCGCGTGCCGAGTCCCGAGGGCTAAATTTGCAAAAATGCTTCAAATAAAATGATTATATCATTCTCCCATTGACTCTTAAAAATCAATTATTACTAATTAGAAGATTGCCTTTTTTTTATTTAATCACATTAGCTTCGAATTTGCTGATAAATTCGATTTGGCGAATTAAAATGCAACGTTTTAATCGCCTGATCGCATTATCTGTTTTTGAGGATCGCTCTCAACCCCCTTCTCACCGTTTGTGTACGGTATTCCGATTCAATTACTTGCGCACTCCTGTTGCAGTTTACAGGAGATGGAATGACGAGTGAATGTTTAACCCCCCACTCGGGAGTTTTAGATTTCACTTGAGCTAACTGAGAACAATGTAATTGTTGTGATTTTGAAGGATCATCCGTCACTATTCTTTTTTTTCCCTTAAATAAAAAACAAAAACAAGAAAACCATATTCTAAAAATACGCTGACGCCATGTTACATATTTATATTTTTTTTTTCCTTCCCAATTGGAAAGTGGCTGTTTTTGAATGAGAAAATTATTTGAATATTTCCTCTTTTAATAATTTACTTCGAAATGTTGAAAGAAACTTTCCTTTTTATTTATTTTTTCCCCCCCAGACGACTGTCTGGTCAGATGACAGGATGCAACCATGTCAATTCCCATCAGGGTGTGGGGTGGGGTGAACGGCCAACCAACTGCTGCCGGGTGTTGATCAGTGCTTCCTAAAGTTAGTCAACTCATCGCTCTGTAGCCGGAAACATTTCCTAAGTCTTGCAAAAGCCACGTTATCGGTTCCCCCACCCCACTCTATTTTTGCTGTGTTTATTATAATAATTATTTTTGTTATAGTATTTAGTTGATGTCGTGGCAGTAGGTTACTGTTGATGTTTAGGAGTTACTGTTGATTATATAATCGCCTTAGTTTTAACCATTGTCACTCGGGGCTAAATTGGTGAGCCAAGTGTAGACGTTATCTCGAATTCAAGTGGCATCTATCTATAAGATATTTATTGCTGCTAAACTACTTCAGAAAAGTATGGGGTGAAGAGGCTGACAAAAGGGTGGAGAATTATCATTACTTAATTTACATCCTTGGTTTTTTTTTTTTAACTTACTAATTGTGTTCGTTAAAAGCGTGAGCAGGTATAGAATTGAGTTATTATAGTCCTTGCTGTTCACTTTAAAAGGAAAAAAAAAAAGCTAGTCAATTTTTCCAGTTGGCTTTCTAATCAATAAAAAAATAATACAAAAATTGCTGGATTTCTTTCGGTTTCAAATGAGATGGTTCCAGAAATGAAGAGTTTTGCAAATTAAAAGTAAAATCAGGGCATATACAGCAGCACAGTGGAACCCCGCCATTCGTCCGCCTCGCTATTCGTACAACTCGTTATTCGTCCAACTTTTTCGAGTGAAATTGAACTGGCCATTCGTACGCTTGCTCGCGATTCGGACAGCGTGACCTTGTTACTGGTCGCCCCACGCGGTCGCTTCAGTTCAGTCTCGTGCTAGCTTCCGTACGCTACGCATCATCCACGCAAGCTTCATGAAACTTTGTGATATTTTATTGTTATTTTTATTGAAAATAGTGCAGCCATGGGTCCAAAAAAGATTACTGATTCAACCAAGCCTAAAAGGAAAGCAGTGAGAACGACAATTGAATTGAAAAAAGAACTCGTTGCGAAGTTTGAAAGTGGAACTCGTGTCTCTGACCTGGCAACTCAGTATGGCACGGCGAAATGAACCATATCGTCTATACTGAAAAAGAAAAACATAATAAGAGAGGCCTGTATATTTGTTTTCATAGTTTTTATGTATTTTACGCTTAAAGTATTATTACAAAGGTTTAAATAAGCAATCATCTCTGGGTTCTGGAAGGATTAATCCCATTTATATTATATCTTATGTGAAAAAATGATTCGCCATTCGAACTGCCTCCTGGAACGGATTGTGTACGAATAGCGGGGTTCCACTGTAATTATTAACTTGACCGCTAGAGCACCATCACCTTCGACGTTCTGGAATAGCAGTTCTAATACCCGCTGGGATATGCAGTTATTAGTAATACTGTTGCTTGTATCAGGCCTAATCTGAAAAGCTTACATGTCTTTTTTTTTTTCTTTAACAACAGT
This sequence comes from Thereuonema tuberculata, assembly GCA_023159025.1. Taxonomy (NCBI): domain Eukaryota; kingdom Metazoa; phylum Arthropoda; class Chilopoda; order Scutigeromorpha; family Scutigeridae; genus Thereuonema; species Thereuonema tuberculata. Next base: position 10,356,498 of record JAFIDM010004315.1, on the reverse strand, counting down.
TCATTCTCTAATAGTTGCGATCCCTGCACACTGTGTCCTAAGGCTAATTGCAATCTTTATTTTAAATTTTTGTTAAACTTCGCCGACCGTCGTCTCAACACTGATCAAGGAACCCAAAAATTCAAGGAGACACTGACCGGAAATGAAAATTGGAGAAATAATAGTTAAATAATTCTAATCTTAAGCCGAGAAAATGGCATTTGTTCCGCTTGTCCAATACAAGAACGACATGAACCCGTTAGATTTACTAATCATGGTTATTTTTTCGAAGCATTTTTTTTTTTAAGTACAACTTTATTAATAAATACAATTGTTTTAATTTTCCTGCTTCTAGTCGACCTTATCCCCTTTTCGCCATTTTTTAAAACCCATTTACAATAAATAAATGCCGAATTCCAAGGTATTATAATTAAAAATATGGGCTTCCTGAAGTGTTATCAGAAGATCTGAATGATTTCCTGGCTGTGTTAATAGTTTAATCAATCACAGCTAGAGTTGGGGTAGAGGACAGGAACTTCGATATTCGAGTTAATGAAGGTTTCCTTTTCACCACCACTTTTTCTCCCCAATGTCTCGACAAAAATAATTCGAAATGTTATTTGAAGTTTCATATTCAAAAATTCACTTTTTGGAAAGAGGGAAGCCTTTGTTTCAATTTTTGTTTGTCTTTTCTGATGGAAACTTTAAGACAAAAATAATCGAGGAAAATCGGATCACTTTTGATTGGTTTCAATCTTTTAGTATGGGTTTTTCTGACTAGAATAGTCCACTGAATTACCCCTAGTAACGAGATGAACGTTAAGGTGCGCATCGTGCAGTGAGGGAGTGATTATCCGTAGGCATTAACATTCACTTTGATTTTTGTCCTGTTTTAAATCAAAAGTTCCACCAATAGAAGCGTTTTGGTTTCATTTCATAGAACGCTGTTCCTTTCTTCTACCGCTTTGCTTAGATGTTAACGTTGAATGGGCGGTGTTTTTTGAAAGAACGGGAGAAAAATCAACAGCAAAATAATCTTGTATTCTAAATTGATTATTAAAAAAAAAAATCGCATCAGGTGTTAAGAAAATCGATCCAGCCGTTTTAGCGTAATAGATGAACAGAAAATACATTTAAAAATTAAATAACCGTTGCATGTTCAGTCAAAAAACAAAACAAAACGAAAACTAAGTTTAAAGAACGATTGGATTATCAACTATTGTACATAACAGCAAAATTAGCATGGACTTATTTCGAAATTTGCAACCATTTTCATTCACTTTAATGGAAATTGGTACAAAGATGACTGAGATAAAGGTAGTGGTGTTTTACTGAAAGCGCAGCGTTTGATGCATTGGTTTGCACACAGCGTATGATGTTCGCACTCCTGCTGCTATATTTCAATTCCGTCAAAAAAAAAAAAAAAAAAATCATGGTAGAATGGTTACTGATTATGCGATGTACGGACACGTCTCTTCCTGAAAAAAAGTTTGCCGTATTTACCTAGTTCTGCTGCCGAAATTCCAACGACTGTCGTCATAAATTTATCCTCGGTAGTTGGAAGACAAGTTCAAAATCTCATAACATGAACTTTTTTTTAAAAAAGAAAAAACAGACCAATAATGAAGTCTACTTTAAAACTGTATGTTGAACGATATTCTTCGGCAAGACAAGGGCTGCCTGAATACGCGCATTTACAGCAGTTTGGGCGTCGTCGTTCCATTCAGAAGACAATGGATCCCAAAGGATCTTCTGCGACCATTTATCTGACGTTTATTTTTGCAAGGAACTCCAGAGCGAACAGCGTATTTATTTCTCACCGGAGCACACATGTTTGATGTGTATCTTGCTGAATTTTTGCGTTGGAACCATATGTCTTTTTGTATCATATCGTAAACATTTGAAAATGGAGTCAACTGTGCCGTACTTTATAATGAGGAACGACATTACTGGAGGTAGCGCTTCCTTCCCTTTGAAGCAGCGTATCTTTTGTTGTTGATTCCTCGGATCTTACGTTGCTAGAAATTCTGTATTGTTAGCCTTGCTGCATTTGCCATCTGGACTCATGGACTTAAGTTTTTAAGTAACTGGCAGTAGAATAAAATATAAATTGTGATGTTTGAATGATAAAAGTTACATTTTTTTAAATTGCATAGAAAGTTATTCACTATTAAAATGCAATTTAAATAGATGAACGGGAACATTAGATCTTCACATACCAATTTGTTCAGCACTTCATTCCCCTTTTTACTGGGATCGATAACGATCTAGAAAGAGGATCTACGATTTCGAAAAGTACAAAAATGCTCACACTTTTTATTATTGAAAATGCCCCTTAAGTCAAATGAATCAGAACTAATTCAAAGATATTGAGTCACGTGCTCGTTTGATCACTTGCTTACATCAGCGAATTCTTCAGTTGTTCAAGATTTGAGTGTGATTTCACTTCATCGGAATGTGCTGTTTCGGAAATTCATATTGTAAATTTTGTTTGTTCTATTGATATCAGCAGGCCTTTTGGAATTGGCTTGGGCTTCTTACATAAGTGTTACAAAATTGGTAAAAAAATGAAAAACGTTGAATGTTATGCTTTTAGTTTATGTAAGCAAACAAACATTCAATTTTAATCCGCCTCCAAATCAAACATTCTTCGAACATATTTACTTCGAGTTTTCAGAAACGACAAATCTCGAAAAACCTAAATTCTGCCCTGAATGAATATTTGGAGGAATTATTGAAAAGAACCGAAATGTTCTAGAAACTTGAATTAGCCTGATTTTATTACAATCTCCGCAGATCATTGATAGCTTTTTTTTGCGAAATTAATTTTGATTTCTTTGCTGCAGATCGTATTTATTTCTTAACAAAAAGATTTCTTTTTGAAATAAAAAGAAATCCGCGATGAAAGGAGCGATATCTGACCAATGCTTCAGAATATTTTCATTCAGTCCATCTTCCTTTATTGTTTGACCCCCACCTCACTCCTTTTTCATTTAATACCATTTCGCATCAACATATGAAATATTCATCTTTAGATCTCTTTTATGAACCAGCACTTCCCCAACACCCCACCCCCTTTTTTTTTAAGTGAAATCCCTGATCTCCATTTTACACCCTTCACTCTTTTTTGAAGATGTAGCAGATTATATTGATTCGCTTTTAAAGGATGTGGCTGTGGGCCGATTTTTTTTTTTTGTAGTTAAACGACGAGTGGGTTTTGGAAGTTGGGATCTTTAAATTCTAAATGTAAAGAGACTAAATTAAATCCCTTTTAATTAGAAAAAAAAAAAAAAAAATTAAAAAAAAAAAAAAGCCCCCCACCATGGAAAAATTTTATATATATAAATTTTTTTTTTTTTTTTTTTCACTTGATTATAGAAAATCAAGTCTTGAATGTCTGAATTAAATTTAATTTTATTCACCGTATATATACTTTCACTTCATTTCCATAAATCCACTTTTACTGAATCGCAACCACGCTTTAACTCCGGCTAATGTTAGTAAATGGGTTGTAGTGAATTTTAAATCTCTCTTAATAAAGCTTCCTAACCGATTTAATTAGAATTTAAAATGGCGTTTCATCCTTAGAAGCATTAACAGCGGCGTTTAGGTCTCGTTCCACATTGTTAAGGTTCACTAGCGTTCAGGATTTATGTAACACAAAACGGAACAAGGACATGTTTCATCTAACAAAATAAGTGTTAGGAATTCTTGCTATGCTCCAGGAACTCGAATTTAATCAAAAAGTTGAAGTAAAATAGGTTGGATTAAAAATAGCAACTGTGGGGAAACCAATTAAATGTGGACACAATTAAACAATGAAAAAAAAAAAGGTTATTTTTATTTTTATTGTGAAATAATAATAAAAAAGCTTATTGTTTCACAAGCTTTATTTTAGACTTCTGATACCACGTATCAGACTCCTTATATCCCCGCTTTGTCATTCTGTGGACGGGTATTAGCTCAGCAACAATCACAATAAACGCAACAATTGCGCCTTTTGCATTCGCAACAATCACATTTATAATAAGGAAATTAAAGCAATATCAATTATATTTTCTTATACTTATCTAAAGCCGTTGCGAAGCATTGTGATTGGTTTACTAATCGCTATCGCTACCTTCTTTAGCTTGCTGTTTAATTTACTTTGCAGTCCATCAAATCAATGTGTATAACCCCCCCCCCCCCAAATAAAAAAAGAAAACTTTTGAACCAGCGGATAGATCTTCTTGAAACTTTGTGTGTTTATTCAATGACTAGGGACTATCTAATTTTTTTTATTTGAAATCTTTTCCAAGTAGCGTGGGATTAGTACGATAAAAATTTCCCATACCAAAGGCTTGGAACTAAACAGTGGATTTCTGTCTAATTTCTATTAATATCTGATTGTCTTAAACAATGAATAATAAATCGTCAAACCATTGCGCTTGGTTGTTACGAGTAACATTATACCGATTTACACAATTGAAGTAAATGGTGCGGATTTTTATTTATTTATTTTTTCTTCCAAAAAAGGGAAATTGTATTTTTTTAAAGAAATAAAGCCCATATATTAGTCCTCTTCAACTGTCAAACTGCTTGTTTCGAACTGCTTATTGAATAACATTACAGGCTCTGAGATGACTGTAATAATTTTCTTTAATTGAATGAAGGTTGATGTTTTTAAAAGCAGAATTACCACAAACCACAAGTTGCAACATTGGTCGGGAGGGGTTGTTACTTGACGACTTCATCCTAAATAAAAGCCCTCAATTCTTCTTCAACTGCTGTTGTAAATCATGAAGGGGGGAAACAGACAACACGACAGCAAATAACCAAATAAGTTCTACTTCGCAAATAGACATTTTTACTTTTTAAATTTAAGAATTTACGAATGTACTTAATCTTTATTACAACTTTTTATAATCGTAATAGCTGTGAATGGGTTTTCAAGAGATTATTTAAGTCCTTGAAGTTAAAATGAAATCAAAATTTCAGATTTTGCTTTTAACTTATAGTTAACATTGCGAATTAAAAAGCGACAATTTTTGTTTTCGAGTTTGATATTCGCTGTTGTAAAATTTCGAATAAAATCTGAATGTAGCATGTATTTTGAAGCATGTATTTAATGTAGTAAGTATGTTCTTTCCAGCCACATCCAATGGGAAAGTACTCAGTATCTGTTACAATATTAAATTGCGTTAAATTTGAGTTATAACTGAATCTTCGAGAAAGTTTACTTTGCTTACATGTGGAGAATAGATGGGATATACGTAGTAGCCCATTGCACCGTCGATTCATAAGAAGTTGATTATAATTTCCTGTTGTAAATAAATGCTGAAGAAAACGAGGTATTTTATCAATAATTTTTTTTTTTTTTTTTTTGGTGTTAAGAAACATGCAATGACGGAACCATCGGAAATTACAAAAAGCTCAAGAAGTTTCCAATGATTGTCTGAAGTTGACATTGTACTGAATAAATATTATTTAGCCAGACATTAATGAAATATTTTCGTCACAAAAAAAAACAAAAAACAAAAAAAGAAGCCCCTTAATATAGCGTAGGCGGACTGATGCACCTGCCTCTTTTGATGGTTTTATAAAAGCCTCCCACCAAATAATTCTTAATTTATTTCATTTTTTTTATTTTTAGATAAAAGAAATCATAATTGCCATTTTTCTAAATCGGCGTTTTAAACTTCAAATAAAATAAAATTTAATTTATTACATATTATGATTATTATGGAATTAGGAAATTGATTGAAATTTGCTGCCCCTGTATTTAAGAGCCGGAAACGATTTACTCATCAGACAGATTCATTCTATTGTGAAGCGAAAAAAAAGTTCTTAATAGTTCGTAATAGATTCTTTCTTCACGACGATTTCATTTTCTTTTTGTGCTATTGTGAAATATAAATCCCAAGAGTGTTCTCATGATTTTTTTTTTTTCTTTCCTCGGATACTATTTTTGTCATACAGGGAACGTATCAAACTAATTAACAAACATTAAAAAAAAAAAGTTCCAACATCAATTTTTTTTTTTTAACATTATACTTCATTTGGAATTTTTTTCCCCCCTACTATATTTGCTCTTAATTTGAAGGTGTTCAAAATTGTTAAATTAGAATGTACGAATTCTGATTTATCTAGTCTCTTCAATCGTTAAATGCTACAGATAGTATTTCTTTTTAATATTATTCAGTTTCAGTGTTTTTTGTTTTGTTTCCAAATCGAGCAGGACTGGTAATGTACGAATGTGAATAATACTAAAAAAATTGCAGTACAGAACGTTTTACAGATTTTGCTCATTATTCGGGGCCCAGTGGGGACAGGAAAAGCTGTTAATGTTAGATTTATGATAGGTATTTGTGATCGATATTAACAGACAATAGATTTTTGCTGTGAGTATTTCTATATAATGTGAAAATCGTGGCTTCCTATTTTCATAAGTTAGTGGAGTGGAAACTTTAACGTTTCTGAAGGTCTTCATAATTCGTATATTTATAAAGAAATTAGATTTTACCAAACTAATTTTTTTTTTCTCTCCTAATAAAACGTAATTTTTATTAATTACGCTGACGTTAAAAGAAAATTTTCTTTTTCATAAAGGAAGGATTTCTGCAAAACATTACAAAAATTAAAAAGTTAAAGCAAAGTTTGAACTAGGAACAAGTTCGGAAATTGTTTATTTGAAATAATAAAATAAAAGTTTGTGAAAACTGTAATTTATTTATTTTTTTAATTTTTTTTTTCTCATGAAATTTTAATGTTTTGGCAATTTTATTTAGTAATCCAGGAAGAGAGAATTAAATAAATTATTCACATCAATTTTGTTTTTCACTTTGAGAATTATTAAGTTGATGAATTTCACCTTTAGAAATTATTTTTTTCATAATTACTAGTAATTAAAATAGTTCTCATTTTAATAGTTTATTTGAGATTCCAAAAATTGAAACTCCTAGTATTGTTCCATTTGCATTATGCCTCCTTCGAATGTTTGGTCCACAGCTGAGATGGGATATCACCCCTCGTTTCTTCCTCCCCCTACGCTGTCGGTAATGAGTCTGGCCCTGATGAAGCAGTTGCTGAAAATCAATGGCTATATGGTAAAGCGAGACTGGAGGCTTTTCCAGCAGATGGCTGAGCCTAGTCGAATAGATTGAATTTCTAAAGTTGGAATTGCCAGATGTTTATAAACGTACATCTTTAAGGAAACACAGTTTAGTTATTTGTTACTGTGAGTATATAAAGCTTTTTTTTATTTTATTTTTGTATTTATACAAGATGGATGAAATGCACCGTTGTTCTCATTTCTCTTAAACGCTGCATCTTCCTCCTCCTCTTTCTCTCTTGTGTGTAGCCTCATCAATGAGATCAGTAGCTAAAGAAGCTGGGGCGCTGTTTGTTCTTATTCACGCACTATTAGAAGAAAACTGTCTACCTTGATCGGTTAGGATAAATCAAGAGGGAGTGGAAATTTTTCGTTTTGGAGTCGGTGGAACCGGTACAATTTGCCTCCGTTTCCAGCCGCCCGTGCTTCATTTTGTAGGGGGAATATAGGCACGATTCATTACTTGTGTATGTATTCATTTATTCTCACAAGGTGAGAAAAGGGGTTTTAATTTATTTATATGTTTATTTATTTAATAATAGCTTAGAAAAATAGCGAAACTCGAAAAAATGAACAGTTGTTTCAATGCTTTGACAAATTCAGCGTTACAAAATATATTGTTACAAAACAATATTATTAATATATAAAAGCATTAATTATTAAAGGATTATTTTGTTTATTTTATTTTATTTTTATTTTTTTAGTTATGTTTACCAATTTAAGATGTAGATAAGCTTTTATTGTTTAAAAACAATCTAAATGGACAATATCAACCGTTGTTTTCCACGAGAAGATTGTCACTTATAAAAATTATATTCATTTTATAGTGAAAAGATTTCTATTTTCTTCGGCAACTTAATTATATCAGTGTTGACTTTGAATTATGAAAATTCTTTCTTGAAGGCTTTAATTCTTAAGCAATATTTTAATACCTTGTAAAAGGGGAATAAGTGAATCCCTATTTAATATTTTTGACAGGGGTGTTGCCTCTTTGTTGGTTATAAAAATTACACTGTAATAGCAATAATACTGTTTTAATTTTAAAGTTTCACAACTAGATCGGAAAGCTTATTAATAAGGCCCTAAAACTATTGAAACAATGAAATTGTAATTAAGACTAGGGATCGGAAACAGATTGGAATCATTTTAATAGCAATTTAAAAAAAAATAATTTTATTTTCTTATATTTCGTTACCAAGTGGAATATAAAATTCGTATTTAATTTTTATTAACTCTCACAATAAGTTGATTGTATTGTGGCAAAGCTATAAAAACTTCATACATTTTTTATGTTTAATTTTTTATGGGTCCATAGTAATTGGATTTTGACGAGACAGAAAATTGCGTAAATTGTTCGAAACTATACTTCTTCTTTTTTTTTTTTTTTTTTTAATATACATTCCCAGTTTTTTGTTTCATGTTTATTAAAATTCAGTTTTTTACATTGTGTCTATCAAGTAATAAATTTCATTTTAAAACATCGAACTTTTAAAAGAAGTGCTATTAAGCAGTTTTCAGAAGGATTTTTTTTTTTTTTAATGGGATTTGGTTGTAGATTTAGGGAAATGATGGATTCCCCCCCCCATTTTTAAAGATACTTTTAAATGGTTTAATTAATGTCAGGTTTTTGGAACTACCCCCACCCCTTTCCTCCCTTGTTTCCCCACCCCTCTCCAATAGATAAATTAAAAAAAAAAAAGGTAATGAAATGGGAAATTGAAAGAATATTTATTGGGATTGCTTTCATGCCTTGGGCTAGCAAGACGGGAATCTGAGACTGCTGTTTTGTTCTTGTAGGACTCATTAGCCAGGTTTACCTTGATAAGCCCGGAAAAGTGCAAAAACCTATGAATTCCTCTAAAAAAAAAAAAATTGAAAAAAAGAAATTGTGGAAGCTATAAATACAAGTGAAATAGAGTTGTACTTGGTACATTCACTAAAGTAGAAAGCAATTGATTTATAAAAAAAAAAAATTCCACCATTTCCATTTATATATATATATAATTGAAACCAGGACCCATCTCCTCCTCCCCCTAATTTAATTTTTTAAATAATTTTCAAGTAGAGATATGGTTACCGAGTTCAAATCTGCTTGGTGGCAATAATTTTGTTTTAAAGTGGATTCTCCTCTCCCAACCATCCAGAAAAATTTTTTACTTCTATTTTTTTTTTTTCCTGTTTATGATAATGAATTTTTATTTTCTTTCTTTCTTTTTTTTTTTATTATTATTATTTTGAAATAAATAATATTAACTTTTTTGTTTAATTAAATGTTCTTAATTTAAGAACAATGAAAATCTGGAATAAGGGGTATAAACAGGGCAAGCTTTCTTGAAGAGTAAGCATATCTCTAAAACAGCTTTAGTTGGAAACATGAAATATCACATGAATGTTCTTTGTCAATATGGAAAAGATGCATATTCAATGAATTTTCGATTTTCGGGTCCAAAAGGGTGTAAGCACGGGAGGGGGGGGGGGGGGAAAATTTCTTTAAGGCATGCGATTTTCCGAAACCTCTTCAGTTGGAAATACGAAATTTCGCATGAGTGTTCTTTGTCAAAATCTAAAACATACATAAGATGTGAATTTTGGAAATTCGTCTATAAGGAGTATAAATGGGTGAGTGGGACACAAACTTTATTGAAGGGTCCTCTGTGATTTTCAGGTTACAAAAAAAATAAAAACAACCAGAAGTTGCATGGGGTGAGGTCTGGTGATCGGAGTGGCCAATATGTCTGGAAACGACAGCTCATGACCTGTTTGTCTGTAAAGTCTTTGGATACAATGGTAAATAGGGGATAATGCACCATGTTGCATGAATATGATGTCCTGAAGACACCTGCATTGTTCCAGCTCATGTATCGTGAAATTTGCCAACATTTCATAATACTGCTATCTAGTGATGGAACAGGGGTCCAGTTAGTGTTGCCTCTTCAAAACAAATCAAATTTCATTATTAGTGTTGGCCCAAAACGAAAGTAGTCATAAATCCACACCAGTGTCACTTTCGGAGAATGTAACGGGAGCCCTTGGATAACTCTATGGTTTTGTGTCCAAATGCAATAGTTGTGCATGTGTTTTCTTGCCCTTTTTAGCAGAATGTCCACTTCACAGGCAACAGCTGGAACTTGTGGTACCACATGGATTGACTTGATTAATCCACATCGACCTTGGCCACACCTTCAACAAGGGAGGAATCTACTCGTTCTCGACCTCTACCCGGTTTAGTGCCAAGATGTCCTGTCACTTCAGATTTAGCAATTGTACTGTGGATAGAACAGTCAGAAGTCGATGCTTTATGTGCTTATGGTGGTGGAATTCTGACGTCTGTAGCTGCATTGTTAATGTTCTGAAAGTGTTACTAATAGCCTCCTTTTCCAGCAATATTGTTGGCAATGCTGCTCTAGTGCTATATGATTTTGAAAAGACTGCTTTGCATTTATAGATCTAAGTAGAAAACATTATGCAAAATAAGCAAAGTTATTGCTACAGTGCCATCTAGTGACAAATTTTGCATCCAATTTATTTTTTTCTTCAATAAATGATAATCATTGAAATATGGTCCAAATTTCTCTTCATTGCGAGCTGTAGAACTTCCTCCAGAGCCCTGCAAAGAGGGCTTTAATTTTAACAACCCTGTAATTCTGTAAATTGCAGTGAATTTGTCAACTTACTGGTTTATGCCAATGACAACAAAAGAAAAATCGCTGGAAGCTGATTTCAATCTTAATGGAGGTAACTAATGTCGGAGATGTTAAATTATTTTTAGTTTTATATCTATAAACTAAAGAATATTAAAAGTTGTATCATATTTTTGTATATTTCGGAGTGTATGTATTTAATTATGCATCAATTGATTAAATGCTAAAATATTCAAAGCTTTATAACAGTTGAGACTCATTATAATCCTAAAATATAATACATTTATCATTATATTGTTATCCTTATATTTTCCTTCATTTTAAATAAGTAAAGTTTACAGAAGTTGGTTAGAACTGAGCTGCATTATATCAGAGTAGTTACATTGATCACTGTAACAATTTGCCATGGAGTTGTTGGAATTATCCAAACCAAGATGGTGATTTTTAACTGTCTGAATACACATTAATATAAATTTACAAAGAAATTAAAGCTTCTGTTAACAAAGCAGGATACCAAACTTCTGGGTAGTGAATGCAATGGTGTACCCCCCTTTGTTGATAGGCAAATTTTGTATGTGAAGTAGAAATTGGTGATAAATGGCTGTGTATGGAGGAAAGGCAACTTAGTGGAGCCCCCCCCAAGTATTTTCAGTTACAGTCGACTTGTTTCTTTATGGTAGAATGAAGAGTCCTCATCAGAATTCGGTGGTTGTCCTATTTGAAACAAAATTCTATGTATAACAAATTGGTGACAGTTCTACTTCCATGTACACTCTGAATTAAGGATTTTGTAGTGATTTTTCACATTAATTTCTTATACTTAAGCCTTCCATATTTTAAATTGGATATACAAGAGAAAAAAAAAACATTCTTTGCAATTAAAATGCTAAAATTAAAAAAGCCAAAAAATTTTCACTGCTTTCCAAGAAATTTTACTATTATCCAGTTTGAACACTATGCAAGTTTATTATTCCTTATTTTAATTAGGTTGCGATCCAAAAAAAACATAAGCCAAAGATACTGTTATTTTGCAATATACAGGGTGGCCTGGAAGTTCCCCTACCCCCTATTTTGTAGTATTTGTTTGGACCATATTTTTTTGATGGTCATGTTAATGGCGAAACTTTTTACACATGTTACAAACATGGTTAATCCCCCAGCTTGAAGATGCAAGTATCGTGGATCACGTATGGCAACAGCAGGACAGGGCACCTGCTCACTTCGCTCTTGCTGTATGTGGGTTTCTTCATGAACATGTTCCAGGATGCTGGATTAGTTGCAGTATTCCAGCATACATACATCACAATGAGATGAACCAAGCAATAATAAAACAAACACTTGA